>OY821521.1:91152444-91472444 GCA_963682025.1 Cordilura impudica
AATTTTGTTCATTGCTTTGAAAGCAGATACAAATGCGGTTATTCGTAGAACCCCAATGTCCCCACATAAATCTGGATCATAAAGCTAATTTGCTTCTTTTAACAATCTTCTGCAAGCGTTTCCCTCGAAAGTGTCTCCGTGGTAATTTTTGGAAACTAGCTTCAATTTAGTTGGCCAAATCAAAGACTTTTCTCGACCAAGTAGAGAAACTAATCCTTTCCAGAAGGGATGATTAACAAAGCCCTGCAATATGTGCAGTTCTGGGCCAACACATTTCCCGAGAACACAGACATCATCGTTCTCTTTAAATAATGGCTCGTGAATGGTACTATAAGACTGCTTCGCCATTGTTTTTTTCATTTCCGAAGTACAAAAGTGTTCATAATCTCCTTTTAGATCCCCATATGTTTTCAGTCGAAGAGAACTTTCCTGACTTTCGGCTTTTAGAGCTTCATAATTTCTCAGAGTATTCAAAGAAATGGAACAATATGGACAAGGGAATGAGGCAGTCGCCGTTTGTTGCCCATTTATAAGTAATATGATTTTAATAGCTAAGAAAACTTGAAGGGGATATCATTATCACTAATCTTAATGAGGTACTGCACACAACATAATTAATCTACGAACGCTAATCAATTTCGATTACTGGCCTTCTATACCACCATTGGAATACAAATCATCATTGAATACAATACGTATCTCTGAATCAATTTTTGAATCTTCATACTCAGGTTGAATAGTCAGCGAAATTTTGAAAAACCCTTGCCCTCCGTCTGCCATCAATTTAATTGAAAGGTCTCTTTTTTCAATAACTTTTGCAAGTATGGCTTCTGGCGCTTTTCTTTGAGTTTTTGTTCTTATCACAAAAGTCGAATTCAAAAACATCGTTTTGATATAAATCGGCAAGCGTTCTAGACGTATTTTGGAGATGTTTATTGTGATGTTGGGGGACCACTTTTCGGGTCACATTGGAGCGAAGAAAGTTCAAGAATTTACTATATATAATCAGCTCCGATTTCCGCTCCGCGATATTTCGAATGTTGGACCTTATTTCGAGAAGAGGACTGCAGATAAGAATATATAGATAAAAAAAGTATTACAAACATTACTCTCAAATCAAAACGATACTTTAAGTACAATGGGCAGAAAAAATATTACGTTTTTCGACCAAAATTCACAATTACAAAATGCGGAAAAAATAGGGAAAAGCCAAGTATTTTTGCTAACCTCAGGTATTAGCCATATGATGGTAGCTATGGATATTGGTAAAAATGATGCATGTTTAGACCTAGCCCCTCTAGAGAAAATACCCAATAGAATCGACCTATATTGCCCGAATATCCATATTAATATACATCATGATCAAATTTGATTTTTGATTGTTTATTATATCCATAAATGATCAGTCCAAAAATAAAACGTAAGGTAGTAATTTTAATCATAGTCCTTATATACACTAGGCTCCAGATATTTATCTTATGACTTACAAGTGTAACATATTTTACTCAAATTTGGTCTGTATATGTTCTTGAGGCAAGTAAGTGATATCGCTAAATATTATCTTGATCGGAATATTTTTAAAAATAGTGCCCATATATAAAGCTTCCTAACGGATGAAATTACTATATGGGAACTAAGCCCAAAAATGGTTCGATTAATATTATATTTAGTGTGGGCACTTTTGTGCTCCAAAAACATACACAAACCAAATTTGGGTAAAATATGTTACACTTGTTAGATTTAAGTGAATATCAGGAGGCTGATTTATATGAGGACCATGACTAAAATTAGTCCAACACTCTTCATATTTGTAGGGATGATTAACGGATATCGTAAATATACATATACCAAATGTAATAACGATGTATATAATGATCTGGATCTAAGGTCAGTATATGTTGATTAAACAGGACACTCTCATATGGGGGCTTGGTATGAACATACATCGATTTTCACCAATTTAAATAGCTATTTATATTTACGACCTGAAGTTTGCAAAAATTTTATGAAATACGCTTTAAAATAGAAAGTGTTGAATTTTGGTACTTTTTTTTATAATTTAATAACTTCACAACGTATTCATAGGTTTCCTTTTATAATATCTTGATTTCTTCGCATACGGGCTATGCGAAAAAAATTTTAAAATTTTTGGCGTTTATCGATTTCGATTATTCCTTATTTTTTTTAGTAAATTTTTAAATTTAAATTTTGTTAAAAGAAAAAATAAAAATACTAATACCAGATTGATTGCTTTCATCTCGATATATAGTCTAAATAGTGAAACTACTTATAAAAAAAATCATTGAAAAAAACTTGTCCATAAAATTTGTTTTACTGCGATGTGCGTCTTTAGCAGGCCACAATAAATAAAAAAACAATTAAGAAAATTATGTCGTTGGAAGCCGACTATACGATACCCTATACCATGCGTTTAGAAACCCTATCTCTTAGGCCCAAATAACTGGACATAGAAAATAAGCAAAAACCAAATTTGAGTCGGATTTTTATTAATTTTTTTGGCTGCAGATATGAAAAAGTTCATATCAGATGCTATATCTATATGGGGACTAGGTCCAAAAATGGACCGATCCTGATCATGTTTGGAAAAGTCTCTTGTATTTTGCAAAAATATATACAAACCAAATCTGAGAAGAATCAGTGCAATATTTTTGTTTTTTTAATAGATTTAGGTGAAGATCGGGAAGCAGCCCTATATGGGGCCAAAGGGATCATTTTTGGATTACTCATTAATGGACGTAATGAACGCATATAAGACCCAATTTGAGTAAGATCTATATGACAATTTGGATCTTATGGCAATTTATGTCGATTTCATAGGGGTAATTTGTATGGGGGCTAGGTCTGAACATGGACCGATTCTCACCAATTTCAATAGCGTTCATCCCATGGCCGATAAAAGCTTATGTACCAAATTTCATCAAAATATATTCATATTTGCGAACTGCAGTTTGATTACAAGGTTTACATGGACACACAGACGGACGGACGGACGGACGGACGGACATTGTTAAATCAACTCAAAAAGTGATTCTGATTCGATCGGTATAATTAAAGATGGGTCTAGGTCAAATATTTTTGGTTGTTACAAACAGCAGCACAAAGTCATTATACCCAAACCACATAGTGGTATAGGGTATAAAAATTTAGAGATGCCTCAAGGCGACTGCAAAGTTTTCAGATTTTACGAAAATTTCGATCTATAGTTTAATTTTTTCGACAAAAACTCTAGGTCATGTTTTATTACCACGTTGTTAACCTATCGCGAAATGAGACCAAAAATGGAAAATTTTTTGATAAAATTTTGAAAACTACTTTTTTAAGTTGTAAAAAATTTTCTTAAACAAAATTTTCAAAATGGATCTGCCATTTTAGAATGTTGTTAAATACATGCTAGAGATTAACTCTGTGAATGTTTAAGTAAATTCCTCTGCTAGAATTTTTTTTGCGGATTTCGAGAAAAATTAGTTTTATTTTGTGAAATATTCAGTAAATGTACTCTTTTAAATACTTTGTATCACAAATTTATAAATTTTCTACTTGTAAGTGTTATATTAATAATAGCCTAGGATTTCTGAAATAAATAATATGACTGCATTAACCCTTTTGGAGTTGGGGTCACATATGACCCCAAGCTAATGAAAGACAATTTATTAAAAAAAAAAACATGTTTTGTAAGTGCTGTTGAATTTTTAGATGTGACGCTTAAAATATAATAACCAAGTGTGCAAGTCTTCCATGCCAAAAATTTGGAATAATTCGAACAACGTTAACCCATTCCTTGCTGAGGCCAAACTATGAATTTTGGCATATTTAAATAATTTAATTGATCTAGTAAACTAAAACCCTAACTATGAGTTGGGAAAGAAAATTGTGCTAATGATGACTATGACAAAAAATGGTCTTAGAGGATTTATTTTTGGAATACTGATAAGTGGGTATGAAACGCATTCATACACAAAGTTTTACCGATATCTATACGATAATATCGATTTTACTCTAATTTTTGTCGGCCTGATATGGGTTATTTGTATGGGGGCTATGTCCGAATTTCGCCAATTTCAACAGCGTTTATCGTATGAGTGATTAAACATTATATATCAATTTTCAATGAGATATATATTCATATTTGCTACATTTAGTGTAATCACAAGGTGTACATGGACAGACAGACAGATGGAAAGAGGGATGGACGGACATCGCTAAGTCGACTCAGAGAGTGGTTCTAAGTCGATCGGTTATAAATTTGAATTTAATTAACTGAACTATTTTTACGATCGCCGAAATATTGTATCACATTTCATAGTATTTTCCCATGTCTTGGTATATGTATATATTTTAAAATATGTGTACATGATCCATTCCAAGACAAACCGGAACACTATTTTTTTTTTCTCCAAATTTTAAACTTAAGAAACTAGTGTTTAAGGAACACAGTTAAAAATAATATTTGAAAACAAGGACCGAAAATAACAGTTATTTTGAAATCTAAAAACAAAAAAGCATATAGAAGCAAATGTCGGAAAACTGATTCAAGTATGCCATATTCATCTTTTTGAACTAGTCTATGATAAAATGTATTTATTTTTAAAATTTCGATTTTTATTTTTTCGACCAAAAATAACAGTTATTTTTTGATTTTTATATCTTCGAAGAAAAATAACAGTAATTTTTATGATTTTTTTTTCGAGCAAAAATAACAGTTATATTTGATTTTTTTTTTTTTTTTAGCAAAAATAACAGTTATGTTTTGATTTTTATATTTTTGAACAAATATAACAGCTTTTTTTGATTTGATTTTAATTTTTTCGACCAAAAAAATAGTGTTTTTTATTTTTTTTCAAGCCAATATCAATGCTAATATCAAGTATATTTTAAACATCAGAATTTAGTTTCACTAACATTAGTGCTTCAAAAATTTCCAGTGACAAATTGTACCGCAACTCTCCTAGAATCAAATTGAGGACTGAAAAGGATCTCTGTTTTTCTATTTAGTTATAAATTTCATAAAAAGCTTTTGTCATTAATTATTATGCCATCATCGTCATCATCAGAGAATGATTTTAAAATTTCCATTTAATGCCAACCACTCTTTAGTAAAGAACATGAGCTTTGAACACTACTTTCATCTACTAAAAATAGTTAATCTTCACCATGTGTTGGCACGATATGCTGATCATTTTGCTTGAATTAATAAAAACATATGCTAATGTGTAATAACACAAACAGTGTCTGACGGACACTCCAAAGATAACTTACCAGTTACAAATTTTGAATTTGCTGCAAAAATTTTTTTAAGTGCCGTTTTGCTGCTTTGTGTCATTTTCCAATAACATAATTTGTCTTGATTCTGTGTTGGTCAAAATCTTTTTAATTATATCAGTGTTTATATTTTTCAACTGAAAATACAGTTCCAGCCAAAACTTATAGAAGTCACCTAACAGCAACTGATTTTTTGGCAGTTTTAACGTTAATACATGTACAGGTGGTAAAACGGAGACGGAGTTTTCGATTGATAAATATTCATGAACCTTGAGTTGATCAGATGCTGGTAAATTACTTATGCAAAACTCCTTAATTCCAAAACAATATTAACTTTTCTTATTGGTCAAAAAAATAAAAATCAATAAATAACTGTTATTTATGTTTGAAAAAATTAAAACCAAAAAATAACTGTTATTTTTGTTTGAAAAAATAAATATCAAAAATAACTGTTATTTTTTTTCTCAAAGAAATAAAAATCAGAAAATAATTGTTATTTTTGTTTGAAATAATCAAAATCAAAATATAACAGTTATTTTTGTTGAAAAAATAAAAATCAGAAAATAATTGTTATTTTTGTCTGATAAAATAAAAATAAAAAAATCACTGTTTTAAACTGTTATTTTTGTTTTAAAAATAAAAATCAATTAATAACTGTTATTTTTGTTTGAAAAAATAAAAATCAAAAAATAACTGTTATTTTTGTTTGAAAAAATAAAAATCAAAAATAACTGTTATTTTTTCTCAAAGAAATAAAAATCAGAAAATAATTGTTATTTTTGTTTGAAACAATCAAAATCAAAATATAACTGTTATTTTTGTCGAAAAAATAAAAGTTAGGAAATAATTGTTATTTTTGTCTGATAAAATAAAAATAAAAAAATTACTGTTTTTTTTTGCTCGAAAAAATAAAAATCAAAAATAACTGTTAATTTTAATTGAAAAAATATAAATCAAAAAATAACTGTTATTTTTGTTTGAAAAAAAAAAAATCAAAAAATAACTGTTATTTTTGCTCAAAAAAATAAAAATCAAAAAATTACTGTTATTTTTGCTCGAAAAAATAAACGTTAGAAAATAAATAGCTGTTATTTGTGTGTGAAAAAATCAAAAAATTACTGGCATTTTTGCTCGAGAAAATAGAAATCAAATAATAACTGTTATCATCTGACATTTATGAAAAAAGGAATAATTATTACGGTCCTTGTTAGAAAAAGTTATTCACATTTTGAAATGATCTGATTTAAATGGAAATATGTAATAAGGTAATTAACAGAATTAAATGGTTAATGGTTCGTTTCAAAGATTTTTGGATCTACTTAAGTTTTATTTATTTTATTTATACAATTATTTTTAATTACTTTTCTTCATTTATAACTTTCATTTGTGTACTGAACAATCAGCTCAACCATATAAAACTTACAAAAAGTACAGTTATATTCGCACATATTTTCTTAATATATTCTGAAAACTTTAGATTGGAGAAGTAATTTTTTACACAGCCGTACCATATAAAAATTTATTTTTAAATGTTTTTCCGTTTTATATGTATATAGAAACATTGTATATAAACTTTGTTTATAAATATTCTTTATACACATTTGTGTTAAAAACAGTGTTAAGGAAGATAGAAAAATTTGTGCTTGGGTAAAAAATCATAAAAAAAATAAAACGAAATGAAAACTAAAATCGAAAAAGAGGTAGAAAAAGTAAAATTAACTAAGTAGAGGTAAAACTGGCCCCCTTTTTTTATAATATTTGCTTTAGATTTTTTATAAAACTTCAATTTTAATGTTCGCATATTGATTGGTTTATCCTATTTTTGACAATTTTTAAAAGCCAATAACTTAAAATAAATTTGTTCTATTATTTTCATTTTATATTTTCTAAAGTATAATGCTTCAGGGAAATTTGAAAAAAAAAAGAAAATTGGGATCATCAAATATAATTTTTACGGTTTGGCTTAAAATTACTCATATATATGTATGTGTCCTCTGAATATTAATTTTATGTGTTTTCAAGAGAAGAATAATTTTTAATATGAATTTAAATTATTTTTAGGTTCTTTTTTTTCTTAAATAAATACAAAAATATTAATTCAATAAAACATTCTAGATTGAAATTGCCGGTTGCTCATGGATGCAGGACACAAATGTGGATTGGATTTTTCAAGGTCCTGTATGCGTGGTTTTACTAATAAATTTAATATTTTTATTAAGAATAATGTGGGTGAGTTAAAATTGAACACAACTTTATAAAATATACTTTAATTGAAACATCATTTATAATTAATTATACATAGATATATACTAAGCATATTTCTATCAGAAAAAAAACCAAATCTTAATTTGAAAAAAAAAGAAAAGTGATTAGAACCAAATATATTTTTAGAGGCTGTATATTTTTTAAATTTAAAAATTATTATTTTATAACAACTTTACCTGAATAAGCAATTAAGAAGTATTTAAAAGTAAAAATTCTTTTAATGAAAAATAACATTCACACCACTGTACCATGTTAAATGTTTCTCTTTTTTTTTTGTTTTTCCTTTTAAAGGTATTGATAACAAAATTACGTTCTGCCAATACATTGGAAACCCGACAATACCGCAAAGCTGCCAAAGCTTTATTGGTATTGATACCATTGTTCGGCACAACATATCTAGTGGTTTTGCTAGCTCCCAATGAGGGTGGTGTCATGAGTCACATGTTCGCTGTTATACGAGCTATATTGCTAAGTACTCAAGTAGGTTAAACACATTATCAAAAAAAAATGTGTTTAATTAATTTTATATTTTTTTTCACAGGGATTTTCGGTATCTTTATTTTATTGTTTTCTTAATTCAGAAGTAAGAAATGCTTTGAAGCATCATATATCAACGTGGCAGGATACTCGAAATATTAGACTCAATCAATCTAAAAGGTAGAAAATAAAAAGAATCCTTACTTGGAAATGGAACATATGTATTTAGAAGTATTTTACTAATTTATTTGTAGATATGTTACAAAAGGTTTTGCCAAAGATAATTCACCAAATGCAGAGAGCAAAAGGTATAAATTAAAGGTCAAAAGCAACATTGAAAAAGAAAAAAATTTGCGAAAAGACCGGCACAAACAATTTTAGTTTTTTTTTTTTTTTAATTTTAAACAAAAAGAGCTGCAAGTTTTAAATGATTGAAGCAGAAATTTTTATTGGAAAACTTTAATCTTATAAAGATATTTTTTTTCTACATGTAATCTCTTAGCCTGGTACATTGAACATTTATTAATAAATTTGAGAAATCTGAAAAAATTTCAAATCTAAGAATATTCAGTAAGAGCCCTCTATAATTCCCATAATGATTCAGCTTAACAGCCAAAATTTTCTCTGTAAGTTATTTCTTTTGCAAATAAATCCAAAATAAGGGGTGAACCAATAAGAATCCGGGACTATGGAAATCGTTATAGGAACATGATACCGGATGGTATGGATTTGAACGACATGTGGTTTTTGAGATGGACAGTGCCACCTGGCACACAGCGCACGAAACAATCGATTTGTTTTTGCGTGCGCGAATTTCCGATGCTAATTTGCCATCAAAATCGTGCGATTTAACGCCATGCAATTTCTTTTTAGGGGTTTTTTGAAATCTCAGGCCTATGTGAATAAACCACAAACAATTTGTGAGCTCAGGCACGAGATCAAACACGTCAGCGGCAAGATAGAGCTACATATTTGTCAAAATGTCATTGAAAATTTCTTGAAAAGTACAAGGGACTATGTCTAGAGCAGCGGGGGCGATATCTGAATTTTTATTGCATACATAATCGCAACAATGCAATAAAAATATCAAAACTCGCACAAAAAAAAAATGTTTTTCATTGGGTATGCTACGTTGATTTGACACGTTTTTTTTTTTTTTTAGCGATATTCCCCTTTAGAGTTGTGTTCTTGAACTTAAAATATATCAAATTTTGGTAATGATCGGGCAATCTAATGACAGTTAAAATCGAAATGGTATATACATAGTAGAAGACTTAAAATTTAAAAATTTCATTCTGACTTTTTTTCTATTTTAGAATTTTAAGTAAAGGTGTTCTATATATGGCATTATTTTCATACTGTATTGCTAAGTCTAGTTAGTTTGTACATCAGAGTGGTCCTACGTTATATGGATACTTTTTAAATTGTGTTTTTGGGGAGAGGCGGAGGTCCAGCTTGTTTTATTTCTATGTAAAACTAATAAATGTGAAGTTTGGGGACAATCGGGCAAAGAAAAGTCCCGCCGGAAATCGATTGAAAATTTCAAGTGTGTTTATATGGGGAAAATATGACTTTTTCTTTTTCATATTTTACGTAAATTTCGTTCTAAAACTTAAATTTTTCGACAAGTTGTTATATGAATTGATATCAGTCCTAAATTATCTTTTCAAAAAGCAATATAACTTCAAAATCGAATAAAAATTCGCCAAGAAATAGCAAATGCCCCAGACCACTTTTGTGCCAAAAAATTATAATTTTATAATTTATTATTATTATATTGTTTTATTGAATTGCTATCACAACAAGAACAAATCTTATAAATTACAGTGATAGCAAGTAACATTTGTAATATTAACATTTGAGTTACAGTAAATTTCGAGTTTAATAAAAATAAAGTAAATTTATCATAGAAATTAACATAATAATGAACATAACAAAGTTGACATTTAACATAGATTCAAACAAAAAATTTTTTAAGTTCCTTTTTGAAAAGTAATGCGTTGCTTTGTACTTGGATATATGATGGTAAATTGTTCCAAAGACACGTGGTGTAGTTGAAAAATTGTCTTGTAGAGATTTGGTATTTGTATTTTTGTGATATCAAATTTCTTCCACGAGGCGATTGTGCAAAATAATTTTGTTAAAAAGATATTCTGGGTTCTTCAGATAAATAATCTTATGCATCATTAAAAGGCTTTTATATTTTAGTAAATCTTTAAAACTTGTATTATGTAACTGGTATGAATATGATGATATACTATCTCGTCTACCTCTGTTGAAAACGTATCTGGCTATATTATTATATGTGACCTCGAGGCGATTAAAGTCAATAGTGTCGCAATTTGCAAATATTTCACACCCGTACTGTAGAACTGGTATTAAATAGGTTTTTGCCAAAAGCATTCTTATTTCAAACGGCGTCGATGATTGCACAGCCCACAAGTTTCTCAACATCCCATGAACTTTACCAGCTGATATATTTATATGGTTAGACCAAGAAAGTTCAGCATTAAATGTGATTCCCAAGTTCGATGATGATTGAACAAAGTCGATTCTTGAGTTGTTAATATGTAGAGAAATATTGTCATTCAGTCTTTTTTTATTACTTCTTGAAATGAAAATACATTTTGATTTATCAGGGTTTATACATAAGCCAATTGTACATGCCCATTTATGTATATTATCCAAGTCACTATTAATACAGTCAGTACAATGTTGAACATTTTCTATTCTGCTGCTTAAGTACAACTGTACGTCATCAGCATACATTTGTACGCCACAGTAATTCAGAACCTCAGGCAAATCGTTAATATACATACATACAGAAAAGCAATGGACCAAGGATAGACCCCTGAGGCACACCTCTGTCAACATCCGCTGCTTTAGAAATCACTCCATTTAAAGAAACCACTTGTTTGCGATTAATAAGATAAGAGGAAATAAGTTTATTAGCCGAAGAAATTAAAGATTTTCTCGAGTTTAGTGAGTAGAATCGAGTGATCAACAGTATCGAAGGCCTTACTGTGATCTAAAAGCACAAGAAATGATACGATATTCTTATCCAGTTTTGATCTTATTTCTTCCACTACATCGATCAAAACCGTCATGCAGCTTCTGTCCTGTCTAAACCCAGATTGTCTATCCGTAAGGAGATGTTGATTCTTTAAATACTCATTCAGTTGCCCATACATAAGATTTTCCATAACCTTGGATAGAAATGGTAGTATCGCAATACGTCGGAAGTCACTGTTATTTTTTGGAAAAGGAATGATTTTTGCTCAGGAAAAATTGATTTTGTTAATATTGTATTAATTAAATACGTAAGAAATGGTAGAAATTTAGGAACGACAATTTTTAAAAATCTTGGATTAATTTCATCTAAGCCCACAGCATTTGACTTAATTGATGTAATACTTTTAAGAACTTCATATTGATCCACACATCGAAAATCAAAACAGTTCTCAATAGGCACAGTATGAATTTTTTCGTACTCATTTTCAGTTTGTTTGTTTAACTTATCAACGTCCACATCAGAGCCAACAGTGCAAGGATTTCTTTTCCCAATACCTATTTCACGGTTCTCTTTCCATTTTCTCTTGCTATCAATAGCTGAAGAGAATTTCTGTCGATAATAACTGGATTTTGCAATATATATGCAGTTCACAACTTCCTTTCTAATGGATTTGAACAATGAATGTAACTCAGGCATTTTAAATTTCTTCCAACGTTTATATGCCAGATCTCGTTCATCAATTAAACGTTTTATAATTGAAGTAAACCAAGGAGGCTGTATAGGTTTAAGTGTTCTTGTTTTTTCAGGCACAATTTCATAAAATATTGTGAGAAGTTTATTTTGAATTCTCAAGACCATAAATTGAATCCCAATGAACGCAATCAATACGCTGGTTTAACGCTGTATAGTCAATGCCACGAAAATCTCTATAAGTGTAATGTACATCTTCATAGTTAAAATAAGTATGATATATCATAAAAATTAAGTCATGCTTCGAAAAAACAGGGGCAGAAAATTGATCGTAAAGCAGTATTTTGCTTTTATGATTAGTAAAGAATACATCAAGTAAACTGTTCGAGCCACTTGGATTGTGGATTGGAACGATCGTATTAACAAGCAAAATACCGAGCGTTTGCATGGGCTCTGAAAGTGACTTATCAACTAGCAAGTTACTATTGAAATCACCAGAAATGATTACGTCATTGTACAATAAGGACAGAGATTCAATTTTATTAAACAAGACTTTCGGTCGATATACGCAGGCGATGAGAATTTTTTCTTTATCCTCCGTGTTTAATTCAAGAAATAGGTACTCAATCTCACTAGTAGGCTCTGATCTTAGCTTTACACAACAATTTATCTCCGTTCTCACATAAATTGAGACACCACCAGCGTTTGCTATCCTATCAGCACGAAATAGTTTAAATACCGGCAAATTGAAAATTGAATCATTGACTGAGGAATCGAACCAGGTTTCAGATACGCAGATGACGTCAACTCCAGAGGCAACAAAAATATTACTAAACTCATCTTTCTTGTTATTAAGACTTTGTGCATTTATATGAACAATTTTGAGTCCAGATTTTTGTTTCGCCAGAATCCTTACCATGTTAAAAACGTTATCTTTGGAACTATAACTATTACCACAGATCATATATCACAGATTTGAAAGCAATAGAATAAATGGTAATAAAAAAGGAACAAAACTAATACAAATTTTAAAATTAATAAAATAATTGCAAAGAAAAATTAAGGAGAAATAGATTAAAGTTATTTTAAAATGAAAAAAGTAGATAAAAAGTAGAAGATCAAAAAATATTTTTATAAAATGTATGAAGTGATAAGAAAATTGTTAAATTTTATAAAAAATATATCAGTCACCATCATTTCTATCTGGCATCGCTTCATCATGAAATTCATCATTGTTTCGAAAAGCAAATAACTCTTTTAATATTTCTATTGAGGGTATACATAATGATTCATCGCTTCCCAGTTTTCGAATATATACAAGGCCCCTATTTGTATGAGCAGACGATATCTTATTTTCATTTTTCAACTTACGAGCAGCGATTAAAATGCGATGGTTTGCTGGGGTGAGATTTTCGTTGACGAAAAACGGGTTTGAACTCATAATTCCGATTTGATTTAGTTGTAATGAAGGTTTGGTTGATTTAATATGTGTAGTTATAATTCTAAGCATATAATTTGGGTCATATGGGCTATTGAATTTAATTATTATTGGGGCATCCTCCATATTCTTTCTATTTCCAATATTTTTAACACGATAAATATTTTTAAATGATATATGTGCAATTTTAATGGCTTCACACAATTTTTCATAAATTATAAATAAATTGTCGTTGTATATGTTCGCACTTGGTATACCAGTAATCCTAATGTCACTGGCAACTCTTGAATTTTCTTGCTTTTGTGCGGACAATTTCAGAGTGAATATCTCGTTTTTTAGTTTTTTAATTTCATTATGTTGTGCTAGATTTTTATTTCATGAAATTTGACGGAAATTTTTTCAACGTTAAGAAATTAATTAAAGTCATAGTTTTTTTTTGTTTCTATGTCTATAAGTACTCAGATATGAATTATTGTTTTATTACTACGTTGTTAACCTATGCGCATTGAGGCCGAAAATGGGAAATTTTTTTGATTAAATTTTAAAAACTCATTTTGAAAGTTTTAAAAAACTTTCTTGAACAAAATTTAAAAAAAGATGAATCCGGCACTTAGGTTTTATTAAACACATGCGAGAGATTAACTGTGTGAATTTTTAGTTAAATTCCTATCCCAGAATTTTTTTGACAGAGGTTTTATTTTTGCGGATTTCGAGAAAAATTGAATTTTCGTGAAATATTCTGTAATTATAATCTTTCTAAATTCTTTATATCAAAAATTAATCAGTTCTCTGCTTTTAAATACTATGTTTTATTTCAACAGCGTATTGTTTCGGAAAAAACAATATGATCCCATTATACCTTTTGGAATTGGGGTCACATATGACCCCAACTAAAAGAAGACAATTAATAAAAAAATTCAAATATTTTGCAAACGCTGTATAATTTTTTAAGGTGTTTGTTAAAATATTATAACCAAATGTGTATATCTGCCGTTCCTTAAATTTGAGATAAATCCGAGGACGTTAACCCATTATTTGCCAAGGCCAGCTTTGGATTTTAAGATATTTTTAAATAAAAATGACCGGAAACGAATTTTTTCTATTAAACTCGATGAAACCACTATTTTAGAATTTAGGAAATATATTTCGGTTTATTTTTTTTTATTTAACTCTTTAGTGCTCCTGGGATCAAAATTATCCATTGCAATATATCTTTGGTGCAATTGTTTAAAACAACAATATAAATTAAAACAACTTTTAACCAAAAATTCATTCACCAAAAAATTTGATAAAAAGTGTTTTAAGCGATTTTATATCCCAAAAAACAAAAATTTTTTCAGCCTTTTTAATATTTCTGCAGAATTTTTATTATTTCTTCCATCGACATGGGAATCTAATGAAGATTTTAAAAAGAGTTTACAATTTCTGCAAGGAATTATTTGTAGTAAACAATACTACTGAAAGAGGCCTTAAATTCATAAAAAAAATTCATAAAGTGTTATCAAATAATTAAGAATTAACAATAATTAAGAATACGCAGCTTTTACTTCAGATAGTAGAATCATACAAAAAAACAACATCCTTCCTGTACAAAGTCAAGTTTAATTTAACAATGTTGAGTTATAGTTCAACAATGTTCTTATTTTACTTGGAAACAAATAGATAGTTTTTAAAATAAACATAATAATTGTTTTAAAATAAAATTGGTTAAACGTTATTTTAATTTATATTCGCGAGCAATTTCAAAAGGGTTAATGGGGTAATATTATTTTTTTCCGAAACCCTGGGCTATTAAGATATAATATTGTATTTAAAAGTAGAGAACTGATTAGTTTTTGATATAAAGAATTTAGAAGGATTTTATATACTGAATATTTTACAAAATCCCATTTTTCTCGAAATCCGCAAAAATAAAATCCATGTTAAAAAAATTCTGGCACAGGGATTTACCTAAAAGTTCACACAGTTAATCTCTAATATATATTTAATAAAACCTTAAAGTGCCAGATCCATTTTTTTAAATTTTGTTTAAGAAAATTTTTCAGAACTTGAAAAAGGAGTTTTCAAAATTCTATCAAGAAAATTTCCCATTTTCGCAATAGGTTAACAACGTGGAGATAAAACGTATAGAGGCAAAAAAATTATGGCTTTAATTAGTTTCTCAAAGTTTAAAAAATTTACATCAAATTTCATGACCTATTTTTTATTTTTTTTTTGGCACGAAAGTGGTCTGGGGCATTTGCTATTTTTTGGCGACTTTATATTCGATTTTTAAGTTATATACCTTTTTGAAAAGATAATTTAGCATTAAGATCGATTTACATAATAACTTGTCGAAAAAAATAAACTATAGAATGAAATTTTCGTAAAATCTGGAAAAGTCATATTCCTTATATAAACACACTTGAAATTTTCAATCGATTTCCGGCGCGACTTTTCTCTATCCGATTGTCCTCAAACTTCACATTTATTAGTTTCATATAGAAAGGAAACAAACTGAACTCCGCCTCTCCCCAAAAAGCACTTTCATTTTTAAGTACCACTCTACTGTACAAGAACATTTTTGAGTACCTTCATCAAGGTTGCCAGCCCAATATTCTTAGCACTGTTTTTGCTGATTTTTAAAATTTTCGAGGCAAAAATTGTTCGAGTTAGTGCTTACTGCTTTTCTTTTTTTTAACATCGGTGTAACCAAATATTTGTTTTCTAAAAAAAAATAATTGTTTTATTAAAAAACTCCAATTTTTCTTACAATGCAAATATATAAAGTTTCACTTTTTCTTTTGAACGCAAGTATGCACAGTTTACCCAATATACTAAAAATAGCTAATCTTGTTATTAAACTTTTGTCGCTCCCTTGTTCAAACGCTGAAGTTGAAAGGGTTTTTTAGCGACATGTGCCTTTTCAAAGTTATAAATCGAATTTCATCACATTCAGTTAAGGCTTTACTTAACATTAAAAATGGATTGAAAAGAGAAAAATGATGAAGTAAATATTTTAGTTAATAATAATGATGTTTATGATGTATCAGAATTTGAAAGCAAACCCGTTTTATGGCCGGATGAAAGTGATGATTAGGAAACGAAAGACCTTAATCTAAGTGTGTGATATTTAAATTTAAATTAATTTAAATTAATAATTCTTGTGTGTATAAAATACAAAGAATATTTAATTTTAATAGGTTTTTTTTGATGTGTAAACATCTATACGCGCAGGGGGGGTAAATTTCTATTTCACAATACAATCACAAAAACAGCGTAACACAAATCGATGAGAGCTGTAACACAAATCGGTGTGACTTATGATTGTATTGATGAAAAAATTATGATATAAAATTGTTTTTTATGCTACTTTTTTAAAAGCGTCATCTATGTATTACCTATATACGTTTATATTGGGATATTTTTAACGTTTTACAGCAAAAGGTTGTTGAATTAGCTGAACTGATTTTGCTATAAGTGATACATAAAAAAATGAGAAAAAAAAAATTTTTAATTACTAGATGTTTACACATCTCCCCTGTGATCGGACTCACATGATTTTTTTTATTTATTTTTGTATTATATAATTTTATTTTGAATTTTTGTTACTTTTCACAATTAAAAACTGTATTTGTGAATTATTTTTTTTTTAATTTTATAAAAAAAATATAGAAATAAATAGAAAAACTAAAAAAAATGGAAAATTTAAGCGCTTTTTGATCGGTTTCGTTGTTTTTTAATATTTTAAAGTTGACAACCCTGAGCTCCAGGCACACTTGTAAAACAAGACTTGAGCCAACGCATGCAATAAGAAAACAATTAAAAATAAGTAAGAAAGTTATATTCGGTCCACACCGACTGTACGATACCCTGCACTATGTGTTTATAGAAAGGGTATTGGTCATTGAATATAGAAAATAAGAATAAATCAGGTTTGCGTGCGTTGTTATTCTTCTATTCTTTTATTCTTTTATCTATCTAAAAAAAAATCCACCGATCATTAACATAATTAGTAAAGTCATTTGTTTACACAATTATAGAAAGTTCCATACAATATTTTTGTTATTTTGTTAAATTTAAGCGTATACCGGGATCCTGCTTTATATGGGAACTATGACTAAAAGTGGTCTTACAAGGCCAATAACAAACACACGTAAACAAAATATGACCGATACCTGTGTGATAATTTGGGTCGTATGCAATTTAAGTCGATCTCATAGGAGTTATTTCTATGGGGTTACATCTAAACATGCACTTATTTTCACCACTTTCAATAGCGATTGTGCTGTGGCCGACAAAAGCTTACATACTAGATTTCATCAAAATATATTCATATTTGGTCTAATTCCATAGTGACAGAAATGACACTCAGTGATCTCTATAATCCATATTATACAGTAAAAATTTTTCCTTCTTCTTAAAAATATATAAAGTTATGCAGACAGGCCAGACCAATATATTTACCATTAGAAAGTGAGAAATTATTATTGTTATTAATAATTGGGGCCAAAAAGTAGTCGTCACAGACATGATGACAAATCTGACAGATATGATACTGCTTTTATTTTTAAAATTACTTAACTACACTTTTCTTTTCTTACTGGAAAGTTAGGTCCTATAAAAATGCATATAATAAACTTATGTCATATTTTCATGCAACTTGTGCCATTTTCTTTGAAATGGTGTCAATAAAAATTATTTAAATTCAAATATTATAATTAGATGTAAGATTGACCTTTGCATGGAATTATCCTTTGATTATAAGGTTAAAAGAGACACACGCACAGACACACAGAGAAGAACTGTCGGACGGAAGGACGGACATCGCTAAATCGGCTCAAAAATTTAATTTAAGTCAGTATAGTAAAAAGTGGGTCTAGGTCAAATATTATTATATACTCAGCACATAGTGGTATAGGGTACAAAGGTAAACTGACTCAGATTACTACTGATTTGGCGTGCTGGCTATCTATTTGGGAGGTTAGCACTTCTCCTATTAGCTACTGTCCTGACATTAATACTTTATATCAGTGGCGTCACTCGACACAATGCCCACAATGACCGTTTCTTATGTTAAAGATGCTATAGCAATGCTCCGAAGTAAGATATGTTTTGTTGAAAAGTTTAGTTCCGACAAGTACTTTTTGGCACAGACGATAATGAACCATTTAGGGCACCGATAAATGCCTCTGTTGATAAATCAGTTTCCAATTCGTGGTGCACTGCCTTTGTGGTAGGTCAAAGTATAATGAGTTGGTAATGATGTTTGTAACTACCGAACACACCTGAATAAGACCCACCATTTATTATACAATTTCTGATTTATCGATGTGAGTCCATTTGTTATTTGTCCGTGTAAACCTTGCGAATAAAATACAGGCCGCATACTATTATGAAATTTAATATATCAGCCGTTGTCGGCTCATAAAACGATTTGCTAGTAAAATTGGAAAAAATCTGTGCATGTTTAACTTAGTAACCACACAAATAACCCCTATGAGATCGGCTTAAAATTCCCTAAGATCCAATCCAAATTATAATATTGATCTAGGTCAAATTTGGTTTGAGTATGTTCAGTGCACGCATTAATTAGCATTCGAAAACTTAACGCTGTAGGACCATTTTAACCTAGTTCCATATAAAGCTGCTTCCCGATTTTCACTTAAATCTATTAAAAAAGTATTGTTCACATTTTTCTCAAATTTGTTTTATATACGTTCTGTCACGAAAGGGTTTTTTTTGACAATAAAAAAAATTTGTTTTTATACCCTATACCACTATGTGGTTTGGGTATAATGACTTTGTGCTGCTGTTTGTAACAACCAAAAATATTTGACCTACACCCATCTTTAATTATACCGATCGAATCAGAATCACTATCTGATTCGATTTAACGATGTCCGTCCATCCGTCCGTCCGTGCGTCTGTGTGTCCATGTAAAGCTTGTAATCAAACTGCAGGTCGCAAATATGAATATGTTTTGATGAAATTTAGCATTTAATCTTTTATCGGCCATGGGATAAACGCTATTGAAATTGGTGAGAATCGGTCCATATTCACACCTAGCCCCCGCACAAATGACCGCTATCAAATCAACAGATATTGCCATAAGATCCAAATTATCATACAAATCTTAGTCAAATTGGGTTTGTATTTATATATTACATCCATTAATCAGTAGTCTAAAAATGATCCCTATTGGACAACTCTTAGTCATAGGCCCCATATAGAGCTGCTTCCCGATCTTCACTTAAATCTATCAACAAACAAAAATATTGCACTGATTCTTCTCAAAGAGACCTTACCAAACATGATCCAGATCGGTCCATTTCTGGGCCTAGTCCCCATATGGATATAGCATCCGATATAAACTTTTTCATATCTGCAGCCGAAAAAAATAATAAAAATCCCACTCAAATTTGGTTTATGCTTATTTTCTATATCCAGTTAGTTGGGCCTGAGAGATAGGATCTCTAAACGCATGGTATAGGGTATCGTATAGTCGGTCTAGACCGACTATAATTTTCTTACTGTTTGAACTTCTTTAATTTTTATACCCTATACCACTAAGTGCTATTTGTAACTACCAAAAATATTTGACCTAGACTCATCTTTTATTATACCGATCGAATCAGAATCACTATCTGATTCGATTTAACGATGTCCGTCCGTCCGTCTGTGTGTCTATGTAAACTTTGTAATCAAACTGCAGGTCGCATATATGAATATATTTTGATGAAATTTGGTATATAAACTTTTATCGGTTACGGGATGAACGCTGTTGAAATTGGTGATAATCAGTCCATGTTCAGACCTAGCCCCCATACAAGTGACCCCTATGAAATCGACATAAATTTCCATAAGATCCAAATTGTCATATAGATCTTACTCTAATTGGGTTTGTATGCGATTATTAGATCCATTAATGAGTAACTCAAAAATGATCTCTCTGGGACAACTCTTAGTCATAGGCCCCATATAGAGCTGCTTCCCGATCTTCACTTAAATCTATCAAAAAACAAAAATATTGCACTGATTCTTCTCAAATTTTGTTTGTATATATTTTCGCAAAATACAAGAGACTTTACCAAACATGGTCATTATCGGTCCATTTTTGGGCCTAGGCCCATATAGATATAGCATCCGATATGAACTTTTTCATATCTGCAGCCAAAAAAAATAATAATCCCACTCAAATTTGGTTTATGCTTATTTTCTATGTCCTGTTAGTTGGGCCTATGAGATAAGGTCTCTAAACGCATGGTATAGGGTATCATATAGTCGGTCTAGACCGACTGTAATTTTCTTACTTGTTTTAATTTATATTAGTAAATTAATTTATTGCTTAACGGACTACAAGAAAATATTAAAAGTTAGAACATAAAAACAAAATATACTCCAATATTAAAGTGTCGAGAAAGTATTTTTACATAAGAAAAAATTACATACGAGTATAACAAAATTTAAGTCTTATATAATTTAATACTTAGTATGGCTACCTTTACCATGGCTTGCAGCCTTTCTTTCATTGACCTTATTAATATTTATATGTTAATATTAATTTGGCATTTAATATCATTCCTCCAATATTGCATTTTCTGCTGTTTGCGCTTTTCCACTTTTTCTTTAGATATGTCGATACATTTTTTATGTGGTTTTAGTCCGGGCTCTGAGCTGGAGTATCCAAAATAGCGCTACAATTAAACAGAAGCCATACTCACCTGTGCTCCTTAAATTTTGGGTCGTTTTCTTGATAAAATTTAAATCTTGGCTTGTTATCTCTAATAAACTCAAATTTATTTGCTCTGTTTATCGATTGACTCCGTAAAATATTCCATTATTGTTGAGTTTCCATTGTGTTCTCTATAAAATCATATCTCCAACATCCTTGCTTAAAATGCATTCCCATACCATTACTGAAAGTTTCCCGAATTTAACAGTAGGAGTAATGTTAGAATTTTCCAATGCTTTCAACGACTTCTGCCACACTCTATTGGGCCCATCAGTGTAAATAAGCATCATTTAGGGGACATCGCTGAATATGACATCGTCCCAGAAATCAATAGGCTTTCCAATGTGCATTTTAGCAAAAGATAATCCCTTTTCAAAATTTTGTGCTGATTACAATGGTTTCTTTCGCTAAGCACTTGTCCTTTATCATGGTTTGCCTTTTTCTTTCCTGAGAAATAACAACGCCACACTCTCCGTTCCCTCGCAAGAGACCATGTTGAAATTTGTGGTTTTGATAAACTTTCCGCAACAATTCACGATCTGCTCTATCGAATATTTTACGCGAACGACCGTTCGCGGTGTGTGCCTCCAGTCTTCGCTCATTTTTGGCTCGATTTAATGTATTATAAATAGTTTGCCTTGACAAGAAAAATAATGCGGACATCTCTTGAACACTTTTCCCGATGTTGTGGTTATTTGGTTTACTATAAGTCACATCAAATGTGGTTATTTTACCAGGCATATTAAATCTTCATTAATTACGATACAAAAATGCCTTGTTTGTTGAGAAAGGCAAACACGTTTGATGTGATGTGTCATAAACATCATACCATATCATTAATAACGGTAAATGTATGTAGAATTTCAGAATTGTTTCAAAGGGTAACAGCAAAACCAATTGTAAAAACACTTTCTTGACAGTCACAACTTTGAGTGTTTTTTGTTTTTGTCCTTGTTTTTATGAATTTACTTTTAATATTTTATTTTTGTCGTTGTTCTCCGTTATACTACGTTCTCACTGCAGCTAAATCCGCATTAGCTTTATTTTTTAATCTCCACCGTTCTCACTACAATTTGTAGCTTTAGTTTGACAGTTGCTGCACAGCTGTTCGAACGAATTGTTTATTTACATTTTAATAGTTTTTGTTTTGGAGAAAAATTTTGCGAAAAAAAAAGTTAAAAGTGAAATAAAGGCAAATAAATAATTTTTTAATTAAACAATTCTTTGCTATACTCACTTGCTGCTTTTATTTATGAATTTTTGTTTTGTTTTGTTGTAAATGAAAATACACAGTCGTAAAATGATGCAAATTTTCTGCTGCAGCGTTGTAAATTTGTTCATTTTGCGGCGAATTGCACAATACATCCCTGATTTCTGTTGGATTTATTCTCGATTTAGCTAAAGCGAGGGTTTTATTTTGACATTATTTATATACCCAAAAATTTACCAGTTTTAATTAAATCCACTATAAAGCGAGTCAAATGCGGATTTAGCTGCAGTGAGAACATAGTATTAGTCACTAAATATATTTACTAACATAAATTAAAACAATATGCTTTTTGTTAATGAAGTCCAAATAATTTTTTTCCACTGTCAAAACACTTTCTTGACAAACTGTATGTTTTTAAGGAAAATAAGTGGCTTTACCAAATACGGCCATGATCGTTCCCCTTTTCTACTTAGTCTTTATATGACATAAATATAGCAACCGATATAAACTTTTTGAAATCTGCGGATAACAGATTTATAATAACTAGCAGATTCCAGTCCTTGAAATTCGAGCGCAAATTCTAGGAAATTTTATTTTTTCATTAAATAAAGACACTAAAAGTATGGTAATCAATTATAGCCAATTCACAAATCAACACAAAAAAACACTCATTCTGATTACAAACACATTAACAAATTTAATAACACACATAGCATTGTATAATTTTATGTATGTGTTAGTAGCAACTTTATATGCAATTTAAAAGTTTAAACTGTAAAAGCAAAAACTACTAAAAAGTTTAAACTGTAAAAAGTGTGAACAAATCTACGTAGCTAGTACTGAAAAGTGAGAGCTAGTACTGGAAAATTAAAACATATGCTGCTGCAAAATCGACTGTTTAGGAGTTTAAAAAAAAGGAATTTAGGTTGAAATTTTTTAAAGAAGAAATTATTTTTCTTTTTCAAAATTTAATAACGGCATCAGAATGCTTTAATTTATTAGTGATAACTATTTGTTTTTTAATCTATAGGTAGAGCAGTGAACTGAATTTAAAATTTATTAGAGTAGTTAATTTTTAATATATAAGAAAAAAATTTTTTCGAAAAATATGATAAGGAACTGAGTACATTTACAATTTCTGGCCTTCTCGTTTTGTGTAATTCTGTGCAGTTATCTGACGGGTCTGTAACAATTTCTTCCTCCCCCATATATTTTATTTTGCTAAATATGGAATCGTCTCTTTAACTGTCCAATGACACACTCTATTATAACTCGATTTTTTTTCATTTGTTTTGTTGCACTTTATTTCCTGCAGATTGGTTGGAGGTCTGAATGTTCTTAATAGCCATGGTCGAATGCTGCGGTAACTCTTCATGTCAGTCGCTTCAAAATTCGACTTTCGTGCACTGATGCTGGGCATTTTTATTGTTTTATGAGCGGTTGTGCGATTTATTCCTTCTTTTTTTGCAATTCTCATTTCGAAACCCGGATCGCTTAGAAATCGCAGAAATATTTTCATTCATTACATTTTACTACATTTTGTTCGTGTACTACAAATGCTCCCTCCCAATTGGGAACAGCTTTTACTTCAGCACTAGTTTAAAGTTATTTTTATATCCTATACCACTATGTGGTTTGGGACTTTGTGCTGCTGTTTGTAACAACCAAACATATTTGTCCTAGATCCATCTTTTATTATACCAATCGACTCAGAATCACTTTCTGAGTCGATTTAGCGATGTCCGTCCGTCCGTCCGTCTGTGTGTCCATGTAAACCTTTTAATCAAACTACAGGTCGCAAATATGAATATATTTTGATGATTTTAGCATATAAGCTTTTATCGTCCATAGGATGGACGCTAATGAAATTGGTGAAATTCGGTCTATGTTCAGACGCAGTCCCCATACAAATGACCCCTATGAAATCGACATAAATTGCCATAAGATCCAAATTATCATATAGATCTCAGTCAAATTTAGTTTGTATATGTTTATTATATTCATTAATCACTAGTCCAAAAATAATGCGTACAGGACAATTCTTAGTCATAGGGCCCATATAGAACTTCTTCCCGATCTTCACTTAAATCTATCAAAAAAACAAAAATATTGCACAGATTTTTTCCAAATTTTGTTTGTAGATATTTTTTCAAAATATAAGTGACTTTAGCAAATATGGTCAGGATCGGTCCATTTTTCGATCTAGTCCACATATAAATATAGCACCCGATATGAACTTTTTCATATCTGCATCCGAAACAATTAATAACAATGCCACTCAAATTTGGTTTATGCTTATTTTCTATATCCAATTAGTTGGACCGAAGAGATAGGGTCTCTTATATTACTTGTTATATTGTTAACTAGACCAGTAGTAATACATCCCCGCACAAGAAAGGTAAATGCCTCAAGAACAACTAAACTCTAATTTTATTATAAAACTAATAACCTCTTCTCTACGTTTTCTTAAATCGTGATTTCAACGCATAAAATATTTTTTTCTTACCTCACCCAAAATTTAAGTTTAAACTAGTTCTTCTAAGTACTTGCTAGTTTATATTCACACTTATTGCCAGCAAATGCTGGAAAACTTATTCGTCCTACACTGCAAAAAGCACTAGCTTTATCTGAAAAATTTATTCTCCACGAAATTAACTTAAACTTAAAGCCTACTAGTGTTAGCTTGAACTATATTTTTAGTCACCCGGCCCATTAAGTAAGAGCATATCCATCTTGTTATACTCTTTCTCTCATTGCTAAACTATTCGTTCGCATGTACAAAAAAAAAGAAAAAAAGAACAAGCATGCTAAAATGTGTTTTCTAGCATGACGCACCTGTACCTCTAAAGTGAGTCATTTACAAATTTTCCAATTTTCACTTTTTGCTAGAAAACGATTCACAGTGGTCATATCTATCCACTGTTAAAATCTGACATCGATTAGTCTAGTCTTTCGCAAAAAAAAATACAGTTGTAACCCTCTTTGTGTTATAAGGGTAGCTTCTTTAGAATCCACTAAAAAGACATATTTTGAGTTCCACCCAAAAAACTTGTTATTTTTGATGACCACTGAAAAAATCGCAAAAACAACTACTGTTGTATACTTATTATTCGCAATTCTTTACAATGAAACAGCTGTTTTAAATTTAAAAAAATCGTTTTTTGTCTCTACTGTAAATTTTGAGTTGGCTCACTTTGGAGGTACAGGTGCGATAGATGCACATGTTCAGTTATGTACTATATTTTCGTACCTCATTCCTCGGCTTTTGGGACTAGAGGCTTCAAATTTAATCTTAGCCTGCCGGAAATAATGCCAAACGATATTATCCTAAGTTTATTCTGCGAATGAGCATAAATTCAATAGACGGAAAGACGGACATCACTATTTGACTTGAGTTCTTTCGCGGATTTCATTGCGAACGGACGTGTTTTTGAAGAGTGCTCAAATAAAAGCGAAATTTAATGTGCTCAAGTGTCACAAAAAATATAGAAAAATAATCAAATAAATGTGCAAAAAATTTCCTAAAATTTTGTGAAAAATACAAGAAAATCGAACCACTAATAACCGTGTTTTTCTTTATTTTAATTAAAACCAAAAATAATATTAAAAAAACTTAAACACAAATAACTTAAAAGAAACAAACTTAAAACAAATAGAAAAAATGAGTGTCTGTGGTCAGTGCAACAAAGAATTACCAACAAAATGTGTTACTTGTTATAGTTGCAAATCGCAATATCACTTCTCCCCCTGTTGCTCCTTATCGGAGAAAACGTACACGAGTATGCATGCTGAACGAAGAGAAGAGTGGAAGTGCCAAAAATGTAAACCCCGAAAGGCATCGACGAACAGCAACAATGCATATCATGTCATTGTAGGCAATAATCCGCAACAAATCAACCAACAGAAGCAACAACGTGAAGAAGATAATGAGGATAATGATGATCCTAAGCGTTTCAAAGACGATTTGTCGCTTACTGATGTCAATAAAAGTGTACAAGTAGTAAAAACAGATATTCATGGACTAAAAACCGATGTAACGTCTATGAAAACTGATATTACTGACATAAAAACTACTATGCAGCAACTAGCAATTAACATGAACCACAACAATACTCAACTTAACACAAATATTCAAACGGCCCTTAATACAATTACAAACACCCTTGCAAGCCTATCTACTCAGGTCAGTGAACTTTGTGAGAGAAATGTTGAGAAGGAAAAACAAATGCAAGAAATGAATAATCGAATCAACAGCTTAGAACAACAACTCATAAACAAAAACATTGAAATTAAGAATATTACAAACCAAAACATAATTCCTAATGATGCTGTGAAAAAAATTGCAGCTTCGGTCAACGTAGAAATTAACGAAACCGATATAAGCAACTCATACTATCTAAAAAAAACAGAGAAAGTAATTGTTGAATTTACCTCTTTGAACAAAAAAAGAGAGCTACTTAGCAAAATTAGTCGACATAGAATAGAATCAACAATAATAAACAATGATGATGGTAACAAAAACAACAACAATAATAATAGTAACAACATTGATGATAGTAACAACAACAATAAGAAAATCAACTACATATATATCAACGACCAACTTACGGCACACAACCGCAAATTGCTTTGGTTAGTTAAAACTAAAGCAAAAGAGTCCAATTGGAAATTTGTGTGGGTGCGACATGGAATTATATATGCCAAAAAAAATGAAAACTCAAACCCAATCATCGTCCACAATGCTGCTGATATTGAGTTAATAACTTCTACAATTTAAATAATAAATATTACCAATAATAGAAATCCTACTACCAAAAATTTGTAAAATCTTAAATAAAAATGAATTACAACCAACCGCAAATTATAGATAATTTTGATCAAATTAATAAAGACTTTTTAAGTTATCCCACATCAACCATTTACATGAACATTCGCTCACTCCGATTAAACTTTACACCGTTCCTAGCGAGTTTGCATAACATAATAAACAAAGTTAACTTTATACTACTTGTAGAAACCAACATCAAAAACGATGAAAATCATCTCTTTAATATTAAAGGCTTTAACTCTTGTTTTCTAAACAGAGAAGGCAAGGGGGGTGGCATAGCTGTCTATATTAGAGAGCATATTATATACACAAACATCTCATTAAACACAATTTATTTTGAAAGCGTACTTCTTGAAGTAAGTGAAAACAATAAAACCACTACAATTTTAACAATATATCGTCCACCAAGCAGCAACGTAAAAGAGTTCATAATAGAACTCGATAAAACACTCAACAAAATTAAAAGTAAGCATGATGTTATTGTTATTGGGGACATGAATATTGATATAACAAAACAAAATATCACAACAACAAGGTACATAGAAATGATATCGTCTAATGGACTGCAATGCATTGTGTATGAGAGCACAAGGGAAGACTTTAATAAAAACACTAGTACTTGTATTGATCATCTGCATGTTAGAAATAAGAAAACAACCACACAAACTCATGCTGCAGTAGTGAGAACTACAATTTCTGACCACTACTCGCTCTTCTGTTGTATTAACGAAGAAAAAGAGCAAGAAAACTAGGGTAGCGAAAACATAGCTTTTCAAGGGGCCCAAATAGACAGAGCCAAAGTTAATTCTAAAATTAAAGAATTTAATTGGAATGGGTTAGTTAATCAGAACCTCAGTGCAAATCAAATATTTAACGAAATATGTAAGACTTTTAATAATATCTATGAAAACTCTACTAAAATTAACATAAACAATCGCAAAACTAGAATAACAAATCCGTGGATGAGTGAAGATTTAGTGAAATGGTGCCAAATTCGGGATAAACTTTATAGCAAATGGCTTAATAATCGAAAAAATAAAGAATATGAATTTGAATATAAAAAATTTAGAAACATTTTAAACAAAAAACTTTTTTATGCAAAAAACAATTATTACAAAAATAAATTTATAGAGAATAGAAATAATGTGAGAGTAACGTGGCAACTTATAAATGAAATCACAGGTAAAATAACGAGCAATATAGATAAAACAATTATTAAAAACTTTAAAAACGAAAACATTTTAAACATTTCAAACAATTTTGCCAAAAGTTTTAATGATAATGTACAAAAAATAATTCATAAATGTGACATTACAACCCTACAATACCCAAAACCTACAATACAAAACTCAATATATATAGCTCCAACTAATGAAGAAGAAATTTATGATATACTAAAACACTTGAACACTAATAAAGGTGCAGGGTCAGATAGAATCAGGCCAATAGATTTAAAATATAATGCTAGCGTTGTAACACCAGTAATAACTGCCTTTATTAACTCAAGTATTAATAGTGCTTCGATACCAAATCTACTAAAAACATCTCTAATACGTCCAATTTTCAAAAGTGGTACAAAAACCTATTACAATAACTATAGACCTATAGCTATTTTATCCGTCATTGAGAAAGTGCTAGAAGAAATCGTAGTTAGAAGGCTTACCGAGTTTTTGAGAAAGTACAACATTATTAACACAAACCAATATGGCTTCCAAAAAGGAAAAAATATAAATAAACTGTTGGGAAACTTTTCCAACTACATAAATAAATGCTTAAGTGATCACATGCACTGCTTAACATTATTTATTGATTTTAGCAAGGCATTCGATACGCTATCACATAACAACTTATTAAATATTCTAGAAAGGAACGGCATAAGAGGCAACAGTTTAAAATGGTTCAAAAATTATCTCGATTTTAGAACGTACCGCGTAAAAATCAATAATACTTTAAGTAATGAAAGTCCCACAAACAACGGAGTACCCCAAGGCTCAAAATTAGGGCCTATCCTCTACCTAATTTACTCAAATGACCTAATAAGTATCTTGAAGGAAAGTACAACGTATGCCTACGCAGATGATACTGCAATTATCGTATCACATAAAAACGTTAATATTGCAAGCGGTATTATGCAAAACCAACTAGATACAGTAGCAAAATGGTGTCACGACAACGGGATTATTGTGAACGCATCTAAAACTAAGCTAATGCATATCAAGTCGCGACATTTTGCCCACTCAAATATCAATTTAAAATTTCATGATATAGAATGTTTGCATAGCACAGCCAAAAATATCAACTCTTCTAATACTGATACCTGTAGTACATACATAGAAATGGTAACAACATATAAATATCTAGGAGTCTACGTTGATCAAAACTTTAAGTGGCTATCACATATACAACAGCTTCGTAAGAAACTACGAAAAACTGCATATAGCCTGTACCATTTAGGAAATTGCTCTACTTACAGCGTATTAAAACAGGCCTATTTCTCCTTAGCTGAGTCATACATTAGGCATGGCATAACAGCGTGGGGTAATGCTACCTATTGTAGATCGTTGCAACAATCACAAAATCAAATTTTAAAAATTTTGTGGAAAAATCAACAACGAAACAAACAAATCTTAGACTACAGTATGATTTACGGAAATACGAGAAACACTAATATAATAAACAACACACATATCAACAACACATCAACCGCTAATGACTCTAACTATAGAAATAATAACAACGCAACTATCAACAACAGCACAACCGCTAACAGTAATTTAACTATCAACAACTCAACCATCAGCAACAACTCAATCATCAACAACAACTCAACCATCAACAACATAGAAACAACCAACAGCTCAACCATCAACAACAACCCTACCAGCCATACCAACGCAAATATCAACCCAATAAACAACAACACACCCAACAATAGCAGCACCACAAACAACAATGCATCACTCAACAACAGACAAGGCAACAACAAAATAAACAATCACAACAATACCGCCAACCACAAGAATATCGCCACAAATTTACAAATTTTAAATATTAATAGTATTTACTGCATAACGCTGATAAATGAATATTACAACGACTCGCGATTTTTAAAACCAATAGACCACATCTACAACACCAGACGTCGAGCTGAAGGACGTTATAAGGTTGATCGTCACCGAAATGTATACGGCAAAAATACATTAGCAGTAGCCTTACCTAAAATATTTAATGAACTGCCACTGAATTTAATGAACTTAAATAATATTAATAAAAGAAAAAAAATGTTAAAAAAATTTTATATAGATTCGCAATGAAAAACTAATATAAATGATTTAAACCTTTCGACATCCTACAGACAAGCCAAAAGGCTTCGTGGGATTTGATGTATAAAATGTAAAACCAAATTGTTATTAAATAAATAAATTGAATTTAAAAAAAAATATGCTTTGTGGTATGTAGGGTATAAAAATAAACTAAGATTTAAAGTTTTGAAAGTTTGTTTTAAAATTATACTATTTTTCACCGAAGACGGTCCCCGGTAGGTCTGAAATTTTATGCTGTAAAAATGTTAGAAAGAAAAGATTATATTTACAATTGTATTACAAAAATTTATTTTTTATACCCTATACCACTATGTGGTTTGGGTATAATGACTTTGTGCTGCTGTTTGTAACAACCAAAAATATTTGACCTAGACCCATCTTTAATTATACCAATCGAATCAGAATCACTTTCTGAGTTGATTTAACAATGTCCGTCCGTCCGTCCGTCCGTCTGTGTGTCCATGTAAACCTTGTAATCAAACTGCAGGTCGCAAATATGAATATGTTTTGATGAAATTTGGTATATAAGCTTCTATCGGCCATGGGATGAATGCTATTGAAATTGGTGTGAATCGGTCCATGTTCAGATCTAGCCCCCATACAAATTACCCATATGAAATCGACATAAATTGCCATAAGATCCAAATTGTCATATAGATCTTACTCAAATTGGGTTTGTATGCGTTCATTACATCCATTAATGAGTAGTCCAAAAGTGATCCCTTTGACCCCATATAGAGCTGCTTCCCGATCTTCACTTAAATCTATCAAAAAACAAAAATATTGCACTGATTCTTCTCAAATTTGGTTTGTATATATTTTTGCAAAATACAAGAGACCTTACCAAACATGGTCAGGATCGGTCCATTATTGGGCCTAGTCCCCATATAGATATAGCATCCGATATGAAATTTTTCATATCTGCAGCCACAAAAATTAAGAAAAACCACTCAAGTTTGGTTTATGCTTATTTTTTATATCCAGTTAGTTGGGTCTGAGAGATAGGGTCTCTAAACGCATGGTATAGGGTGTCATAAAGTCGGCCTAGACCGACTATAATTTTCTTACTTGTTGAAATTGTAGTTCACTGACACCACGTTCACTTATGGCTAACTACAAGAAAACCTTCCCAGTATTGGAAGACTCAAAATAGTATCTTGACTGATGGTCGTTGCCTTCGACTGTAAAGTAAGACTCATCAGCATTCACACATTTAAACTAAGAGGAAGCGAAGAAAAAATTTCGGTGGTAGCTGCGCAAGTTTTTAATTTTTTTCAATACCCATGGTTGGTAGATATATTTGAATGTTTTTATACCCTACACCACTCTGTGGTGTGGGTATAATGAGTTTGGGCTGCTGTTTGTAACTACCAAAAATATTTGGCCTAGACCCATAGTTTATTATACCGATTGATTCAGAATCACTTTCTGAGTTGATTTAGCGATGTCCGTCCGTCCGTCTGTCCGTCTATCCGTCCGTCTGTTTGTCCATGTAAACCTTGTAATCAAACTACAGGTCGAAAATCGGAATATATTTTGGTGAAATTTTGCATACGAGCTGCTATCGATCATAGGATGAACGCTGTTGAAAATGGTCAACATTGCATGTTCAGATCTAGTCTCCATACAAATGACACCTATGAGATCGACTTAAATTGTCATAAGATCCAAATTATTATATAGATCTCTGTCAAATTAGGTTTGTGTGTTCTTATTACACCCATTAATCAGTAGCTCAAAAATGAATGTTATAGGACAATTCTTAGTCATAGCCCCCATATTAAGCTGCTTCTCGATCTTCACTTAAATCTATCAAAAAACAGAAATATTGGACAGATTTTTCTCAAACTTGTTTAGTATATGTTTTTGCAAAAAATAAGTAATCTTACCAAATATGGTCAGGATCGGTCCAGTTTCGACCTAGTCCCCATATAAGTATAATCCCCATATAACATATATGAGCTGTTTCATATTCAAATGGAAAAAAATTAATAACAATACTACAGTTTATGCTAATTTTCTATATCCAATTAGTTCGACCTTAGAGCTAGGGTCTCTAAACGCATAGAATAGTCGGTCTAGACCGACTATAATTTTCTTACTTGTCTTTCTTACATTTAAGTACTCCTTCATTATCAAGGTACTATTTTCCGCTATGGTAGTTTTAATCTATTTGAAACAATGAAATCTTATAAGTGACATTTCCCATCCGAACCAAATTTTCTTTCTACTTTTATATTATTCACCACCAATTTTATAATTTTATAGATGAAAGATTTCACAAACCCCACGTCTTAAATGGAGAACAATTTAATTTTTTTTTGAATGGATTGTCATCACAGAATTTACAAATTATTTTACGATGCTCTAATATATTGAGCGTCACTTTGAATACAAATTGATTAGATTGCAATATGGTTTCACTGGAATGGACAACTACATTTATATTATCTGAAAACAAAAGTAAAATTTTCCATAATTACTTTACTTGCATGAATCTCGCCGAAGTGAAAATCAAGATCCACGCTAATATGTAGTAAATATGGCCAATATGGTCAAAAACAGCTGATTCTTGTTCCCAAAAGCAGCTGTTGTTTATGTTGTGTCAGCTGAAAATAGGATCTGTTCTACTGGAAATCAGTTCTCAATGGAAAACCTTTTTTTTAAACTTGTTATAAATCTTTAGTAATTAATTTAAAGAAGACAATTTTTTTCTTAAATTCAAGAAGTTGACTTAAATAATTAACATTTTATTTTATTTCGCCAAAAATTAACGTGTTTGTGCTGGGTACCTTTCTCTGCAACCATCCGAAAATGTATCCCCCAAAATATTTTAATTAAATTTTTTTTTTATTTTGTAAATTTAAAATTTTTTCTTCTCTTCTTCTTCCCTCCAAAACATACTCATACACACATACATACAGGCCTTTAACTTCGTATTATGGAAAAGGTAAAAGGGAATCTTGTGTTTCATCTGTGACCACCACAACAATAGTTGGTCAGCATCAAACGGCCTTAGTGCGTGGTTCAAACGGTGCTTTGCACATGCTGCCAAATGCTACTGCTTTAACGGTAATGCCCAGAGCAGTTAGTCCTTTGATGAAGGTAAGTAATTTTTTTTTAAAGGAATATTGATTGTAAACATTAAACGTTGATTTTGGATGAACCATAATTGGGTTTAGTGGGTAGATGAAAATAATAAAACAATAAAAGTAAACGACAAAATTTTGAAATTAACTTTTTAAAAGGCAATATACGAGGTCTGTTTGATAACTTTTTTTCTTTCTCAACATAGTTGCTTTTGTTTAGTTGCTTTTTCTCTTTGTTATTTCCTTTCTCTATGGGATAGTCGCGCTACATGTCATCATTACGCCAGTGGCAAAAAAAAAACCTGAGTATTCACCAGGAAAACAAAACATTTGAAATAAACCATTAATTGTTCCAAATAACGTTCTTCTTCTGCAGCTGCACATAAAATTTAGCATTTTTAAGAACTTTGTCGAAGCACTGAACAAAGCTGGTGCAGCATTTAAATATTTGTTAGCGGTTTTTCCTAAAATGTCATATGCTAAAATCAATGAAGGCATATTTGTTGGCCCTCAGATTGGGAAGCTATTGAATGATGACAATTTTTCCCAATGTTTATTGGAAAAAGAATATGCAGCCTGGAAATCTTTCAAGCGCAGTTTGGACAGTTTTCTTGGAAACAATAAGAGTGAAAACAACAGACAAATTATTGCTGAATTATTGAAAAATTATCAGGAATTTGGTACACGAATGTCACTCAAAATGCATTTTCTTCATTCGCATTTAGAATTTTTTTTTCCACAAAACCTAGGTGCGGTGAGCGACAAACAAGGGGAGCGTGCTCACCAAGATTTAATGAAAATTTAAAGAAATTATCATGGATTTTGCGACAAAAGCGTGCTGGGAGACTATTGCTGGACTCTAATACGTGAAACCGAACAACAAAATACAAACTACGTTCAAATAACGCCTTCACTTTTGAAAATTCATTGATTTTTAAATAATCTAATGATTTTTTAGGTAAAAAACTAATAAAAACATCTCGAAAACCAATCACAGATTCAAATTCAGCCCAATAAATTACCCTAGGAAAGATATTTGGTTGCTCCAGTCCAAAACCTTGTTGGCTAGTGTTATTAATGTAAACAATTTTTTTTATTTGTCGTCACCCTTTACAAGTTTTTTATCCGATTTTTTTGAAAATAAAGCACAAGAGAAAGTAAATAAAACGAAACTATGCACAATATTGATAAAAATCTAATTTCACGACCCCGTACCTACTTTAAGAATTTATAGCTTATTAGCCAAAAACAGGTAATAGAAGTGAAGCTAAATCAAAACAATTTGGTCCATTTGGTCGGCCTAAGGACTATCGCTAGCGAAATCATGGAAAATTGTTACATGTCCTAAGTTAGCTCTCATACAAAGGTGACCTTTGAGTTGAACTTATTTTAAGATTTCTGATTCTCTTACTTGCTTATTATAAAAACTATTTTAATAATTTGTATTTTTTCTTAAATTTTTCTTTGAAGGGTCTGGAGGAAAATTCAGTTTAAGTTGCTCAATGGCAGTAAACAACCTCTATGTTGTTCCAACGGAATTATAATAGCAATACACGTATTTTTTAGTTATATAAATATAAAAAATATATTAGCATATTATGTATAAAATAACAATATTGACCTAAGACACTAATTGTAAGTTAGTATAAAATATGTGGTAAGATAAAATCTGTATATAATATAAACATATAGCTATATTCGCGATGATTTTATAACCAAAATGTTTAGTAGAAAAGTTATTTATTCAGTGTTTTCAAATATTAATATTTGTATTTAGAAGAATTTATTGATATGAAAAAAAATATATGTAAATATGAAAATTACCTAATTCATATACTGTATCCATAATTACTAGAGTGGTCTAAATCAAAAAAAAAAAAAAAAAAAAAAAAATGAGTAAGTTAATACACATCACATTTGGGCAAATCATAACTGGTACTATACAATCATTTGTTGTGAACAGTCAGTTGTATTTCCGTTTTGTAAAGTGTGAAAAATTAAAGAAGAAGAATTAATATATAGAAACAACAAATAATGTGAACAATTTAACTTCAAAATGTTAACTGTTGGTTCAAGTGAGTGGAACATAATTTTTTTTTTGTTGTTTTTAGAATTCATCAATTTTTTTGGGTGATGATGAAGAGGATGAAATTCCAGAAAATTTTAGGATGAGTTTGAATCATCATCTGGGACACCGTAGTAGCTTTCATTTGGGATTGCCAAAATCATCAGTATGGCAACGTAAAGTAGTAAAGAACTTTGATGACAAAAGATATAACCATATGGTGGGATTACGTCCAACACAATTTCACACATCCTACAGAAGCGCTAATCATACACTTGAGCTGTTGGTTTCTAAAATAAAATGCAATAGTAGATTTCACATACGATGACAAAAACATTAATTAGTTCATACCTCAGTTCTAGATTTTCCATCAGGCGAATGCGTTTTGGTTGAGACTAAAAGGAGAACATACATATTAAATATAAAGGGTGATCCATTTCGTGGTTCCCTACTTTTTTAAAGAAAAAAAACACAGAAAGTTCAAATTTAATGTGGAATGTTTATTATCATTTGAAAGAACATTCTTTGGCATTTATTTTTTGAAGATTATGTCTATCAAATGTTGGCCGCGGCTACGTCTCAGATGGTCCATCCATTGAGTCCAATTTTCGATGACTCGTTCGAGCATTTCGACTGGTAACTGGCGAATGACACGCGTGATATTTTGCTGCAAGGCCTGAATCGAAGCGGGATTGTCCGCATAAACTTTAGACTTTACATATCCCCTCAGGAAAAAGTCTAACGGTGTGATATCACACGATCTTGGTGGTCAACCGACCGACGCAAAACGTGAAATTATCTGCTCACCGAAGCGTTCTCTCAATAAATCCATTGATTGATGCGCTGTGTGGGAAGTGGCACCGTCTTGTTGAAACCAAATATCGCCGAGATCGCGAGCTTAAATTTCAGGCATCAAATAGTCGGTTATCATGGCACGATAACGGTCGCCATTGACGGTTACGTTCTCACCGGCATCATTTTTGCAGAAATATGGACCGATGTTTTTCTGGATGAAGTGGCAGCACTTGAATCTCTTCAGGTTGCTCTTCGTCCCAAATGCGGCAATTTTGCTTGTTTACATATCCGTTGAGCCAGAAATGGGCCTCATCGCTGAACAAAATTTGGCTCGAAAACGTCGGACCTTCTTGGAACTTTTCAAGAGCCCATAGAATGAAGCGATGTCGCGACATCAGTTCTTGCACAAGCTGTATTTTGTACGCTTTCAATATAAGATCTCGACGTAAAATGCGCGAACGGCGCCGAATCGACTCTCCATGGTTTTCCTGTACACTCTCAGCTACGTCCGATATATTTTCTGCACTGCGTGCTGGACGTGGTCTATTCGGTCGAATATTATTCAATAATGAATGCTGGGTCTCAAGATGGGTGATGGTGTTCGAATTATGTTGACCATAAGTTGAGCGAAGTGCACGAAACACATTCTGCACAGAACGTGAATTTTCGTAATAAAGTTGAACGATTTGTAAACGTTGTTCAGGCGAAAGTCTTTCCATGATGAAATGCCAAACAATACTAAACAAAAATAACACGACAGCATGACACGACTCACACATGATCTGTCAAAAAAAGGCTATTGAAAAAAGTATCTCTACTTGGATCAGCCGTTACATACACATTAAATTTTATATAAATAAACTTACCGATGTATTTGTGTTATTTGGCATTTTTTTATTATACCCTCCACATCTCAGTGGCAGAGGGTATATATAGGTTTGTCATTCCGTTTGTAACGCATCGAAAAACTAATTTCCGACCCAATAAAGTATATATATTCTTGATCCTTATCACAGCTCGAGTCGATATAGCGATGTCCGTCTGTCCGTCTGTCCGTCTGTCCGTCTGTCCGTCTGTCCGTGTGTCTGTTGAAATCACGCTCATTCAAAAAAAAAAGCATTTACTTAGGTCAGGTTACGAAAAAATTATTTGCCATAATTCCCACCAGGTTGGTATTGAAATCGGAGTAAATCGGGAGCCTCTGCGCTGAGAAATGAACAAAAGTTTATAGATACCTCTAAAAAAACATGAAACCTAGTGTTTTCTTGTAATAGTTTAGTGGTTGAACATACAACAACATAAAAAAAGCCAAAAAAAAAATGTGATTCATACATATTAACAATAACAAGAACACAACTACCATGAGCTATGTTAATAGTATTGCCACAAACCGAGGTGGAGGGTATCAAAGATTCGGCACAGCCGAATTTAACACTCTTACTTGTTTTTTATTATTGTGGACCATGTTTGTTGGTAAAATATCATTTATTTTTTTATTTTTCTTAAAAACTGGCATTGACTTGAGGCTGATATATCATGATATACCATGCAACATTTAATAAACATAGCAAATGAAGTTGGTTATTTGTATCAGATTTTTAAGTGAAAATTACCGATAAAAATTGTACACTACTGTAAAGTAATAGACGTTAAACAGATGCAACGATAGAATACCCGTTGCGAATTGCCCATTTGTTTAAACCAAATAATTGTAAGATTTAAAAATGTTAACGAAATATTGGATTTAAGCCAGTTTTATAATTCTGTGGTTTTCTAGAATAACCGCGTATGTCATAAAATCAAAATGTTCAGGGGAGCCAAAAAACGTTATATTTGAAATTATGGGCTATAAAGATTTTTGAGCTTTTTATTTAACAGTCCTGTAGATATGGGCGATAAATACTTTATATAAAATTTTAAGTCAAAAATCTTTAGAGGAATAGATCCTAGAGAAGGACGAAAAAACAATATGTAAATTACAACTTAAAGTGTGTGTTGATAAAACAACTTATGTCGACAAACGTAGTTTTCTTTGAAACAGAGAACTACCAATGCAACCACCCATGTAGACATAAGTTGTTGTTGTTTGAAAATTGGATTTTTTTTGTTCGTCAACACAAAGTTAACGGGATTTAGGATGAGAATATAACAACGTATCTAGAATAATACTCACAAAAAATAACAGAAACAAACACACACGTTTTTACAAGTGGTAATAAACTGAAAACTAATCCAAAACTATTTAGCATTTTTTTTCACTAATAACAATGTATGTCGCTATGTGTCGTTTTCTGCGAAAATAATTTGTCAGCGATCAAACGTAGGTTGACATACGTCGATAATGTTGCAAATTAATTTAATAAACATTTAAGTTACGTCGTTATTTAAAGAAACAACTCAGAAATGGTCAATATTTTTTTTTTAAATTGAACACATGTAAAGAGCGTTAAAAATTAATATATTTCGAAACTGACAAAAATGGGCATACGCGATTATTCCAGAAAACCACAGAATTATGGTCTCAAATATCTGGATTAAACAGTAACAATCAAATAAGTGTTTTTCAAATATTGTACATTTCTTTTTTAATTAGAATTAAACAAATGGATGATTTAAATGTAGAAGTCACTAACTGCATTTTGGTCGAAAATTATGTTTTCGGTATTATACTTCTCTTATTTTTACTGATGATTTCAGTAGAGTAAAACTCACTCAAAGAAATTTCGTTAAATGGAATAACAGAAAAAGTCACCATTTCATCAATTTCTACTTGTTGCGTGATTGTCAGTTATTGACTTTTACCTTTAAACCACCGAAATGGACTTTAAATATATAATTCCTAAGGTATATTAATTCCTATGGTTGCAGTCTCGAACCAAGGGCCGCAAATTAATTCCAGTACTATCTTCAGCAGTTAATTTAATCAAGTAAATCTTAACGCTAACTCAATCAAATTTAACATGAGTGTAAAAAGTTCAATAAGAATATCTTCCGTCTTTAGATACAAATCACCACCGAAAATGGTATGCTCTCTATTAGCGATGTCAACTTTTTTAAAGCAAAAAGGGAAAACCAAATCCTAAAAAGCTCTAAAACGCGCAAAATTAACAATATTTAAAGAAACAAAATAAAATTATTTTTATTAATTTCCAAAATTTTTTGTTACTTTTCTTTTATTTTTTCATTTTATTTGTTCATGATAGTTACATTATTATTTAATTATAATTACATCCTTAAGAGTTCAAGATTTTTTCTTTTTCAGCTTAATAATGAAATTTCGTAACTACTCATCTGATCTTCCTGAAATATTCACAGAGTCTTACTGCGTATATGGGAGGTGCTATAGGCTATATATTTTTTAATAGTTTTAGTGGGCGTTGCACCTCCCATACAAGTAAATTTTTAATATCATATATATTGAGTACTATGATAGGCAAAGCATTGTGTGAGTTCACCTATTATTGATGTTAGTAGCTATGCCGGAAATGGGCTGGATCGTATAAGTGGGTGTGGTACCTCCCATACAAAGTAATTACTCAATATCATATATCTCGCGTCCTATGACAGAGACAGCTTTGCGAATTTGTTCTACGTCATCTATTATTAACGTGAGTAGTCAGAAAAATGGGCGGAATCGGATAAAGGGGCGTGGCATCACATACAAAGTAAATATATCTGAAGTACTTTAATAGTAAAAGACTTGGGACTTTGCGCGAGCCCTTTCATTACGATGCGTAAGGGGGGGAGCGGGGTAGCGAAGCACACCGGGTAACATCTGGTATATAATAAAAATGGAGTTTTGTATGTTTGTTTGTACGTTTGTGGTTTAGAGGAGACTACACCACAGGACCGATAGTCTTGAAATTGTTGTTAAGTAGGTATCTGCCAATCCGGAAGTTAAAATAGGCTATATTTTATTGGCTTTCTCAAGTGGGCGTGACACCTCCTGTATAAAGTGAGTTTTTAACATCTTATTTTAACATATAATATCTGGAGTACTTCGACTGCAGGAAATCTGAAACCATGTACATATACATATTAAACTAACTTGAAGAGTTGCGGGAAAAATTGGTGGGATCGGACCAGTGGGCGTGGCATGAACCATATAAAGTAAATATTTAATGTCATATACCTAGAGTACTGTAGGAGAAAAGGCCTTGGGATTGAGTGCGTGTTCATGAGTTATTAATGTGAGTAGTCCGTTAAAAAATGACCGGGATCGGACCAATGGGCGTGGCATTCCCTATACAAATTAAGTATTTAATATCATATAACTGGAGTTCTATAATAGATAAAGTATTGGGACTTTGTGTGAGTTCATAAGTTATCAACGTTACTACTCGGAAAAAATACAAAGTAAATATATAATGTCATATATCTGGAGTACTGTAATAGCGAAAGGCTTGTAACTTTGTCTGAATTCATAAGTTATTAATGCGAGTAGTCCAGTAAAAAATGGGCGGGATCGGACCAGGGGGCGTGGCATACCCCATACAAAATATGTATTTAATATAACTGGAGCACTACAAAAAAATGGGCAATAGGCGTGGCACCTCCTATACAAAAAATATGAAGTACTATGAAAATGACAGTCTTGAAATATTTGACAAGTACATTAATTACCTGTGTGAGTAGTCGAGTAATTTATGGTTGAAATCACCAAAATCAAAAATCACATATTACAATAATCGCCAAAATCAAAAATCACAAAAAACAAAAATCGTCAAGCTCGAAAATCTCCAAAACCGAAAATCGCAAATAACAAAAATCGCTAAAAATAAAAATCGCCAAACCAAAAATTACCAAAACCGAAAATCGCGAATAACAAAAATCGGAAAATAAAAGTCGCCAAAAATCAAAAATTACAGAAAACAACAAACGCTAAAGCCAAAAATCGATACAATACAAATATCGCTAAAATCAAATATCGTCAAAATAAAAGATCACAAAAACAAAAATCGTCAAAATCAAAAATATCAACAAAAAAAAAACAAAAATCGCCAAAATCAAATATCGCCAAAACCGAGAATCTCGAATAACAAAAATCGGTCAAAATCAAAAACTGCCAAAACCGAAAACGCATAAAACAGTAACCGCTAATGCCAAAAATCTCCAAAATCTAAAATCGCAAAAACAAAAAGCGACAAAATCAAAAATCGCCAAAATAAATTAAATGGTTTATTTATATCGGTTACGATGCGTGCATCCGGTTACTGTTAGTAATTCATACAATAGGCATTTTTATTCTTTAAGTCACATATAATCTCTATTAAAGAATTTACAATGTTTAAAGATATTCAATTGCTTAATTTATTTTTCAAACCTCATTGCTCTGAACACTATTTCGATTTCTACGTTTGAGTTAAAGTCAACCTGTTATCTTGAAAAACGGGAACTTATTGAATGAGTTTTTGAAGTTAGGTACTACTTCGATTTTTTTATGTTTTCCAAATTCTTTTATAAAATTTTTAACACCTTCACAGTTTTTTCTTAACAATATCCACTTAGCTCTTAAATAATTTTTGTTTGATAAATTGTTTGTTCGAATTTTCAATATTATAGTCGAATCAGATCTTTTCAGAGCTATAACCGAAATAGCAAATTTTATTAAGTACAGGATCGATCTTTAATCAATTGTCCTATTTGGAAAAGTTTTGTAAATTTTTCGAATGCGAGATTCAGTTTTTGTACGTTTGATAAAATTGTTATATAAATATTATTTTTAGAATCATTGTACATATTCATTAACAGCGTCAATTGAAACGATTTTTCATTAAAAACTTCAGAACAGCTTTCCATAATTGCTTCAATGGCTCTTTCTATAGAAAGCCATCTGGTTGGTGCTACCGTCGGAATTTGTCTACGCATATCGGAATCTTTGGTAATCAACTCTTATAACTCGTTATTTAATTTTTGTCTCTTCGACCAAAAAGTTTAAATTTTGAAGGGAAGTTGTTCTAATATGTACAATATTGTTTAAAATAACATATATATGTTGTATATAAAAGGAGTTAAAACAATAAAAAAAGAGAAGCGCCAATTTAGCCAATTTAGAAAAACTGCGTAAAGTTGGCATCGCTGCCTTATAAGCGCCCCGGTAGGTGAGTAGGTAGCGTGCTCGCCTATCATGCGGGGGTCGTGGGTTCGATTCCCACCAAAGGCTTTGGTCTGTCGCTGCAAAAAAAAAAAAAAAAAAAAAAAAAAAAAAAAAAAAATAGCCAAATTAGATTCTGCAGACAAGCCACTCGGCTTCGCGGAACTGGCTTAAAAAAAAAAAAAAAAAAAAAAAAAAAAAAAAAAAAAATGAATAATATCATATAAAAATTATTCGCATATGAAAATTCTTGAAAATAATTTGAATTTGATGTATTATGAGAAGTAGTGAGTAGTATTTAATATTTTATGGCTGTTTTTAAAGATTTTTGGCTCTAGTTATTTGATTTTTGTTTGATTTGACTTATATGATAATTATTATTAATTATTTTTTCCGTTTTGAAGTGCCCATTTAGACTACGAAATTTTCTTCAAAATTTTCATGTAATTCTGCCATGTAATTCGTAGTTTTGGGCGAACGGGGTAGAGAAGCAAGCGGGTAGAAAATATTTCACGATGTCTGTTTTTCATGTTTTCTTTTTTACATTTTTATTTACATATATTTGCATTCTTGTTATTTTGTTTTATTTGTATTCTGCTTACAAAGTGAATACATCTTCACTATTGTCCAAGTCTGATGTTTCATTAGCCAATTCAGTTAAATCAAACAAATCTTAATTTATATTTGGTTCAATAAAATCTTCCATATCTACTGTAGTTGCGAATCAAAAAAATAAAAAAAATTGTTAGTATTGTTGCAAGCAAATTCACAGCAGAAATGTATATGATTTTAGGTGGCAACTTTAAAAAAGAATTGAAAAAATTGCATGAAATATTTCATAATGTAAATGGGCCCAATCAATCCACCTATGTGTAATTAAAAAAAAATACAGTTATATTCCTAAATATGTTATTTATGCGGTAAAAATCGGGATGGGAATCGAAAATAGACATTTCAATGGTTTCTTATCTTAACAATGTTTATAAACAACGTTTACTTAAATTTAATAAAATGTTTTAAAGGACGTTAACATAGCAATTATAGCATAAAAAATGATAAGTTGACATCACAGAAAAAGGGTCTTATTAATTAACAACAGAAACAACTCAAAAAGTTTACTAAAAAAAAGTTGTAAATATCTTTTTATAAATGTTTTTTTAATACTTTTTTTATATTTAAATTTTCTAAAGCAAAGTACAAAGAAAAAGCACCAATTAAAACTTAAAAGAGTCTTAAATAATCTTCAGGTAAAACTTCCAAAAATAACGGAAAACTTCAGAAATAAAATCATATATGATTTCAGTTTATATTCAGCTACATTCTGTAAAAAAAAAACTTAACGAAACATTTAAAATTTATTTAAAAAAAATTTAGGTATACTTTTAAAGTTTGAGTTTATTTTAACATGAACGCAAACTTTGAAATTTGGGTTTTATTAATATAATATATATATATATATATTTGCATTTATATTCTTATTTTTAAGAAATTGAAAATGGTGGAACTAAACTGACTTCGTTCTATGTATATAAATTTTTAAGAAGAATATTTAAAAAAAAAGAATAAATTAGAATTAATTTATTGAATGATATATACCAAAAATAAGATTTGTTGTTTTCATATTTCGAAAAGTAATAGTTTTATCACAAGAAAATAATTAAGGAAAATAAAAAAAAATATTTTTATTTTATTTTTGTATATAGTTACGTTCTGCACCAACTCATAACACAATCTGAATAATTATTAACTTCATAAAATTATTACGGATATGCCTAAACATTATTATCTTGCAGTTAGGAATCTAAAAATTGAAATGCAGATTCCCCTACCATACCTTTCCTTAAAAGAGAGTATTACCTAAAAAAGTACGTTTTCTTAAAAGGTAATTTTTTCAAAAAAGTATCTTTTCTTGAAAAAAGTTAATTTCTTAAAAAATAAAAGTAAATTTTCTTAAAAAAGTACATATTCTTAAAAAAGTAAATTTTCTTAAGAACATAACTTTTCTTAAAAACCTTTTCTTAACAAAGTGCTTGTTTTTAAAAAAATTAACCCTTCTTGAAAAAGTAAATTTTCTTGCAATAGTACCATTTCTTGAAAAAGTACCTTCTTTTAAAAAAGCATATTTTCTTATAAAATACATTTTCTTATAAAAATAAAAGTACCTTTACCTATTCTGGAAAGAGGATAATTTTTTGAAAAATTGACTTATTCCATATAAAAAATATATTTTCTTAAAAAGAATCTTCATTAATTTTCTTAATAAAATGTAGTGTTTTGTTAAAAAAGTAACCCTTTTTTAAAAGTCTTTTTTAAAAATTAATTTTTTTCAATAAGTACCACTTTGAAAAAGGATGTTTTTCAAAAAAGGACCTTTTTTAAGATTTGTTTTTTTTTATAAAGTTTAAAAAAATATATTTTCGTAAAAAAGTCCACTTCTTTAAAAAAAGCTTTCTTAAAGAGTGCCTTTTCTTAAAGAAAGTCAATTTTCTTAAAAAGGTAGATTTTCTTAAAGATGTAAATTTTCTTGAAAAACTAAAATTTCTTAATTATAATATATATCTTAACAGAGAGTATTTAAAAAAAAAAATGTATTCTTAAAAAGTAAAATTTCTTAAGAAAATACTTTTAACGCTTATTTCTCATTTCTTTTTCCATTATTTTTTCTGAATATACGACATGTCGAGAGTGCTGTGTCAAAATTTCAAGTAAATTAGAGCAAAACTGACGTAGATGCAGCGTATCCATTGACTAGCCCTCATATGGTATAACGCAGTGCTTCTCAAACTGTGAGCCGCGGCCCCCTAGGGGGCCGTATAACTTTTTTAAAGGAGCCGCAAAACATTTAAGTATTTCTACATTTATGTATTTAGTCTTTAAAATATTTTTTTTTATTTCATAAATTTCTTTGAAAATGGTGTATTCCTAAATTTAAAATCGTAAAATTTGTTAAAATTAAATTTCACAGTAGGCTTAGTTACACAGAAGCATATTTTTAAACTTTGTTAAATTTTTTAAAATTAGATTTCGCTTAGTTACACAGAAGCATATTTTTTAACTTCCTAGAATTTATTAAATTGAAAAATTTATTTCCGCAGTAGGCTTAGTTAGTTTGCAAAAAGAAGCACATTTTTAAATTTTATCTTCATTAAGTGATGTGCTTTCAACATTGACGATTTTTGTAGTTTTTTTTATGTAATATTAAAAAAGTTAAAATAGTGAATATATTAAAGCAAAAAAAAGTGTAATTAAATATTATAAAATAATTATATTTCTTTCTATATTCAAGGTAATTATTATTATTTCTTTTAATTAGGTGATAAATTTAACTATTATTTTCTTAAAATTTTAACGATTTTAGTACGGGTTTAAAAATGGATAAGTGGCTAATAAAAATACCTAAAGAGCGAGAAAATTATGAAAGTGTACATGAATTAATAGAAATTACATCTGAACATCTACAAGAACCAGTAGAATTATCATCTTTACCAGGAACTTCTAGTTCAACATCGAGATTAACAACCGCAGATAATACACCTCAATTGAAAAATCGTAAATATAATACTGATTATTTGAAATATGGATTTATTTCGTCAACATTTAATAATCAAGAAAGACCTATGTGTGTAATTAGTTTCACCCAACTATCAAACGATAGTATGAGGCCAGGAAAACTACTGCGTCATTTAACTACTTTGCACCCAGAATATCAAAGTAAGCCACTCGAATTTTTTCAAAGAAAAGCAGCAGATAAAAAGGAACAAACTGGTTCTCTTACAAAATATACGAAACTTAATGATGACCTGCTAAAAGCATCTTTCGAAGTTGCCCTATTAATTGCAAAAAACAAAAAACCTTATACGATACGAGAAGATCTTATATTACCAGAAGCAATTAAAATTTGTGAAACTATATACAGTGAAAAAATTGCTAATCATTTGAAGTCTATTCCTATCTGAAACGATACTATGAAAAGAAGAATTGATAGCATGGGATATAATATTAAAACCCAATTAATATCTCGTATTAAACAGAGCAACTTCTTCGCGATACAAATTGATGAATCTACTGATATAACAAATTACGCGCAGTTAATGGTTTTTTTTAAGATATCAGTATAACTTCCAAATTCATGACGATTTACTTTTTTGTCGGGAGCTATTAACTTCAACAAGAGGTATTGATATTTTTGTAAAAGTAGATGAGTTCTTTTCAGAGAATAAACTTGAATGGTCAAAATGTGTAGGAGTGTGTACAGATGGTGCAGCAGCGATGACTGGGAGAATTTCTGGACTCAAAGCAGAAGTACAAAAAGTATCACCAGATGCGCAACATATTCACTGCGTAATACACAGAGAACATTTAGTTTTTCGACAAATGTGTTCCGAACTCAGTGAAATTTTGAGTGACATTACAAGTATTGTTAATTTTGTAAAAAATCGTGCTGTAAACTCGAGATTGTTTAATAGTTTATGTAACGAGATGGGATCAGTGCATGAGGTTTTGTTATATCATACTGAAGTAAAGTGGCATTCACGAGGAAAAGTTTTAAATAGAATTTTAGAACTTAAAGATGAGTTACGATTATTTCTTTTAGATAAAAAAAAACCAGATCTTACTACGCACTTTAGTGATGAAAGTTGGATGTGTTTAGCACCATATTAGCAGATTTTTTTGCTAAAATAAATGAATTAAATCTTTCTCTGCAGGGAAAAGAAACCAATATTTTAGTTTTGAATACAAAACTTATTGCTTTTCAACAAAAACTTTGTTCATGGTCAAACTCTATTAACGAAGGAAATATGGAAATGTTCCCATGTCTGAATGAGTTTGTTTGCACCAATGAAATATCAATATCAAATTCAATTAAAAAAACAATACTGAATCATATTGATGAAGATTTTTTGCTAAATATTTCCCAAACATGAACGAGGAACGAAAATACGACTGAATAAGGATGCCATTTGCTAAAACATTGAAATAAGATCATATTTCTTGGGTAACTCAAGAAGAATTGATTGAAATTAGATTAGATAATTCTTTTGAATTAGAGTTTAACGAAAAAAGTTATACAGAATTTTGGATAAGGCGACAGCAAGAATATCCGACTATCGCAAAAGTGCCATCGCTAAAATTAATACCTTTTGCGACAGCGTATCTTTGTGAAACAGCTTTTTCTTCATTACTAGTACTTAAAAATAAACATAGATCGTACCTTTCAACGAGCTCTTTGGAACAAAACCTTCGAATTAGTATTTCTGAAATTTCACCCGATATTGATTATTTGTGTAAAACTATGCAATCACATCCTTCTCATTAAATTATTATGTCGTAAAAATTAGATATTCTTTTTGTAAAAGATATTATTATATAATATTATTTTTGAGTTTATTTTAAAAAGTTTTTGTTTAAAAAAATTGATTTAAATGGATTTATTATTTCTAATAAAAATATAACTTACACAAAATTAACGATAAATAGTGGGGGGAATAAAACTTTTGTTTCGGAATTTATGGAGCCACAATATGAAAAAGTTTGAGAAGCACTGATATAACGTATATGTTGAAAACTTTAAATCGATTTTCTGGCAAATAATATTTTTGAAGTACGTGAAGACAACAACTCAAAATCTACTTCACCGATCCTTTTAAAATTTTACACACTATTTCTACACATAAATCACCAGGTAATCAGCAAGAGTTTTTTTTAACCATTTTTTCCCCATTTCTTAATGCTGCGAAAAATAAAAAAAATAAATAACAAATAAACTCTTCCTGATTACCTCGGGAAACATATCGCCTTTTAAACACATTTCGATTCTATATTCTTACAAATTTCTATATCATATGATCCGGTAACGAGTTATGATGTTCACCGCAAAACAATTTTTTTAGGCACCTCCGGAGATTCGCTGTCACAGACTTATTTATTAAAATTTTTAATTGAAAATTTTTCAAGGATACTTCAAATATTATACTATAACGTGAATATGAAGTAAATAATCCACCATTATTCATTAAACTTAAATATTTACACAAAAAACTACTAACTACTACATGCTTAGCCTTAAAAGTATTTTTGAGTTTAAAAAAATATGTTTTTAAAGTAAAAAAATTTATTTTTTATTAGATGAGAAATAAATTTTTTTCCTTAAACACTAATATTTATATTAATAATAAAAGCTTTAATAAAAATCCAAAAAAATGCTACACAAAATGAAAAAAAACAGGAGAAATGTTAACGCCTTAACCGAAATGTGAGCTCAGTAATGTAATTCATAGTCCGAGTTCTCAAACATAAAATTTTTTGACATGGTGTAATTCTCATCGACGTACATTTTTATTATAAATTAACTTAAATTTTAATAAGAACTATAAACCATTCCAAACCAATAGTTTTGTTATCAAAAACTTAATCTCAGATCAACGTTAAAGTTAAGAAGTGAATTATGATTTTTTCAAGTTTTTCAGTTTTCCATCACTGTACAAACATTTTTAAAAGTGTCTGAATAGCAGAAAAATTACAAGTGATTTTAACTTTTCATGACCTTTTTGCGGAAAAATTAATTGACCTTTTAGGAGCTCTCTTTTTTTACTTATCAAACCAAATTTAAGGGAGAAGTACATTGAAATTTTTAAAAACGGTATGAAAATTTCATTCTCAAAAACCATTTTTTGATAATTATTGGTCATGGAAGTCACGCTGTGTATTTAAGTAAAACTCTAAACTCTAAAGATATAGTTTCTTAACTTTAAGATCCCTGAAGTGTTAGGTTAAAAGTAAATAATATTTTAAAAGCGCATCCGTTCATTTAGTATTATATATGAATATATATAAATAAAACACTAAAAGAAATGTATATTTTAATAGATTTTGAAAATTTATGGAATAGATAAAATAAACATTTCAAAATGTAAATGTAGAACTTGTAAATAGAAATGAATAAAATTTATCTTTCAAGCTAATTTTATATGTATGAATGTATTCGTATGTGTCAAAAGAGGAGAGAGACAAATGAACTATACGTAGCTTCATTGTAGAAAATAACCAAAAAAAAAAAAAAAAAAAAACAAAAACACAAATGTTATAACTTACAATTCTTCAGAAAAAACTAATTCATAAGGAAAGAGCAAAATAACAAAACAAGAAAAACAAAACATGTAATAAATCATTTATAAATGAATATTGAATGAAATAAAAAACATGAATGTTTAAACAAAAATGAGTGCTTGAAGATTGTTTTTCATGCTAAATGTATGTGATTTGGTAAGTACATTCCCGTATTTCTTACTTTGAAAATATTTTCACTTAAATTAATGCTGTTTCATATTTATCGTTAGCTTAAGGTTACTTTAAAATGTATTTTTAATAAGAATTTTTGAGTGTTGTGCTGTTACTTGTAAATATTATAAAATTTAAGTTGACAATTTTTTTTTACTTTAAAATTAGGGAAGTAAAATTTTAATAAGTGAAACAATTTTTTGATGGGAAAATTATATTTTTGAAAAAATTTTTAAGAAGTTGGTTTTCAGTGAAAAAAAAATGAAGCTAAAAAGAATTTTTGGGTGAAAAGATAATAACTTTTATCTTTGATAAGGGATGAAAAAAAATGTTGAGGTAATTTTTTCTTTTTTCGGACATTTTTGTAACAAAACTATGAATTTTGGAATGATAAAACTTTGTGATTGTAAGTATTCTGAGCGAAAAAAATTTTTTTTAGCCCAAAATAGGTTTACAAATGTTTAAGAGGTGAAAAAAATATTTGGAAGTGCAAAAAAATGGTTAAAAAACAAAACGAAATATCGAAGTAATTCTCACTATGTTGGTTGTTATCTTCTGATTTCAGTTCAAAAAATTGGTCTAGCTCTAACTGATGTAAGCTGCCGAGCATATAATGGGGTATAGGATTTTAGAGAAAATTTCAACTTGTTAAAATATACGGTGGGTGAATAATACATTGAAAATTGTTACTAAACTCTAAATTCGCCAATTTTGTTATTCAATAATTCCATAATTCCATTAGTCTTTGGTTGTCTGTCTGTCGAAAAATAGCTAATCTATTACAAAAATACTATTAAGAAAAGATAACTGAAAAATAAAGTATTTTATAGTGATGCCAAAACAATGGGAACTTTTAAACCTCTGTATCAGTGTTGAGTAAAGAAGTTTTTTAAATTTTACCGCTATTTAAATCTTTATAGATTCTGACGTTTTCTGTCAACTTTTTTAGAAACGCAATTGTATTTTTTAATGTTTTAATCTTTTAATTAATTATTATAAAAAAATGGCAAGAATAAATTTTTGTGAAGGGTTAGAAATTTAATAATAAATAATTATACTGCTCGTCTTAAGCAGTAAAATCATTTTCGATATATCGTGAAAAAGCTATGGTGACGACTCAACATTAAGGCGCAATCCTCCAAAACGAGTCAAAGGTATGATAATTTAATAGCAAGAGAGTTTAAAAAATTCAAAAATCTGCTACCCAAAGAGGTCACTAACAATCTGAAACTAAAACAAGTAAGAAAATTATAGTCGGTCTAGACTGACTATACGATGCCCTATACCATGGTTTAGAGACCCTATCTCTTCGGACCAACTAATGGGGCATAGAAAATAAGCATAAACCAAATTTGAGTGGGATTTTTATTAATTTTTTTGGCTGCAGATATGAAAAATATCATATCAGGTGCTATATTTATATGGGGATGAGGTCGAAATATGGACCGATCCTGACCATATTTGGTAAAGTAACTTATATTTTGAAAAAATATATACAAATCAAATTTGACAAAAATCTGTGCAATATTTTTGTTTTTTGAAAGATTTAAGTGAAGATTGGGAAGCAGCTCTACATGGGGCCTATGACTAAGAACTGTCCTATAGGGATTATTTTTGGACTACTGATTAGTGGATATAACAAACACATACCAACCCAATTTGACTTAGATCTATATGATAAATTGGATTTTATGCTAATTATGTCGATTTCGTAGGGGTCATTTGTATGGGGACTAGGTTTGAACATGGACCGACTTTTACCAATTTCAATAGGGTTCACTCCATGGCCAGTAGAAACTTATACATATATCTAATTTCATCAAAATATATTCATATTTGCGACCTGTAGCTTGATTACAAGGTTTACATGGGCACACAGATAGACGGACGGACGGACGGACGGACATCGCTAAGTCGACTCAGAAAGTGATTCGGAGTTGATCGGTATAATAAAAGATGGGTCTAGGTCAAATATTTTTGGTAGTTACAAACAGCAGCACAAAGTCATTATACCCAAACCACATTGTGGTATAGGGTGTAAATATATGATCAAACTCCCGACGCACTGTGGTCAATATTTTGAGATAGCGGTCAAAACTCCTTTTGGTTTTTTTTTCCGATTTTAAAGTTATTAGTCTCATATGAAAGTAGACAGTAGTAAACCTCGGGAGCCAAAAAATTAGAACTCTATTTCAACTATTTCACTGAGAACAGGGTGGTCCAAAATGGGCTTTTTCAGAATTTAGTAAATTTATGATATTTTTAGTTAATTTTTAAAGTTTAAATGATCATAACTTTTTTGTTTTTCAAGATTTTTGGACGAAATAAATTTTGTGTTGTAACTTAACTTATTTCCTATTACTGGTGAAGCTATACTGTTTTCAGAACAATTTAAATTTTTTTTTTAAAAAAGTCAAATTTCTCGGAAATTTCCTACTTCATAGAGCACAACTCCTGTGAGTCAAGCTGAGTCAAAACACAAATTTACTATTTTGTAGTCCTAACTCTCCCCTACATTCCTATATATACATGTCCATGCATCGCGACTGCACTTTTTGAGCTACAGCAATTTTTCTGACCCAAGGTAAGATATCCGGTACAAATGCACATCATATTTATTGAGAAGTTATTTGTATGTGAAAGTGGCTATTATGCATATATTTTGATGAAGTTTTGTACAAGAGTTCTTATTGACCCAAAAAGTAATTCTGTTGAAATTAGGAGAAGTTGGCCCATATTTGGACCTAGTCCACATAGAAGGGTGTATCAAAATTTTGACAAAAATGACAATAGAACTCTCAAATTATGTGGTATCTGGCAATTCATTTGGAAAAGGTAAAAAAGATTTTATTGCCGTCTAATATTACACAACTTAAATACGTGAAAATTGCAAATAAATTTAAAACCAATGGAAATAATTGGTAAAACCAACTACCTGTTATATTATGTTTCAAAGAGGTAAAAAAGATCATGTTGAAACTTCGAGCAATAGTATATTAATCCATGCATTCATTTTTTTCTTCATTATTGTTTAAACAATGGCTAAATTCAGTTATAGTGTTCTATCTGATATATATTTTGAACGGAAAGATGAAAACGACATTATTTTACATATAATGAATAATCCATTCTTCAAAATATGCGACAAACAAGAAATTAAAATTCATAACTTAAAAATAAAAAACTTTTTAAATACTTTAAGAAAACGGTACAATCAATGTTCCAGAAACAAGAAATTGTTTTACTCACGCAACCAAGAATGGCTAAGAAATAAACTTATTTTTAAAAAGCCATCAGTAACTACCACGGAAACTGGAAAAGGTGGTCGACCAGCAAAGCCAATTGATAATTGTAGTGAAAGATCACGAAGACGCAAGCTTAAACATATCAATGAAGAAGTTTCTTGTAGCATCATAATGGATTCATTTCTGCATCAAATTCAACCATCGAAAACTAAAAAGGGTAAAATTGCTATCATTGAAAAACAAGTAAGAAAATTATAGTCGGTCTAGACCGACTATACGATACCCTATACCATGCGTTTGGAAACCCTATCTCTTAGGCCAACTAACTGGACATTGAAAATAAGCAAAAACCAAATTTGAGTGTGATTTTTATTAATTTTTTTGGCTGCAGATATGAAAAAGTTCATATCGGATGCTATATCTATAAAGGGACTAGGTCCAAAAATGGACCGATCCTGATCATGTTTGGTAAAATCTCTTGTATTTTGCAAAAATATATACAAACAAAATATGAGAAGAATCAGTGCAATATTTTTGTTTTTTAATAGATTTAAGTGAAGATCGGGAGGCAGCTCTATATGGGGTCAAAGGGATCATTTTTGGACCACTCATTAGTGGATGTAATGAACGCATACAGACCCAATTTGAGTAAGATCTGTATGACAAGTTGGATCTTATGGCAATTTATGTCGATTTCATATGGGTAATTTGTATGGGGGCTAGGTCTGAACATGGACCGATTCTCACCAATTTCAATAGCGTTCATCCCATGACCGATAAAAGCTTACATACCAAATTTCATCAAAATATATTCATATTTGCGACCTGCAGTTTGATTACAAGCTTTACATGGACACACAGACGGACGGACGGACGGACGGACGGACATTGTTAAATCAACTCAAAAAGTGATTCTGATTCGATCGGTATAATTAAAGATGGGTCTAGGTCAAATATTTTTGGTTGTTACAAACAGCAGCACAAAGTCATTATACCCAAACCACATAGTGGTATAGGGTATAAATAGTGGAAGCAAGCCCCAGACGCACAAAAAGGATTTTAGAAAGTATGCCGACACCAACTGAAGAAAATAAACTTACTCCAGAAGAAGCATTTGACTATTTTTGGATTTGAAAATGACTAAAAACCAATATACAGAATTGCGGAAGCGAACCAATGAAAAAAATTGTGGAATTTTTCCATCATATCGAGATATAGTTTCTGCCAAAAAAGATTGCTTACCTTCACCAACTGCTATTAGTGTAACTTCAAGTTCAGCAGAAATTAAATTGCAGGATCGTCTTGAACACACTGCAGAACGATTATTAAAGACATTTGATGCTGACTATTTAAAGAATTTTAAAAATTGCAGCATGACTTTAATTTCTAAATGGGGATGTGATGGGTCCTCTGGCCAGAAACAATACAAACAATGTAATGCGGAAAATTCATCAGATGCCAATTTATTCATGATTTCTTTCGTTCCATTACGTTTAACAAAAACTTATATTGGTTCAGAGCCGTCAACTAGTAGAGCTGCAGAGATAGATGTATGGAAGAATGAAATTCCCTCGTCAACAAAATTTTGTAGACCAATAAAGTTTGCTTACAAAAAGGAGACTCAAGATGTCATAGATGAAGAAGTTCGAAAAATAAATGATCAAATTAAAGAACTTCAACCAGTAACATTTAAATTTGATGACCAAGACATTGAAGTAAATTTTAAAATGTGTCTCACAATGATTGATGGAAAAGTTGCACAAGCTTTAATCAAAACAAAGTCATCGTCAAGCTGCACCATATGCCAAAAAACATCAAGTCAACTGAGCCAACCACCAACATAAGACGATAGTTTTAATGAAGCATATGAATTTGGAATGTCACCTCTTCATGCTAGAATTCGTTTTATGGAGCATATTCTTAAATTGGGATACGATTTGGAATTTGGCCCGTTAGGCGAAACAGTGAGAAACAACAAAGAAAATTTGGAAAAAAGAAAGCAAAAAAAAAAAAGATATTCAAGAAAAATACCGTGAGATAGGCCTTATAATTGACCAGCCAAAGCAAGGAGAAGGAAATTCTAATGATGGAAACACAGCAAGGAGATTTTTTCCGATCCAGAAACTGCAGCTTCTATAACTGGAGTAGATTATGATTTAATACGACGATTCCAAATCATATTACAAGTTATAGCATGTAGCAAAAAGATAGATGCAAAAAAATTTGGTCAGTATGCTAATGAGACAGCAACCCTTTATAACCAAAAATATTCTTGGAGACATATGCCAACCACAGTTCACAAAATTTTGTTCCATGGGAACAAATAATTCAGCACAATATGCTTCCAATTGGTGATCTCTCAGAAGAAGCCCAAGAAAAAAGGAACAAAGACTACATATTCTTTCGCGAGCACAATACAAGAAAAATTTCCAGATATTGTACTAATGAAGATCTTATTAATATTTTGTTGTGCACATCAGACCCATATATGTCCAGTATTCGACAAAAATGGAAATCAACCTCATTAGAGTTAGATGAAGAAGCTAAACAACTACTGCAAAATAAAAATCAAAGCTATTTGGAAGAAATTTTTACTAATATTGTTTAATTAATACTAGTTTAAAGATTATAATTTGTTTCTAATTTTAGTATAAATTTTTATTAATACATTTAAATAAAATATATGTGCACTTTAAATCAATAGTAAAAGTTTACTTAAAATTTTATCGATGTTGTGTTCTGTATATAATATATCCAAATGGTAACTATTGATATTGTTGGGAATTTCAGTGTTATTTTTCAGTTTAATCCTCACAAGAATAAGCTTTCTTCCAAAAAAACCAACCTTTGGCCCCTGTGAATATTGAGAATAAATAAATGTCAGGGGCCAAATGTTGGCATTTTCTGACCAAAATTAAGTTTAGGAATAATAAATAAGTATTGGTTGTAAAATACGATTGAAGAAAATAAGAAATTATAAAAAAAATACCTATTTAAAATGTCAAAATATTCAACTTTTACATGGAAACTCAACAAAAAATTAAAATGCATTTTTAACTCCAAATTACTTACGTTCCTATCAGTACGTTTGAACACGCAGATTGAAGCTTAAAGTCCCTCCTATTGAACAAAACAAATTGCGTAAAAAAATACCAATCCGGTCAAAAGTTATAGAGTTTTGACCGCTATCTCGCGAAATTGACCACTGTGCGACGACCAATTGAGACTATTCTTCAATGCTATAGTGCTCTGAAGAAACTGCTGATATCAGAGAAGAATCGTCTGTTTCGCATTAAATTATGCTAACGAACGCATGAAGTGGTCAAGACGGAATTGTAGTACTGTTCTCTTTTATTTATTTATTTGGGTTTTCCGTGCTACAAGACTAAAAATCTTATTATTATCGTACAGAATCTTTGTCCATAATTAAAATTTGAAAACAATATAGAAGACATTAAAATTGAAAAAAAATTTTTAAAAATAATAAAAATAAACTTTGCATAAAAATAAATATATATTTGTAAATTTAATTCTAATATTGAAAAATAGCTTTTTTGAACTGCAAAGCGTTGCTTAGTGATTGTATATTTAATGACGGCATGTTCCGGAGACGAACGCAAAAACACAAAAATATTGTTCCGAAAAGGAGGCTCTGTATCTGATCTGTGTAATGCTGTCAGAGCGGCTAGAGCGAGTAGGGATTAATCTGTTATTTAGGTACCCGGGCTCACGCGTAAAAATAATTTACTGAATGAGCATCAATGATCTTTTTTTTAGAAGATCATCTATGTTGAATCTATAAAAGCTGAGTGTGCTGAAATATGATCATATTTTCTTAGTTTGAAGGCGTATTTTAATATTGCGTTGCAAGTTCCGATAAGTTTTTTTCTTCGTGTAGAATCCAGGTTTGCAAATATATCACAGCCAACGGTAAAATGGGGATGAGGTTTTTTTTTTGCCAGTAGGATTCTAGTGTCAGTGTGGTTAAGTGTTGAGTTGTCCATAGTGTACGTAACATAGAGAAAGTTTTCGCAGATGCGGCCTTCATATGATCAGACCAGGTGATAATAAGATGATACCCAAATTTTTGGTAGAATATACATTTTGAATTGGTTCATTATTTATAGTTACTAGCAGAGCCCAACCCTTGAAATTCGAGTGCAAATGCTAGGAAATTTTATTTTTTCATTTAAATGATTTTATAACGACCTAAAGGTATGCTTATCAATTTTAGCCAATTCATAATTCAACACTTTTTAAATAAAATTACATTTCTTAAGATTTATTTGTGACCAATATTATTTATGAGATTTTTTTTATTTTTTCGGGCTAATTATTCATCGCTAAAAGTTCCCTGCTACAATTTAGCTAAATATATTGGCTCTATATTAAAACAACTAACATCTCCTATATATAACATCAAAAATTCTATAGAACTTAAAGAAAAAATAAAGGAAGTATCAATTGAAAAGGATGACTTATAGTATCATTTGACGTGGTGTCACTATTCGCTAATATACCGACACACCTAGCAATAAAAAACATTTTAGACAAATGGGAAATCCTAAAAAAGGAAACCACAATACAGAGACAACAATTTTTAAGGCTATTACAATTTTGTTTAGTTGATAACAACTATTTCACGTTCATTGGAAAATTTTACCATCAAACGTATGGTATGCCCATGGGTAACCCCCTCTCACCGACGATTGCCGATATAGTGCTCGATAAACTTTTAAACGACATAATCGATGAATTGAAACTTAAAAATATAGAAATAAAGTTCATAACCAAGTATGTAGACGATATGTTTGCGATTATTAATAAAAAGGATGAGGAAATTATCATGAAGACTCTAAACGCGTGAAAATGAACAGTGCAATAAAGTATATATAGGAACGACAAAAAGAATGTTTGGTGTAAGAATAGCTGAGCATGAATCCGACGTAAACAAAAACAAAGAAAGCACAGCTTTATCTCAACACATAAAAGAGAGTAAACACAAACCAAATTTTAACGATGTACGCATATTAGATAAGGAGAAAAACGAACAAAAGCGATATACACTAGAAAGTTTACGTATACAACAAAAAATACAAAAAACATTAAACACCAAAGAAGACCAGGATAATATTAAACTGCAATATTCTATAGCATTAGTCTAATAAAAACAATCTGTGATACTAGTTGTTAGGTTAAACTGTGATTTTTTAAAATTGTAATTATTTATTAAATTTATTAAAATTTTGTGTCGTGATGTCCAGTTTTTTATACAAATTTAATACTTGACAATGTAATAAAATAAAATCGTAAGTTAACCTGTGATACTAGTATTTAAGATTTTAGTATTAAATTTAATTTACGTAGTTGTTTATATAGTTGTCATTAGAAATAAATAAAGTTCACACTCCAGAAGAAGTTGAAATACCGTCAACGAAACGTCGAGTGAAAAGGATGTAATAATTTTAATTTTTTTATTATCATCTTAATATTTAATTGATCATAATTAGCCCGAAAAAAATAAAATAAAAAAAAAAATTACATTTCATTATAAATATTTATTGAACACACAGAAGTTACATAAATCTATTTGTTAATAAATAACTTTAAAGGAGCTGAAATGTACGCCTCACACAGGGCTTTTGGTATTTATAATAAATACATACAAAGTATGTATTTTAGTATGTGTAAGTAGCAACTTTTAACGAGAATTACTCCAAAAAAATGTTCCAGACATTGCAGATCTGTAAGTCTGGTGGACAGCTGAAAATAAATGCCTTTCAAATGAGGTATGCTTGGTAAAAATCGGTTATTAACTACAATTTTTGTATCGGTAAAAAAAATCGGCCATCGCGCGAATTTCGAGTGCAATTTCTAGGCTACTTTATTTTTCAACTTTGCCAATTCACAAACCAACACTTTTTTGGTTTATTATTATTGTGAATGAAGATAACAAACTCATTAACAAACACATAAACAAATTTAATAAACACACACATAGCATATGTATAATTTTATGTATGTGTTAGTAGCAAATTTAAATGCAGTTTACTCAAAATAAATAAAAAAATTTAAAAATCTGTAAATCTGGTGAACAGCTAAAAAGAAATATCTTTCAAATAATATACGTTTGGTCAAACAAAACATCGGTAGAAAAATCGCATAGCCTATTAATATTATAGATAACTGGTTCAATACTCAAGTTAACCGATTTACGTTTAATAATTAGGTATTTAGATTTAGATGGATTTAGACAAAGGCTGACATTAGCTGTTGCCTTAGTATGAACTTTAGCCAGATCAGCATTCAACTTATCTACACAACTCGGAGTTTGATTTATTTTACAGTTTATATGTATCTGGACATCGCCCGCATACAGATGAATCTTACAATATGATGGTTGTTTACTTAGGTCGTTAACATATAGAGTAAAATAGAGTAGAATTGAACCTTAAGGTACGCCGTTTGTTACAGGTAGAGCACGAGAATTTATTTTGTTAGCAAATACAATTTAAAACGTCCAGTTAGATATGAATGAAAAGATTGGTAAACGGGGATGAAAAATTAAATATTGTTGACTGTTTCATACATAAAATATTGGGGTCTACCGTGTCAATTGCTTTAAAGTGATCAAGGAGAACAAGCAAGCATATATCATATATCTTCTGCCACATCAATTGGTACAGTGACATAACTGTGCTAATTACGAAAGCCTGACTGTCTATTTAATAGTAGACCATTATCATTTATATTTCTGTTAATCTGTTGATAATGTAATTTCTCGAATACCTTAGACAAATATGATAAAATTGCAAGAGGACGGAAATCAGTATTTGATTTGGATATAGGAATGATTTTTGCATATTTCCAATTATTGGGAAAAATATACTTTGTTATTATTGTGTTGAAAATGTGTGTAATGAAAGTTGGCGGTAAAGGCAGTAGTAGTAGTAAGTAGTAGTAATAAATCTTTATTTTCATTCATTTATAATTTAAATTATATTTGCATATTAAATTATACTAGTATAGCGTAATTCGAGTAAACATTCTAAAAAAAATAATTTTTCAACTCAATTTAAAAATATATGAATATTTAAAGGAGTCTAAAGGTATGCTAATCAATTTAAGCAATTCAACATAGGGCGTGTCATATACAATTTAAATCATTCCCATTAACAGGATATAACAAATTATTAGAAATATTTTATTTAATTTAATTTAATATATATTTAAGACAGATTAAACTTAAATTTTATCAATCTCAGCTTCTCCTCCATATGAACTATAACTATGTTAATTTTCACACTCCTCCGTGCGCGCATACTGCTTAAAAAGGGAGCTAAAGGTTTACCTATATAAGTTACTATAATCATTAGAAATAAAGTTTATACAGCTATGAAAAGGTGTTGTCAGCTGGATGTACCAAATAAAAACAAGTAAGAAAATTATAGTCGGTCTAGACCGACTATACGATACCCTATACCATGCGTTTAGAAACCCTATCTCTTAGGCCCAACTAACTGGACATAGAAAATAAGCAAAAACCAAATTTGAGTGGTATTTTTATTAATTTATTTGGCTGCAGATATGAAAAAGTTCATATCGGATGCTATATCTATATGGGGACTAGGTCCAAAAATGGACCGACCCTGATTATGTTTGGTAAAGTCTCTTGTATTTTGCAAAAATATATACAAACAAAATTTTGGAAGAATCAGTGCAATATTTTTGTTTTTTAATAGATTTAAGTGAAGATCGGGAAGCAGCTCTACATGGGGTCAAAGGGATCATTTTTGTACTACTCAATAGTGAATGTAATGAACGCATAGAAACCCAATTTGAATAAGATCTATATGACAATTTGGATCTTATGGCAATTTATGTCGATTTCATAGGGGTAATTTGTATGGGGGCTAGGTCTGAAAATGGACCGATTCTCACCAATTTAAATAGCGTTCATCCCATGGCCGATAAAAGCTTATAAACCAAATTTCATCGAAATATATTCATATTTGCGACCTGCAGTTTGATTACAAGGTTTACATGGACACACAGACGGACGGACGGACGGACGGACGGACATTGTTAAATCAACTCAAAAAGTGATTCTGATTCGATCGGTATAATTAAAGATGGGTCTAGGTCAAATATTTTTGGTTGTTACAAACAGCAGCACAAAGTCATTATACCCAAACCACATAGTGGTATAGGGTATAATTAACAATGAGTTAATTAATTTTGTTTTGTTTTTGTTTAGTATTAATTATATTCTGTTATTATTAATTTCCTATAACTTAAAGAGGATTTTAGATATCTAATCAGATTTTTTCAATCAGGCTCAGTCTTCCATCATGAAATCTTATGATTTTTTCTTCTGATAAAGTGGCAGTTCCAAGAAAGTTTCGTCTGAAGGTGTTCAATATTGGGCATATACCTGAAAAACTTTTTAGAGTTTCTTTTCTCGAAGGGTGCATAATGTACATATTTGATCATATTCGTTGGTTGTGAACTTATTCCCACTAAAGCAAAATAGAGCACAACATGCTTTAAATATTCGACTAACGTCATTTTGGTTATAGTTTCCTTCAAATTATTTAGCTCCCACTATATAGTCTAGATGTTTGTATGTTCGTGCCCTCTTTGGGTTTTATTTCTTAGGTTTAAAGATTTAAGACCCTGTAATAATATATAGTAGTTATAATTCCTTTCAGGTTCCGGAGTATTTATTTCAATTCATTGTATGTAAAGATTATTTGCCAAAACGTTTAAATCATTATCACAAAATATTTTCGTTCTTAGATCAATTTTTGTATGGTAATGGGATAGTCTGTCTTCAGTATAGCAGAACATTGTTTTTGTTATGTACTGTGAATAAAGTTGATGGGTATAAATGTGTCCATCCCAATTCCGGCTTCCATCTCAAGTGCGTTTTTTGGTGTGTTTGATGGAAGTTTTAGCACTCTTTTCAGAGAGAAACATTGCAGTTTATCAACGTCTTCCAAAAGACCATAACTCCACACTTATGCAGCATATGCCTGAACAGATTTACATACTGCCATAAAAAGTTTCCATTTCATTTGAAGTGATATATTATTATTTTTAAGAAAATTTTGCCATATGGCATTTCCTGGACTTTTTACCTGAGTATTTATATTTGCAAATGTTTGGAAAACGTAATTTTCAGAGTTAGTACAACTCCAAGGTAGTTATATTTTGAGATTATATCTATTTTTCTCCTCTGAATCTCCATCTTTCTCTTTCACTTAACTTTGACTTGCCTGCCCACTAAATTCCATATATCACAATAATTTTCTTGGTTCTGTATCATATTTTCCATAGACGTTATATTCTCAGTCATTATTACAATATCGTCTGCGTATAATAAGAGTCTTATGTTTCTTCCTTCAATATCTAAACCAGCACCTAAGTATTCATGCAGATCATTGATGTAGAGGGAGAAAAGTAGTGGCGAAAGCAAAAAACCTTGTTTTACTCCATAGGTTGTATCAAAGAATTTAGACAGTTCCACTCTAGTCCATACTGCTGAATGTGTGTGCTCATATAAGTGATCTCTCATTTTAACAAACTTATATGATACTCCCATTGTATATAACTTGTATACTCGTATCATAGATTTTCTAGATACCTTATCGAACGCTGCCTTAAAGTCTACGAAAAACGCATACACTTTTTTCTTTTCAGATGGCTTGATGTTAACGATTGAAGATGAATTGTAAATATTATCCGCAGTAGAGTACTTCCTTCGGAATCCAACATGATATCCAACCATAATGTTCTTGTCTTCACTCCATGTAAAGAGTCTATCGTTAAGGATTCCCATTAAGATTTTTGATACAGAGTTCATAAACGATAATCTTCTATAGTTGGATGGTTCATTTACGCTTCCTTTTTTATGTATAGAAAAAATTATTATTTTAGTCAGAGATTTATATGTATTATAATTATTAAACAGTTTATTGTACATTCGAGCTAGCTCCCGAGAAATTCAATAAATTCATCTGTATCGTTATTAAAAAATAAGGTATTCTGTCCTCCCCTGGGGCTTTGATTAGTTTTACATTTTATACCCTATACCACTATGTGGTTTGGGTATAATGACTTTGTGCTGCTGTTTATAACTGCCATTAATATTTCAACTAGACCCATCTTTTATTATACCGATCGATCGACTCAGAATCACTTTCGATTTAGCGATGTCCGTCTGTGTGTCCATGTAAAATTTGTAATCAAACTACAGGTCGTAAATATGAACATATTTTAATGAAATTTGGTATATTAGCTTCTTTCGGCTATAGAATGAATGATATTGAAATTAGTGAAATTCAGTCCATGTTCAGACCTAGGCCCCATACAAATGACCCCTACGAAATCGACTTAAATTGCCTTAAGACCCAAATTATCATATAGATCTCAGTCAAAATGGGTTTGTGTGTGTTAATTACATCCATTTGTGAGTTGTTCAAAAATAAACCTCATATGGCAATCCTTTATCCTAGACCCCATATAAAGATGCTTCCCGATCTTCACTTAAATCTATTAAAAAAAAAAAGCAAAAATATTGCACAGATTTTTCTCAAATTTTGGTTTGTGTATATTTTTTGAAAATATAAGTGACTTCACCAAATGTGATCAAAATCGGTTAATTTTTCGACCTAGTAGCCATATAAATATATCACCCGATATGAACTTTTTCAATATCTGCAGCCAAAAAAATAACAGCAATGTATATATCCAAATATTTGGAACTAAGAGATAGAGTCTCTAAACGCATGATATAGGGTATCGTATAGTCGGTCTAGACCGACAATAATTTTCTTCCATGCTTAACATGTGTTTATTATCAGCCATAGTTATATCGTTATCTAAAGTTTCATCTCGTAAAAATATTGGAGCATAATGAATATGTTGTATGTGTGTAACCTGGGCTGGATTGAGCAATGTCATAAAATAATTTTTAAAAACAGGAGAAGATGTACCAATGTGAAAATTTTGGTTTCTTATTGCTTTGGCTAGGTTAGGTTAGGTTAGGTTGAAAAAGAGGAGCCATGTATACACATAGCTCATATCCGTTTTACCCGGATATACACTTAAGCCAGAAAATTGGCTTGCTGTGCGCTCTACATCCTCGTGCTCATCCGTTAATCTACTCCTTATTTAACTTAGGAGTTCGGTCTCGATAGCAAATCTCCTGAGTGCTTTCCAGCGTATCCCCCTAAGAGCCGCTAGGCCTGGTATGATTTCGTTGGATAAATTTCTGACCCTTGTTCCGGCAAATGCAGGACAATAACAAAGGTAGTGTTCTAGGGTCTCGTCATACTCTCCACAAGCTCTGCATGTGGCCGATTCTGCCCGTCCTATACGGTATAGATGAGCCCTCAGTTCAGAGTGTCCAGTGACGATGCCAATAATCCTACTCAGTTCCTTTCTATTTAGACTAAGGATTTCCTTAGTCTTCGAAGTGTTTGGAGAACCCCATAGTATCTTCGTGGCTTTGCCCACGTCAGTTTCCTCCGAAATTGAAGTATGTGAATTAGCTGCCCACTCCGATAGTTTCAATTTGAGAGCCTGGAAAGGTATTGGGTTTTCCAAATTGACACCCTCCAGGAAAGAACCCTTTGACTAAGCGCCATCATTCCTTGCCATTGGTAGCATTATCAATTTTTTGACATATGTACATTCCTAAAGTAATTTTTTTTGAATTATTTTGCATACATCGTTATATTTAAATTTCGCTATCAAATATGTTTCCCTTTCACTTTCACGCTTTGAAGTTCTATACTTGTTCAATAAATCAAACACCTTTTTTCATGCCCAGTAACATTGGTTGTCAAACCACTTGGTGTTAGGGGTGAATGATTGTGTTTGCTCTTTTTTGTTGTTGAAATTACGATTATATCAGTTAAATCTTTAATATTTGTTACACCATCTCCTTGTGTGACCCTTTGTAGATTTAAATTGAGTTCTGTTTTATATTGATCCTTTTGTGAGTCTTTCGATGTATTTCCTCTCATTTTTATGTTCATTGTTAAAACAATTGGTAAATAATCTGACCATATCATTCCTTCAATTATAAAGCCTTCAACATACGCTAACAAATCCTGTGCTACTGAGTATATGTCATTGACTGACTCACCAATGTTGCTGATACATGTGAAATTACCTTCCTCGTCTAAAAAAGTTCTCCCTTTTGCATTCACCACTTTACCTCTAGATCGTCGAACCTCTGTATAGACCAACTATGTCTTGCTGCATTTCGCCAATTCTTATATTGAAATCTGCAATAATGATTTCATTTTCAACTACAGAACGTTTTACTAAATCAAACTCGTTGTAGCAATCTGCGTTCCTAATATACAAAGGTATTAATGTTAGTGGTATATTATGTATCATTAATTGTATATGTGTTATCATTCCTCCTGTACCATTTTCATGTAAGTACTTGCTAACTGCAAACATACACCCACCTATAGCTCTACCATAACGACTTATTCTTGTAGTAGGCACCCAATATATATCAAAGCCAGGAAAATATTTTTCCGCTTGCTTATTTTTTTCATCAGTAATGTGTGTTTCTATTAATATAAATATTTCAAAAGATAGTATGTAATTGAAATGATATGGAAATAAGTATTTATTTTCTAATCCATTGATAGTGTATGATAAAATTCTTGACTTATTTTTCTCTATGTCATTAATATTATTTTTTTCTATTGTAGTATTGTGCTTTTCAGACATGTTTACTAGTTTTTTGGATCCATTTCTTCTAATATATTATTGTAATTAAAGTTTCTTAAAGAATCACAATAAATTAATTTTAATACCTGCTCCCCTGTTTGTTGGCCACAAACTAGTTCATTCCTGTTATTTCAAACAAACCCCATTTATCTTTTACTTTTAACTTATCATCTCTTATTATAATTTTGTGCATTTTATTTTCCGCTAGAATTTCTTTTCTTACAATTAGCATAGCTCTTTTATTTCTTTGTCTTCTAGGATTTAAATCTTTTTCAATAGATATAGATGTTCCGTCCAAATTTTTTGTTGGTTTCAATATTTTAGTTAGAGATGATTCATTTAAAAAATTTTTCCAACTGCAATTTTTTGAAATTAACAAAAATAACTTTAAAACGTAAAATACTATAAACATACGAAACCAAAAAAATATGTTAATTAGAATAATTTGTTTGGATCACCTATTGAAAAAGTTTAAGTAAAAATAATTGCGGAAAATATCTGAATATAAATTGGAAAGGTTTATTTTTGTAACAATCCATTGCAATGGTAGGTTCCGTTTATTATTATTTTTTTTAATAATACCATGTTTTTCGTACTTAAATAACAATGAAAGGCAATTATAATTATTACTCATTTGACACAAATATTGATTGCAAATTTTCCATATTTTGCTCTGTGTTACTTCTATTCTTTAGTAGTTTTTTGACTTCTTCATCTAAATCCCGATGTTCCACTTTCCATTGATTTCGAATACTGGAGATGAACGGATCTGACGTTGCCAATAATATATTAAATAGATCTTCATTTGTGGAATTTCGTGAAATTCTTCTAGTATTGTGCTCTCTATAAAATCTGTAATCCTTATTCCTTTTTTTCTGAGCCTCCTCCGATAGATCTCAAAGTGGCATCAAATGATATTTAATGACATCTTCTCCATGATAAAGGATTTTGTGAACTGTTGCAGACACATTTCTCCATGGGTAGTTGGTTGTATATATTTTTGCAGTCTCATTAGCATAATCTCCAAATTTTCTAGAGTCAATTTCTTCATTGCACGCAAGTACTTCTAGGACTATTTTAAATCTGAAAATAAGGTTCGAATCCACTCCTGTTTTTTCAGATGCTATTTCTGGATCTGAAAAGAATCTTCTTGCGGTATTGCCATCATTTGTATTGCCTGACCCTTGTTTTGGCTGATCTATAATCAATCCAAATATGCGATATTCGTCTTGAACATGTTTTTTTTAACTTCTTAACTCTTTGTTGGTTTCGTTGTTTCTTATTGATCCTGAAGACCCGAAATCCAAATCATAACTGATTTTTAGTATGTGTTCCATAAGTCGTATTATTGCATGTAGTGGTGATAATCCAAATTCATATGCATCGGTATTATCTAATGATTTTATCGGGACTTGGTTTAATTATCTTGATGTTGCTTGGCATATAATGCAGCTAGATGCAGCCTTCATGTTAGTCAAAGCCTGTCCTACTTTTCTAGCTATCACTGTCATCATTAATTGGTAGCTTGCTTCAATTTGCTGTCCATCTAACTGTAATTGTAATGGCTGTAGTATTGCAATTTGGGCCTTGATATCACTAACTTCTTTGTTAATGGCATCATGAGTTTCTTTTTGAATTCAAATTTGATTGGCCTGCAGTATTTCGTGGAAGATGGTATCTCATTTTTCCAAATATCCATTGTTTGCGTTGTACTAGTCGAAGGCTCTGAATCTTCCAAAATCTTTTTCAATCGCAATGGTACAAATGATACCGTGAACATATCTGAGTACGAAATATTTTCACATACTACTTGTTTGTATTGTTTCTGTCCCGAAGAACCATCACATCCCCATTTACAAAAAAGAATTAACTTTGTGTTTCCATATGCCTTTAAGTCATTTCCTTTTATTGATTGAAGCAAGCGTTCGGCTCTGTGACCAAGTAGAGATTGTAGTTGTACCTCTGCCGAAATTGGTGTGATTGTAATAGTGTCCTTTGATGGCAAACAGTCCATTTTAGCAGCGGTTATGTGATGATATGCTGGATAAATATTTGAGCCTTTTTCAATCGCACTCAATCTGAGCTGAATATGTTGCTGTTTTGTTAATTTCAACTCCAGAAATAATGCTAATGCCTCCTCATTTGTGAACTGTTTTGCATCGCTTGGAGTTGGTATACCTTACAGAATCCGTTTTGTTCTCACTGGACTAGCTTTAACAACTTTTTCAGTGACATCCTCTTTTTTAATTGGTTCTGTGATCGTAATTGATGTAGGAAAGATTCTTTTATATTTGTACAACCAATTTCATCGTTAACATCTTTAAGTTTCCACCTCTTAGATCTATCGCTGCAGTTGTCCAATGATTTGCGTGGTCTTCCAGCCTTATCTTGCTTTGCTGTTTCTGCAGCGACAGTAAGTTGGCCTTCTAACCAGTTTGCATTTTTTATATAAAAATTTTGTTTACTGTAGCTAACTTCTTTGAAGCGTTTTTTTAGTGCTTTGGCGAAATTAGATAATTGCTCTTGTATTTCGGTGCTACACGAATTTAAGTTTAATTTTATTTTAACGTAACTAAGAACTAGGGTTTGCAAAAATACCGGATTTTTCAATACCGGTATTACGGTTTTCTTTTTATAAGAATACCGGTATACCGGTATAATACCGCTATTTAAAAAAAATTTGAAATACAATAATAGAAAGAGCTAAACGTATACAAAACTTTATTAAGAACATAAAAATGATTCAATAAAACAATAAATTCATTAAAAAAGTATTAGCATTAAATTCAGTAAACCATTAAATAATATTTTATTGTCAAAGATCTTATTTCACTTATTTTTAGTGAAATAAGCGTTTAAAAAACATAATGTGTCTAGGGTTTTATCGCCCAAACGTGACCTTATTTTCGTACAAAACATCCCAGCTGTAGAAAACGCCCTTTCGGAATCTACACTTGTTGGCCGAATAGATTTTAGACTTTCAAAAACCATTAATAAATATTTTCCCTTAATTCCTTCTTCTTCAAAAAATAAAATTTCTCTTCTTACAATTTGCGCAATATCTTTTGGCTCCTGGGTGATTTTATTTTCAAGCTCAAGTGCCTGTTTAGACTTTTCTACTAAAACCAATTGTAATTTTTCCTTCATAGATATATTTGATGTTGACGGTTGCATTTCCGTTGGAATATTTTCATTTATTGTATTATTATTACTAGAGCTACAATTTGGTGCAAATTCATTTTTTGTAAGACGTTTAACAATTTGAATGATATGTTTTGTTATATCAGGTTTACTGGTTTTGCGAAAAATGTCGTAATCTTCCTCAGCGCTTGACGTCTTCCGATCAAAGAAATATGCCAAAATGTCTGAATATACTGTACGTCTTTCTTTTATTCTAATAACAAGCTCTTCTTTAAGCCGGTTACTAAAAATTGTGTTTTTCTCAGTTAACTCGTTAAGCATAAATTTAAGAGTTACATCTGCCGTATATAAGTTAACATTTTCGCAACATAATGTTTCCACTGCTACTTTAATTGGTTGCAATGCCAATATTGCATTTGATAGAAGTTCAAAATCATTTTCAGTGAATGTAATGTCCGATTTTAAATCAATTAGGCTTTTTCTTACACAAAGCTTTAGTTCAGAGAACCTCTTCAACATTGACAGCGAACTGTTCCATCGCGTACGGGAATCTAATATTAAGTTGCGTTCTTTACCAAATTCTTCTTTGACGTATTTTTGCAATATGGCATCATTTTTTGTTGGAGATCTTCGAAATAATTTTATTACATTTCGAATTTTTGAAACTAGGGGTGCCAAATCTGTATATCGAAGTTGATTAGTTTCCGATCCAGATGAATTAAGAATATTAAAACCTTCGGCGAATTCATATTCGTCTTCTTCTACGTCTGAATCAAATACATATGTTGTCTCTTCATTTATGGGTTCTTCTTCATAATCGGCAAAACTATTATTGTTATAAAGTATTTTTAGAATGGCCAATTGTATGCCATGGGCCAAGCATTATTGATTAATTATTTGAATGCTTCTAGCTACCTTTTGCATAATTGATGCACCATCCGTGGTCATAGCAATTACATCTTCGAAAGAGATGCCGAACCCTTCGATTTTTTTTTCCAACAGTATAATACATTTTTCTGCTGGTAGATGTCCAGAAACACGCGTTAAACCAATATTCCAAAAATTGTCAGCTGCATGAATATTTATATTCATATAGCGCCGATTTCTAATAGATGACCACTCATCGAAGGTAAGGCTGACCAACTTTTTTGTAATTTATGTTTTGAAATATGTTCTGTAACCGCTTTGCGCATTTCTTCGCCGTATTTCAAAACGATTTCTCGAACTGTGTTCGGAGAGGTTGGAACATTTTTATATTTGTTTATCAAAATTTTCCGCAAATCGTAGGAACTACAAATTTTACTAAATGGTATACCATCACGAGCAATCAATCGAGAGACAACAGCAGGAAATGAATCATACACTGCTCTTTTAAAATAACTTGAAATATTTGAAGTACAAGCTTGACTATTTGCTGGATTATTTGTTATTATTATTGATGAAATTTGATTATCAGCAGCCTTTCCTCGTTTTAACAAATTAATATCATGACTAGTTCCTAAATGAGTATGGAGTCCGCTCGTACTTCCCCCAGTTGCTTTGATTATTTTTGCACATTTTTTACACAGGCCTGCATTCCTACATTCTGTTCTATCAAAATAATACCACGGCGAATTTTTATCCGTGGGGCTGAAAAATTTTCAGTTTTTTATACTAAACAGAAAAAATTAATTTCATAAATTTTACCTTCTTTATAATAATTATTTTAGTTCACTTATTTAAAATTGTTATTAAAAATTATAACAATTTTAATTTGTATTTATATTAATATATATATTTATTTACTTATTATTATTAATGAAAAAGACGAAAAAAATTGTATAAACTTAACAAGCTTACAACTTGGAATAGAATGAATTTGTATTTTGACTCTGTTATGCAAATATATAAGGAATTTTTTTGAAATGTTTGTTATGCTATAATTACTCACTCTTCTCTATGCCTACTACATTATTTTTATGTAACATTCAAAATTTTGCGGAAAAATTTTTGTGCTAAGTTCATTGCGAATATTTTTTTCTGAATAAAAATTATTTTAAAAAAAAAAAATTATTTCTGTATATATGCTTAGTGCCTACTACAATTATTTTTATATAAAAATTAAATTTTAAGGAATTTTTTTTTGCAAAATTCATTGGGAATAATTTTTCTTAACATTTTATATATAATATAAAAAAAATCCAATACCGTAAATCCCGGTATTGAAGGGCATGAATACCAGTATTATATATTTGCTATTTTAGTTCAAATACCGGAATACCGGTATACCGGTATTGCAATCCCTACTAAGAACATCTTCCTGGTTTTTGTTTCTTAAGTACTCATCGGGCCAGTTCTTTATAACTGAAGCTCATGTTTTTCTGAATATTTTTATTTGCGACTGTTATTGCTGAAATATGTTAGAGCAATTGAGTTTGTATTCAAATGTCGCTTTCTTATAAGCCTTCTCAAAAGCCATCATACTATGTTTCTAGGTAAAATAAAAAGGTAAGAAAACGGCATTAGTGCATTACTACCTAAAATAATATATAAAAAACCCACTATACAAATGCATTGCCTGTATGTGTTTTCTTTACTACTTGCATTAGTGCATTGTTAGGTAAAATGAAAAGGTATAAAAAAGGTATGATAATAAAAAACAAGTAAGAAAATTATAGTCGGTCTAGACCGACTATACGATACCCTATACCATGCGTTTAGAGACCCTATCTCTCAGGCCCAACTAACTGGATATAGAAAATAAGCATAAACCAAATTTGAGTGGGATTTTTATTAATTTTTTCGGCTGCAGATATGAAAAAGTTCATATCGGATGCTATATCTATATGGGGACTAGGCCCAAAAATGGACCGATCCTGACCATGTCTGGTAAAGTCTCTTGTATTTTGCAAAAATATATAAAAACAAAATTTGAGAAGAATCAGTGCAATATTTTTGTTTTTTGATAGATTTAAGTGAAGATCGGGAAGCAGCTCTATATGGGGCCTATGACTAAGAGTTGTCCAATAGGGATCATTTTTGGACTACTGATTAATGGATGTAATATATACATACAAACCCAATTTGACTAAGATTTGTATGATAATTTGGATCTTATGGCAATATAGGTCTGAACATGGACCGCTTCTCACCAATTTCAATACCGTTCATCCCATGGCCGACAAAAGATCAAATACCAAATTTCATCAAAATATATTCATATTTGCGACCTGCAGTTTGATTACAAGCTTTACATGGACACACAGACGGACGGACGGACGGACATCGTTAAATCGAATCGATTCTGATTCGATCGGTATAATTAAAGATGGGTGTAGGTCAAATATTTTTGGTTGTTACAAACAGCAGCACAAAGTCATTATACCCAAACCACATAGTGGTATAGGGTATAAAAACCCAGGTTACTTATGAACTACATCCTCTGTGTATTGACATTCTTACTTACAAATTTATTATGGTTATAGAACAAATAATGACTACTATAAGCTAAAAAATACCTAAAGCACAAATTTAATACACCATTGTATACGAATACTCATAGGGCTGTTTAAATTATCGTAATTTGAATTTTTTTTTTAGAGTAATTTCATTAAAATGAAAAAAAGTGTTCTGCCCAATGAAAAAGTGTTCGTCACGGGTACAAAAGTATAAATATGGTTAAAGAGGATACTTTTACCTTTCTCCGGGTGGTATACGTTTCTTGTTCCCTTTTGTTCCCTAGAAGTTCTATTCCACTAAATTTGAAATTTGAGAATAATATAGTAGTTTCATAAATGTTTCATAACGCCCCTAATATTAAATTGGAGAGCTGTGCCCACTTACAACAACTAAAGACTATAATCCTGCCAACTTTATATCATTATCATCATTATCGATGATAGCTTGCGAGAAAACATTTATTTTTTATAAGAAACAAAAAAAATCTATTTTTTCTGAAATTAAAGAAACAGTTGAATTTGACAGCATGCCACGCCCACAATTAGCAATAATTTAACAGAATTTTTGGGCTACCTTAATCTAGATATATTAGCTACAAAAAGGCGTTAAAATTTTAAAAATCGCTGACAAAAAAATAGACTTTTGGCCAATGAAATCAAAAATTTCAGCCACAGTGCGCCGTGTAGGCCCAGCCGCAGTGGCCACATGGCCCAAATCATATTTAAGCAATAATGGCATTAAATTATTTGTCCAATTAAGCCAGCTTGATTGATGTCGAGAATATATTTCTTTGCTTTATTTTAATTTAAGTTTTTGCAGCTCTACAAAACAAACGCTATAAAGCACAAAAATTAAAATAAATTCCTCGGAGTTGAAGGTCCTTTAATAAAAAGCTCACACACTATTTTATTGAATCAGAAAGTGAAACTGAGACAATCGGTATATATAAGTCCAATTTCGCCGAAGTACTCAATGTAACGAATGAGGAATGACATTATCATTTTTTTCTAATCTTCCAATAATTTCCCTTTTTTCTCCTTTTGAAATATATATATTATAATAGTATAGGGATCTAATGAATAAACAAAATTGAGTACCGCCTGAGTGACTTTGTGGCAGGAAACAGTATTATTATTATAAATTTTTTAAATGCAAATGTAACAATTTAAGGATTCATGTGGTAATCCATCAATAATGGCCAAGTATTTTAAAGTTACTTTTTTTTTATACCGTGCGTTCCAAATCTTGGAACAATTTAATTTTGCCTACGTTATCCTATTGTTAAACGATTATTATAACATACAAGTCTAGTAAAAATCATTACAAGAAAAATATTAATTCCTTTATCCAAAATTTTATAAACATACAAAAAAAAAAAAAATGTATTTACTATTCACATTTACGACTTTCATTCTATTGTCCTATTACAAAAAGCTAAAATGTTAACAAAAACAAGCAATACTTCAATAACAAAAAGCACAATAATATCTACTGGTATCTAACTAATTTTAGGACACAATCTTACCTCACATCCTTTTCACAAAAAAAGAAGAATAAAAACCACAACAACAAGCCACAAACAAAACTTGACTACAGATACACGCATTCATAAATAACAAAAGTGTATAACTATAACAATAGCAACAACAATTCTCGCACTCTATCTTTCACTCCATCTCAAAATGTGTTTTTATATAGTAAATCCAAAGAACCGACCATCTGCTTATAAATAGTAGTAACATTTGTTGTTGTATACTTTAGACCAAACACATGCACGCAAAAACACACCCACTCAACATTTGAAGGATTGGTTTATCAAAAGTAACCTTACTGATTCTTTTTCGAGCACTTTTGATGACTAAAAACGGATTGATCTCATGCGCGATAAAAAGAGACTAGAAAATGATTTACGCTTACGCTTAGAAAGTGACTTATTGAAAATACAATAATAAAATCTTTAGCAATCGCAAATACACTGGTTCGTATTCCTATAAACGCACATCCCTTTTTTAATAAAATCTTTATTAAATATTTATTGACTTTTACTTAAAATATCATTAACTAAATACTTTCATTGTACATTTATTTTATTTTGAATTAGAATTAGTGATGCAGTTTGCCATTATAAATAATGAGCTGAAGATATGTTATTTTGTATTTTTTGATCCAATTGAAATATTTTAGAATTTTTGATGTGTAAACATTAGAGGGCTGCACAAGCACATTTGAGTATTTGTCTTCACTATTGTATATGCTTAAGCGTACATGCAAATCCTCTCTTTCTCATTTCATAACCGAATGAATGAGTGCTAAGGGCAATAACAGAGGGTGAGAACATATAACAATGAATAGCGAGCGAGAGAAATGTCGTGAATTTGTGTACTCAAAAGAACGAATGTGTTTTATCTTAGTACTTGTGCGAAAGCTAATATGACTTCTATTTCATTCATTTTTAAGAATCCGATCATGTTGCAAAAATATTATGATGTATTCGTAGAGTATGTGGTGTGTAATCAATTTTACACTTAACATGAGTATTCATATATATGTAGCAAATTCAACTTGATTAAAAACAAGTAAGTTTTTCTAAATAGTAGTTCTAAAATTATGTCGTAGATTTTTATTTTTAAATAAATTACACGACAATTTGTTATATTCTCCACACCTCAATGCAGAGATTATGTATTGGTTTGTCATTCCATTTGTAACGCATCGAAATAAATTCCGGAGACCCCAAAACCACATATTTTCTTGATCCTTATAACAAGGGAAGTGAATTTAGCGATGACCGTCCGTCCGTCTTTCTTTGGAAATCACGATCTCAGCTAGACCATTCTTTTTGTATAAAATCGTTTATTAAAATCTTAAAGGAGTTGCTATTTAAAATCGTCAAAATGGGTTAAAAGGACATGTTCTCATTTTCTGTTATTGTCGTTAGCAATCATTCATTCGGTTATGAAATGATAAATGCAACGACATGAGGTAACTCCTACGTTATAGAATGTATTCAAACGTCGTTTAAATATGCTTGTACAGACCTCTAGTAAGCATCATCTATACGCGCAGGGGGGTAAATTTCTATTTCGCCGTACAATCACAAAACAGCGTAACATGTGATCCGTACGACAATCGGTGTGACTTATAATAATATTGTTGAAAAATTATGATATAAATTTTTTTTAGCTAATTCAACACCCTTTACTGTAAAACGTTACTCAAATGACAAGGAAAATCATATTCTAGGGATCAAAATAAGAAACCTTGCCCAAGGAACCAAACCTCTAAAACGAAGTCTGATGCCCCGACTTTTGACCTGTTTGTCTGTCTGTCTGCCAGGGGGAAACCCCATTCCCCCTTATGCAATTGATCTGAAGCTTAGCCCATAGTCTTGTTGTGACTACAGATTAATTTTGGGGATAGTCACACAGAGGCACGCATAGTCACGGAGTGATCTAAAAGTTGTTTTCCGTCATCCGATTGATATTTTTGAATAACATAACATAGTCAAGGCGTATGATTATTATTTATTAGCGGAGTAGAATATACGTTTACGTATACGTATGAGTGTCAGTTTTAATATTAAATCAAACATATTCAGCCTAATTCTAAACAAAAATGGTGATTTTTTGAAATGTTTGTATGGGGAACCCCCCAGGGGATTCCAGGGGTGTGCCACTGGCATGGGTTGGTCGGCCCTCCAAAGTTAGTGGGGGTCGATCATACATTTGGACTCGATTGGGGCACTCTAAATGGTTCAAAGTGAGACAGACAGACAGACAGACAGGTCAAAAGTCGGGACATTAGAATTCGTTTTAGAGGTATGGTTCCTCGGGCAAAGTTTCTTATTTTGATCCCCAGAATACGATTTTCCTTGTCACTTCGGCGATTTTTAAATCGACCCGCCCTACTGTATACCCCTGTACTTCTAATACGGGTAGTGGAGCAAATAGGAAATAACAAGTCACAATTTCTTATTTCCTCATAACCATAGTGTGATAACTTAGTGAAGATTGTTTTTCATACACATAGCGCAAACAAATATTAACAAGTGAGTTTCATTATAAACCTCACATCCACGTCTTTGGCAAAATTAACTTAACAAACAAAAATTTAAAATTAGTATGGAAACTTTGCTCCAAACGCCAGGAAGTGGGGATTGAGGCAAACAAATTTTAAAACAGTGTTAAAAAGTGGTTGTAGAGCAAAAATCAACATAAATATATCAAAAAGGTTTAAGATACATTAAAACTGATGAAAGATTCAGAAAGAGGATATCAAAAAACCTATGCAACCACTCCTAAGTAGAAAACCCTTCCCTAGAAGGGTGTTTGGTATTTAGCACTTTCAATAGCCTTATTAGTCCAGCAGGTAAGTAAATCTAAGTTGATGACATAGCCTTTTCAATAGTACAATGTGCATTGTATCCTGGGGTGGAATATTTCATAGCAATTTCAGATACATGGGGATTAGCTCGAAGAAAATGTAAAACAGCTGAACTCACATATGAATTTCGGTTCTATGGAATATAAGATTCACTCCAAATAATCAGTTTTGGAAAATGCATTTTTTTTAATGCACTAGCCAACTCATTGTCTCCACCGCCTGAAGCGTACTCTGTCAATATTGCACAATATTTGTTTTTTGATGGAGAGAGATGAGCAGTTAAGTTATAAACTGTTAATTTCCTATTGAACTAAAACGAGCTTATGTCTGCTCGTGGTAATGTTATGACATTCTGCAGGTCAAAGAACAGAACAGGAATTTTACAATTCATCCTGTCTTTTTCCCTTTCTGCACGCATAGCCTTGTTTTAAATAACACATTTCTCATATTTAGTTTTAACCTCCTTTTCAGCTTTATTTTCTTTTCTTGCAATATCACATTACTCTCAGAGACCACACCTATCAGATTTCCTCATATCAAAGGATAAATTGAACTTCTCTGTATTAAAAATGAATCTATACATAGAAAAGTTAACAGGGTCCACTTCTGTTTAATTACATTTTTCAATGTAAAATTCAGAGCAGATTCATCCCTAAGAAATTAGTTAGTATGATCTTTGACCATTTTCACTTTATTTTCTGAAACTTTACGTTTACTAGTTCTACACCTACCATCTGTTTTACCTACCCATTGTGAACATTATATACAGGTTTCTGAGATATATTGAGGGTAACCAAATAAAAGATTTTGCAAACTTGTAATTTTTCATTATTGAGATTCACGTTATGAAAAAGAATATTTTCTTTTTTAATTATTTAATATTTTATTTGCATCTAACTGTAGAACAACGAGTAGTAATGTTGAGAATAAACAACTGTCTTCATGCCCTATACCACTATGTAGTTATGGTATAATGACGTTGTGCTGATGTTTGTTACTAACAAAAATATTTGCCCTAGACCCATATTTTACTATACCGACTGACTCAGAATCATTTTCAGAGTTGATTTAGCTATGTCCGTCTGTCCATGTAAAGATTTTATTGGCAATTGGACAAAATGATTGGTGAAAATCGGTGCATGCTCAGACCTAGTACTCATACAAATGACCCCTATGAGATCGACTAAAAAGCAATAACATCCATTTGGTTTCTATGTCTTTATTACACCCATTAATCAGTCGTCCAAATGTAAGCCTTGTAGGACAATTCTTAGCCAAAGCTACACACAAGGCTGCTTCCCGATCTTCACTCAAATCCATCAAAAAACAAAAATATTGCACAAATTTTTATAAAATTTTGTTTATATATATTTTTGAAAAAATTAATGATAATTTTTGACCTTAGTTCCATATAAATATTGCATTCGATTTTAATTTTTTCAGAGCTGCAGGCAAAAAAATCCAATTGTTGGACATATATTCAGTCTAGACGAACTATAATCTTCTTACAGTATTTAAACATTGTGACTTTCTATTCACTAACATCAGTCTAAGCATGGTGAGAAGTTTTGCTATTTATATTTAAAAGTGAAAAGCTAATAAATTCAAATGGAAAAAGGTGATGTAAGCCAAATAATTGAAAAGATTAGATAAAAAAAAATCGAAAAACTAATATCCCCAAAAAATAAATTTCTAGGAAAATATCCAGGAGCAAATAGAACCAAGCCAAGAAAATAATGAAAGTAATTTCCATGATGACAATTCCAATGATTAAAGTGACGTATGTTGCTGTGACAGTGAAAGTGAAAAAAATAATTTGATTTGTAAGCAGGATTAGCCAGTCCAGTAAATTTTCTTATGAATTTTTGGAGAATTTTAAACAGTATTTTCTTATTTTATTTATAAGTTTATTTCCATAAAATAATTCTGTAATCAATTAATTTGTTTGTATACACCAGGAGCAATCCAAAGTAGGACAATTTAAAAAAAATTATTTAAAAGCTATATATCACCAATTTCTTTTATTTACTTTTATTTTATTACTTTTTATCTTTATAATTAATTGGAAGCATAATAAATCAGAATTGAAATAAAAGATTAAAAAAAATTAGGCATAAATTATAGTCGGTCTAGACCTACTATACGATACCCTATACCATGCGTTTAGAGACCCTATCCCTTAGGTCCAACAAATTAGATATAGAAAATAAGCATAAACCAAATTTGAGTGCTACTTTTATTAATTCTTTTGTCTGCAGATATGAAAAAGTTCATATCGGATGCTATATGGGGACTAGGTCGAAAAATGGACCGATCCTGACCATATTTGGTAAAGTAACTTCTATTTTCAAAAAATATAAACAAAACAAATTTGAGAAAAATCTGTGCAACATTTTTTGTTTTTTGATATATTTAAGTAAAGATCAGGAATCAGCTCTATATGGGGCCCATGATTAAGAATTGTCCTATAGGGATTATTTTTCGACTACTGATTAATGGATGTAGTAAACACATACAAACCCAATTCGACTGAGATCTACATATATGATAATTTGCATCTTATGGCAATTTATGTCGATTTCATAGGGGTCATTTATATGGGGACAAGGACTGACCATGGACCGATTCCCACCAATTTCAATAACGTTCAATCTATGGAAGACAAACGCTTATATACAAAATTTCATCAAAAGATATTCATATTTGCGACCTGTAGTTTGATTACAAAGTTTACATGCACACACAGACGGACGGACATCTCTAAATCGATAGAGAAAGTGATTCTGATTCCATCGGTATAATAAAAGATGGGTCTATATGATATATTTTTGTAGTTACAAACAGCACCATAAAGTCATTATACCCAAACCACATAGTGGTATAGGGTATAAAAATCGCACTTCATTTGAATTTTTTGCCATAAATTTAAAAAAAAATTCAAAAAATATTTATTTGGCGCGGCTTCAATTATACCTACTATAAATAACATATTTGAATAATATGCACTTGTTAGAAAAAGAACGCGGACACCTAAAATTAAAATTTTCATACTGATATAAATGATTTAACAATTAAGTAGTTTTTTAAGATTAATTTTTAAGTTTATTGTCTACAACAATATGCTGGCAATAAACGTAAAAAAAGAAACATTTATACGAAAAGGTATTCGTACAATTGAAACATTAAGACAAAAAAATAAATTTACATGAAATAGTGCCCCTGAACACACATAGAAAAAAATTTCTATAAGATAGAAAAAATTTGTGAGCCCCCCACAAACAATTCATGCTGGTATACCACAAGCTAGTATCTTGGGCCCGCTTCTGTACATCCTTTATACATAAGACATGACAACAAGTGAAAACACACTTATGTTGACTTTTGAAGATGATACTGCAATTGATTCAGTCATTTAAGAAACACCTCATGTCCATTTTTGGCCAAAATTGAGTTATAAATACATATTAAATTGTTGGTGAAGGCTAGACAAATCCAATACACGTAAAAAAAAAACTCATCTGCACTTAGTAACCATGGTTATGCCACATTTAAAAACATCCATTCCTTTCAGAAATACCTCATCTCCTGGATATGTGTTGTTTCTCAAATGACTTAAAAAAAATTTGGGTGGATGAAAAAGTAGGTGGCATTTGCATGGACTTTATGCAAAACCCTCAACTTCCTCAAATACCAGTTCAACAAATATTTTACTTACGGCAGTTAACAGTGAACGATTTTAATATTCATAATGTTGCAACCAATAAAGCCAAGTTTTATCTATATCATGAGGGCTCATCTAAGAAGGGGTCAAATGAAATTTGATCATTATACCTTATACCACTATGTGGTTTGGGTATAATGACTTTGTGCTGCTTTGTAACTACCAAAAATATTATTTATACCAAAATACCAAAAATATTTATTATACCGATCGAATCAGAATCACTAACTGATTCGATTTAACGATGTCCGTGCGTCCGTAAATCCGTCCGTCCGTCCGTCTGTGTGTCCATGTAAACAATATAATCAAACTGCAGGTCGCAAATATGAATATATTTTGATGAAAATTTAAATATTTGCTTTTATCAGCCATAGGATGAAAGCTGTTGAAATTGGTGAGAATCGGTCCATGTTCAGACCTAGCCCCCATACAAATGTCCCCTATGAAATCGACATAAATTGCCATAAGATCCAGATTGTCATATAGATCTTACTCAAATTGTGTTTGTATGCGTTTATTACATCCATTTATGAGTAGTCCGAAAATGATCCCTATGTGACAACTCTTAGTCATAGGCCCCACATAGAGCTGCTTCCCGATCTTCACTTAAATCTATCAAAAAACAAAAATATTGCACTGATTCTTCTGAAATTTTGTTTGTATATATTTTTGCAAATTACTAGAGACTTTACCAAACATAGTGAGGATCAGTCCATTTTTGGGCCTAGTCCCCATATATATATATGATCCGATATGAACTTTTTCATATCAGCAGCCAAAAAAATTAATTAAAATCCCGCTCAAATTTGGTTTATGCTTATTTTCTATGCCCAGTTAGTTGGGCCTATGAGCTATGGTCTCTAAACGCATGGTATACGGTATCATATAGTCGGTCTAGATCGGCTATAATTTTCTTACTTGTTTTTATTTCATTATATCAATGAAGTTCTTGATGCAGGTGTTAGGCATCTTCACCGTGGTTGTGCAGTTTTTTCTTGCCCTAATAGAAACTGGCCGATTCGATAGAATTCATCACTTTAGTTTATCAAACGAAAAATTAAAATAACTGACAGGATTTACACAGTAAAACAGTACGCTGAACTTATGTTGAACTCTGCTGCTATTCAGGACAAGTTCCTGGTGGAAATTGTAGAAAGTGAAAAAAAAAGGATTTTAAATCATGGTGTGGTGAAATTTATAATAAAAATTTAATATCTATGGAGACTCAAGCAAGAAACATCCCAATGGAAAACAAAATAAAATTCAACATTTCCACTTTTAAAAATAATAAAATTTTATTTTGGTAGGATTAGCTTACCAAACCCCCGTAGAATCATATAAAAAAATTCAAAAAAATACGATGTTAAATTATGGACCAGCTGGATTTTTTGATTTCTCGAAAGTTTACTTTTTTTTTGCATATGAGGTGTTTCTCAAATGATAGATTAAACTTTAAGCGTTCGCGAAAACCCCTCAACAACATCTCTTCTTTTACAGAGCCATAATGAACAGCTGGAAGATATGTGGAAGATTATGTGGAAGACTTGCCCTCAAATTCGAACTAGGAACCAGCCTGTACCTCAACATTCCTCTGCTAAATATCTCAGACTACATATTGATCGCCGGCCTACCAGGAAATACCATAAAAACGCTAAATTAATACAAATAAAATTTAAATTAGTGTAATTCACATGACCAGTTGGCAGGAAAGTTAGGTCTCGATTATAAGCTCTTGATTTATAACTCGATTTTTAAGCTCATTTGGTGCTATGGTATTCAGTTATGGGGAACAGCATCAGCTCAGAGAAAGAATACAAAGATGCAAAAATGAGATTTTAAAAATGATTATAGGCGCACCATGGTATGCTAGAAACTCACGTTTGTACATAGACAGATGTTTCTCTATTAAAATGTGAAATCACTAGAAATAGTGCAAACTATTTAGAAAAGCTAGAGTAAAACCCGAATCCTCTAGAGGCTGATGATCTCATAGGATGAAAAATGGATTGATATACAAACAATTTTTGTATCATTAGATTCCATATGTATACAGAATAAATGAAATTTTGTCTGACACTGGCTGGATTTAACATTTAAGTTTTAGTTTTAAGATTTGAATAACTAATTGTTAGTTCACAAACTTATGTAAAGATCAGTAAATAAAGATGAATTATAAAAAAAAAATGAAAATTCCTTAAGTAAGTAACTTCTACGATATTTTTGCGCCTTGGGACCTCACAGAACCGTTTTGGGTTAGACTTAATCAACTTTAAAGTATCCTCTTTACACATTTTACCCCACTCGTCCAAAGAGACGCTTTTAACATATATTTTGAGGTTATTTTTTGCTGACGGTTTCGGCACTGCAGTAATTTTGGAAGCAGTAATTCTGGGATTCTCTTTTACTGACGCCAAAATAGTTCGCTCTTCGCAACCAGTTAGTTTGGAGTGGCGACTGGAACGCGATCTAAACAAAATTGAATTGGTGGAGTTATGTATTGCACTGAAGAGTGGCTATTGCCTATGACCCGAGCCACATCAGGTAAAGATTTACCATCGTTTCTAAGCTCTAGAATATATTTTCTCTCGTTAGTAGCGAATTCATTGATTTTGGGACTCATCTCAAAATATGTTTTCTAAGAGAAATATAATTTGGTCAAATCAATTTTATACAAACAGGATTTGCTTCTACTAAAATAAAACCGATGTTAGAGACCTGTACGTCATTGCATACTTCGTTTTATATTGTTTGTTTTTATGTTGCTGATCAGAAAAGCGGATAAAATAAAAGACTCTTCAGGAAGACTCAGAAAATGAGTACCTTTATGACTACTTAAATTGCGCAGAGCCTTAACAAAAGACTCAAATATGATCAATAATTTCATGAAATGTTGACTGGGCCATTTGTACATAGGTCATAACTTTTGATAAACTGACACATACACATGTATATAATGCAATTACACAAGGGAACAATGGTTCTGTTGATTAAGAACTGAATATTGTTTTTAAGGTTAATCCAAATCTGCCCTTGGTTTTTTTCTATCAGCTCGACTTTTCGAGATATACCGTTAGGTTCAAAATTAAGGCACTTCCGCTACATATATTGGAATAACTTGAAAACGGTTCACCATATTAAATTAAAAAAAAAATCCGAAACTCGCAAACAATATTCTCTTAAAGCCGTGCTTACTTTGTTTTTAAATTTTCCAAGTAGTTTTAGAGATATCGTTCAAGTTTTGAAAAAAAAATTAAAAAAAAATTAAAAAAAAAAAAAAAACATTTTTTTTGTTCTTTAAAAATTCCTAAAAAATAAAAATGGGACAAAAATCACAGTTTTGGTCTACAAGCAGTTAGTTAAATATATTTCGAATAAAATGAGCTTTATTTCATTGCAATCAGTGCACAACTTTTGATTTTGTTCACGATTTACTGAATTGATATAAATCGCGATTTCCATACAAAAATAACATTTTCTAATGTGTAAGTGTTTGTATGTAATAAGTTAGTTTTTTATGATTCTAAGAATTAAAAAAATTAAGTAATAAAAAAAGATTATTTCATTTTTATGGTTGCGGTAGCAAACTCATAACGCCTATAAATTTTATTGTCCCTTTATGACACCTAGTCAGTTCACAGTCAATTAAAAAGAAAAAAGAAAAGTCCACTTGTTTTTATTGATGTGTGGTTTACCGTTGGTAACGGATGATTTTTTAAAGGAATTCCCCTGAACACATGTGTTCATTCATAAGTGACTGTCAATAAAATTGTGGATATAATTTTTTTTGGTACTTCAGTAAAAAACTACTAAGTATTTTTATGGGTTCATTCAACCAATTTTTCTCATTCAACAAGTGTTTACGAAAGCGAAAAGTATAACGACAAAAAATATAAATCATTTTACATTGAACATTTAATCAGTCAACACAAAAAAGTTCAATTTTGTTCCCTTGTGTTATTTATTGAAAATTGTGTTACTTTGATATATACTTCAAAATTGTGCAATGGCTACGTCAAGAAACACCTGTAAAATCAATCCCAACTATTTTTGTAACATATGTGGCGAATACACGTTTATAAAAAATAGAAAAAGTGTGTCAGATTTTATTAAAAAAATTTATTTTGACTACTTCGGATTTACCATGGAAACCCGTGACAAGTACTGGATTCCTAATACTGTATGTAAAAACTGTGTAGAGTATTTAAGGTTATGGGCAAACAAGCAACGGACCCACTTCAAGTATAAAACACCAATGATCTGGCGGGAACCTTCGAATCATTATGATGATTGTTATTTTTGCGCTGTCAACATAACAGGCATTAATAAAACAAACCGGTCTAAATGGATTTATCCTAACGTGTTGTCTATTACCCAACCAGTCCTGTACTCTAGTGAGGATTCAGAACCACAACCATCTACATCTACACACAATTTCCACGACTTACGACAAAATGTTCCTTCACCAATTTCTGAATTTGGATCAGATGACTTGCATTTAGATATTTCTTCTGAACGCGAGCAATTTAATCAGGAGGAGCTTAGTGATTTAGTGAGAGACCTTGGACTTTCTAAAAAAGCATCTGAAATTCTTGCTTCTCGATTAAAGCAACAACAATTTCATACTACCGTAACAGAGAAAAAAACTTACTTCCATTCTTTTCCGAAGACGATGAATTTGTTTATTGTTCAGATGTTCCTGGTTTAGTAACAGCGATGGGATTAGAGGAGTATGATCCAAATGACTGGCGACTATTTATAGATTCTTCTAAACGCAGCCTAAAATGTGTACTTCTGCATAACGGTAATAAATTGGGTTCGTTGCCCATTGCACATTCAACTAAAGCTAAAGAAGTATATTCTACAATTGCCTCAGTTATAAATAAAATAAAGTACAACGAACACCGCTGGCTAATTTGTGTGGATCTAAAAATGGTGAATTTTCTTCTAGGCCAACAAGGTGGCTACACAAAATATCCGTGTTTCATTTGTTTATGGGATAGCAGAGCCAGATCTGAACACTGGAGTAAGAAAGACTGGCCTTCGAGGGAAGCTATGGTTCCAGGAAACCACAATATAGTTAATCAACCACTTGTGCCCAGGGATCGCATAATACTGCCACCTCTCCATATCAAGCTAGGACTTATGAAACAATTTGTCAAAGCTCTCAACAAGGACGGTGATTGTTTTAGATATATCAGTAAAAAGTTCAACAATTTGAGTTCGGAGAAACTGAAAGCTGGCATTTTTGATGGCCCTCAAATCAAAAAATTAATCAATGATGAAAATTTTAGTAATTCCATGACAGATATTGAAAGAAATGCTTGGAATGAATTTGTTTGGATAGTGCGCAATTTCCTGGGAAACAAAAAGGGTGAGCACTATTCGAACCACGTGGATAACATGTTGTCACATTTCAAGCAGCTTGGTTGTAATATGAGCATTAAGGTGCACTACCTACACAGTTATTTGGATTGTTTCCCTGAAAATCTTGGAGACTTCAGTGAAGAACAAGGTGAACGTTTCCATCAAGATATCACTGGGATAAGCATATGATGGCGGACTATTGCTGGAGCATTAAAACAAATCCCTCTAAACAAGGTTATTTAAGAAAATCTTATAAAAGAAAATTTTTCGATGAGTTGTAATTACATTGTAATATTTGTGTATTAAAATTTTTTATTTTTCTTTAAAATTCTCTTTTTGTGTTAAATTAAAAAGTATAGCTGACCATAAAAATGAAATAATCTTTTTTTATTACTTAATTTTTTTAATTCTTAGAATCATAAAAAACTAACTTATTACATACAAACACTTACACATTAGAAAATGTTATTTTTGTATGGAAATCGCGATTTATATCAATTCAGTAAATCGTGAACAAAATCAAAAGTTGTGCACCGATTGCAATGACATAAAGCTCATTTTATTCGAAATATATTTAACTAACTGTTTGTAGACCAAAACTGTGATTTTTGTCCCATTTTTATTTTTTAGGAATTTTTAAAGAACAAAAAAAATGTTTTTTTTTTAAAATTTTAATTTTTTTTTCAAAACTTGAACGATATCTCTAAAACTTAAGAGAATATTGTTTGCGAGTTTCGGATTTTTTTTTTAATTTAATATGGTGAACCGTTTTCAAGTTATTCCAATATATGTAGCGGAAGTGCCTTAATTTTGAACATAACGGTATATCTCGAAAAGTCGAGCTGATAGAAAAAAACCAAGTGCAGATTTGAAATCAGTAAAAATTTGCTATAAATTTCAAATCAACACAAAAAAAGTTCAATTTTGTTCCCTTGTGTTATCAACACTTTTTAACTTTGGCAACAAGTAATTTAAGTTGAAATGTTTTGTTTCCGCTTTAAATATATGTAACAAAACAAAGTTTTACATTCAATGTCTTACAACAAATCAAAAACAACAACAGTATACCAATTGACAATCGTTAGTGAAGTTGAAGTGTAAGTGATTCTAAGTAATTTGCTCTACAACGGCAACACTTGGCTTCACTTCAAAATTTTGTATTAAATCGTTCGAGCTATTGGTGTGTCAACTAGATCGAGAGCTTTTCGAATAAATCTTTTGTGTTTTTTTGGAAATAGGTGTAATGAGTCTTAAGACTTCCCTTTTTAAAGAAATGTCTTATCCAAAATAGTGCCACATAACTGCCACTTAGTTTATATGGAACTGATGACTTATAACATTATTTGATTGCTATTAAGTCTTATGCAAGGGCCAACAGTTTATATATAGGGACTAGATGAACTAATTTCAATAGGGTACAAATTACAAAATTCATATAAGCAGACATATTGACTGACGTTGATATATGAAATAGATTTTCGGCGACCTATATATCAACCGTAAAACCGTCCGTCAAACAAGGCTTTTTTTGCGCTACGACATCCTGAACTCTCACAATTGTCCTGATTTGACACCCAATTATTTTTATACCCTATACCACTATGTGGTCAGAAGTTTGTGCAGATATTTGTAACTACCAAAAACATTGGACCTATATCTATTATACCGAGCACTCAGAATCATTTTCTGAGTTGATTTTGTGATGTCCGTCCGTCCATCTGTGTGTCCAAGTAAAGCTTGTAATCAAACTACAGGTCTCGGTCCAATTGGGCTTGTATATGTTTATTACATCCATTAATCAGTAGTCCAAAAATGAATGCTTTAGGACATTTTTTAGTTTAAACTGCTTACCGATCTCTTTGCAAAACATAATTGACATTATCAAATGTAGTCACAATCGGCTCATTTTTCGACCTAGACCCCATATAAATATAGCACATAAAACTCAAAATCGCTTATAATTTGAAATCGAGGCGACAAAAACAATAAAAAAATGGTTCCGCTTTTAGCTACGGTGCCTCATATGAATCTTGTTATAATTCTGGTTTCATTAATTTTGAATTCTATATTAAAAACAAATTTAAAAAATATGTAAGGAATATAAAAAAAACTTCTACGATTTAAACACACATCAAGAAATACCAGGGACGAAAAATAATTGTTATTTTTTTTTTTTTTTTTGAAGAAAAGGTTATGCTTAAATTCGATTTATATTTTTTTAGGGAAATTTTAACAATTATCGTAAGATATATAGTTTTTTGGTTACTTTAACCAATTGAAGTGAGAAATATTTTTTTTTGGTTATGAATAACTATTATAGCAACCAAAAAAATTTTTTGGTTACCAATAACTATTATCGAAAGTAATTTTTTTTTTGGTTACTTCTATCTAGATACATATTGTATTGTTGATGCAATGTATGCATTTCTAAGGCATATATAGGGCAATGGATTAAAGTTTCTTCGGTAAAGTAAAAAAAACGGGCAGTTTTAAAACAATTGTTTATTAATTTTATAAATAAAATATTATTTAAATTAAACTTCTTTTTAATTTCATTCATATTTTTTTAGATAAATATCGGGTAGATCAGACAATAGAAAAGTGTTTATAATATCTCTACTTGGATTTATTGTTTAGTTTTACGAACATAAGCGATCGCAATGAATCGTCTGAGGGGTTACATCTTAAATCACTTAACACTAGTCTCAATACAGAGAACGCTCGCTCGACGCTAACTTGAGTTGCTGGAGCGGCATGAACAATGTCTGCCAGTTGTTTGAGGAATGGGAACGTATATTTTTTCTCTTCCCAGTATTGCAGAAGGTTGGCATCGATATCAACTCTTCCTTCCTGGTAGGAATCGATTTCGGCAAAGGTTTGTATTAACAATGGTTTTGAATGCACGCTTGGCGACTCATCTTCTGACGATGAGTCAACTTCCAATCTTCGTAAAGTCTGACGAACTGAAGAAGAAGTTGTAGTATTTGACGTTTCGTCAATGAACATTTGTTCAGTTTCTGAAAGACACTGAGTTGCTTGAGGAAGTTTATTGATCTGAAATAGAACAAAAAGTATAATTAAAGGTATAAGCCACAGTTTATTATCGGCGCCCATAAACCTCGTTCAATTCATTAACTTGTGTTGCCAACTTCTTCAGATGAACTCTCGCTGCATCCTTTTTATTTTGTGGCAGCAAACGTCGAAAGCGTGGATCCAAAAATATTGCAGCGTTAAGGACGGCGGCGTTAAGCAAATTTGGCTCTCTTGTTTTTATACAACTCAAAACAGTAGATGATGCTTCCGTGTTTAAATATTCCAATTTTATCTTCAGCTCAAACCAAGCTTTATAAGAATCGCCCATAACCAGCTGCTCACACTGCAACTTAAGTGTCGTTTCATATAGGGGGCTCAAAATAACTAGTAAGTCATTTAATTCATCCCATTCTTCATCTAACAATGGGCGATTCAAATATTCATTGCAAATTTCCCTGTATTTGGAGAGTTTCTTTAGCATTGTAAATGTAGAGCTCCACCTAGTTGGAACATCTAAGGAAGGTGTGCCTAGTTTAAGCATTTGCAAAACTTGTCTAAGAAAATAAATATATATAAATAAATAATAATATTTTTAAATTGAATTTGAGGTTTAAAATTAAATCTTAGTTTTAAAAATTACCTGCACTTCGGCGTTCTTAAAGTTTTCACTACTGGTCTCGCTTTTTCAACAATTGAAGTAATGTTGGCTTTGCACAGAAAGTCCTTCACGACTAACTGCAAGGTGTGAGCTGCACATTTCACAGAAAACATAATTCGATTTTCTGCGCTGAAAGTATTTTCAAACTCTTCAAGGTTAACGAATGATTCCTCCAAGTCGTTTTGAACGCAATTCTCTTCATGTGTAGTTACTGTAAGCAAATCAACCGCCTTTAGCATATTACGACCGTTATCAGTAGTTATAGTATATATTTGTTTCTTAGATATATTGAAGTCACGCAAAACTTTTTCAACCTCTGTTTTCAGATTCACAGCAGTCTGCGGCACAGAAATGTCTTTCATGGATAATGTAAAAACTTCCAATTTTCCTTTTTCCATTATTTGTGCATTAATACCGAAAACTGAACGGCCATGACGGGTTGCACTGTCCATTTTAAGGGATATTATTTTTCTCTTTAATTTTTTCGTGATAAGTTCTTTCATTCTTATTTCTTCTTCATATACTATTGCCATGATATTGTGCGATGTAATGGGAGTCATATTAAGACCTTTAAATATTTGCTCAGTAAGACTTTTGAAACTATTTGAATTGAATATCGATATCGGTTGTGACTCCTGCGTGGCCAATTCGACACAAGCATTATTTATTTTTTTTTTTTTTGAGTATTTCACAGAAAATCTTACTTCTCTCTCTGTCTATCACTAGAGCCTTAGTGTCTTCGTATTCCTCCATGGACTGTTGATAAATTTCATTATGTTTAACCATAATATGCCTCCTTAAATTCGTTACATGATTTCCTACAAATATCATGATGCAGTTCTTGCAAGTCGATTCGTTTGTCTTTTCATTGAAACAATCGCGAATAATAACGTCGCGTTTTCTACCCATATTATTTTTATTTTTTTTATTTTGTTTATTTTTTATTATTAATTTAAGTAAAAACAACTATTTTTGTTAGCAGTTATATATTTAATGAAAATTTATTTTATACATTTTTCTCATTTGACTTAAAGTTAAAAGCAAATAATAATTTGTTTTTGCAATTATTGGAAACTTATAGTACATTTTAATTAAAGTATTTTAATTGGCGAAAATCATACATTACATCAAAAATACGACATGTATCCAGGTAGGAATAACCAAAAAAAAAAAATCATGTGAGTCCGATCACAGGGAAGATGTGTAAACATCTAGTAATTTAAGATTTTTATGTCATTTTTTAAAATCAAACAGAAAGCGTCATCTATGTATCACTTATAGCAAAAACTGTTTCAGCTAATTCAACAATCATTTGCTGTAAACGTTAAAAATGTCCCAATATAAACGTATATAAGTGATACATAGATGACGCTTTTAAAAAAGTGGCATAAAAAACAATGTTATATCATAACATTTTCACCAATACAATCATAAGTCACACAGCGTTATCTGCTTCAGCTCACACCGATATGAGTTACGCTGTTTTTGTGATTGTATTGTGAAATAGAAATTTACTCCCCTGCGCGTATAGATGTTTACACATCAAAAAAAATTATTTTCGATAATTGTTATTGGTAACCAAAAAATTTTTTTAGTTGCTATAATAGTTATTCATAATCCAAAAAAAAAAATTTTTCACTTCAATTGGTTAAAGCAACCAAAATACTATATATCTTACGATAATTATGAATTATAACCATTATTTGATTTCATCATTCTTAATGGTTAAATAAGACTTTTTCGTAATTACTCTTATAACTGTTACGTCCCTGAGAAATACACATTATTTTATGACACTTATTTTCCGATGTTTATTCCAGTATATTTGTTAAACGACCAATCAGTAAACTTTGAAAAAGCATTTTGGGCAAATGATAACTGCGATTTGAGCTTGATGAATGTCAGATCTGTAGACCAATATATCGAATGCTGGGTAGTTTTACTAGGTCCATACGTATGATTAAACCCACGGTCAGAGTGAAAACGCGTCCCTTTTGTCTGACATATAGGTTGGACGGCTCCGCTATCTTTCTGTTCAATTCTAAAACAAGAAAAAAAATGATAGAGACTATGAAACTAGTATTTTTCAATTGTGGAGACTTACCTTCAAAATCAATTTAAATTTTTTTAGGTGCGTTTTTTTCCGTTTCAACCCACAGTCAAAAATACTTACCAAACTTGTTTGGGGCAACTGTGGGCTTATTGAAACTTACACAAATGTCCCCCGAATATTTTTTCAAGGGATAGGTGCCCCCAAAATATACCAGAGTCCTAGACAGGTGGCCCCACAGAAGCGCTCTGAAGTAGGGCCGTTTTTGACCAATTTTAAGGTCCCCTAGCAGCCAAAGGGGACCAGATAGGACTTTACTTCCTACCACAGTTTCATTGCCCCAACCCTCCGCTACAATTAATGTGAGGATATATTTACCCTATCTCTTATCTGGACAAGTATATGAGCCAAAAACTCCTAGGCAAGCATGCTTGCCTGTGGTCGTCAAAGGGTTAAATAAAAATAAATACTGAAATTATTTAAACTAATAAAAGTTTTTCTACGTTAATGTTTGGTGTGACTGCCCTCGAATAATCGAAAATATTCTATTTGGCATTGAATTTGCGAGATTTTGGTGGATTTTAATACCAGTATCCGACCAACACTCTTTAATTTTAGCTTTCAGTTCATTTACAGTCGAAAACTACCTTTCTTTATAGTCAACTTTAGCAGCGAGGATGCCGCCTAATTTTTATATAGGATTCCAATCAGGACTTGAATCCGGCCACGTAAGTAAATCTATATTATTTGAAGAAAACCACCAAACTTTTTCTCGAAACAAGCATAGAAGCGCTGTCTTAATGGGAAATGTACTCCTCGTCAGGGTTTTCGTCGAGTTTCATTATTAGAACATGCGCCTTAGTAACCGTGGTTTTGACGTCATTATACCCTATACCACTATGTGGTTTGGGTATAATGACTTTGTGCTGCTGTTTGTAACAACCAAAAATATTTGACCTAGACCCATCTTTAATTATACCGATCGAATCAGAATCACTTTCTGAGTTGATTTAACAATGTCCGTCCGTCCGTCCGTCCGTCCGTCCGTCCGTCTGTGTGTCCATGTAAAGCTTGTAATCAAACTGCAGGTCGCAAATATGAATATATTTTGATGAAATTTGGTATATAAGCTTTTATCGGCCATGGGATGAACGCTATTGAAATTGGTGAGAATCGGTCCATGTTCAGACCTAGCCCCCATACAAATTACCCATATGAAATCGACATAAATTGCCGTAAGATCCAAATTGTCATATAGATCTTACTCAAATTGGGTTTGTATGCGTTCATTACATCCACTAATGAGTAGTCCAAAAATGATCCCTTTGACCCCACATAGAGCTGCTTCCCGATCTTCACTTAAATCTATTAAAAAACAAAAATATTGCACTGATTCTTCTCAAATTTTGTTTGTATATATTTTTGCAAAATACAAGAGTCTTTGTCAAACACGATCAGGATCGGTCCATTTGTGGACCTAGTCCCTATATAGATATAGCATCCGATATGAACTTTTTCATATCTGCAGCCAAAAAAATTAATAAAAATCCCACTCAAATTTGGTTTTTGCTTATTTTCTATGTCCAGTTAGTTGGGCCTAAGAGATAGGGTTTCTAAACGCATGGTATAGGGTATCGTATAGTCGGTCTAGACCGACTATAAATTTCTTACTTGTTTAGTATAAATATATACTTTTTTCAATTTTTTTTTGATTTGGTATTCAAAGTTTATATATCATCAAAATGTTAAAACACGTGTTTACGATTCAAATTCCACAAAATAGCTGATTTTTGTCATTACTACGTTCAAACGCATGTTTATCTAAAAAAAACGCTAAAATAACATAACAATATCAGAAATATTTTCTTTTAAATAACCGTTACACTAGTAGTTGTTTTTGTTTTGCCTACTAAGATGTAAGCAATGTAAACAAAACCATAAAAATAGAAGTTACTGTTGTAATCATCAGACAAATTAAGTAACTTAAATATAATAAATCAAGTGCGGCCAAATGAATGTCTATGACTGTGTGTTCTATTTTTAGTTTTCCAAATAAAAAGTGCAAAACAGTACCCCAAAAAGCACTAAAAAGTACTAATTCGAGTGAAACTAAAAACGCTTGTTATATGTTTGTAAACAAATAAAGTTTATATGGGCTAAAGTGTATATGGGCTATTTAAAATTTTTTGAGCACCTGCTGAAACCGACATACTATGGCTCTTATTTCGTTAAGTTTTATGAATTGAAAAAAACGTTGTTCAGGATTTGGATGACTATATTTGATGGATCCAACGTGCAAAGCTTAACGTTGAAAAGTCTTCACCTTAAGAATTGGGGGTCATCTAAAATTCGAAAAATTAAAAAAACGACTTGAAACTTGCAAGAGTTTTTGCATTCATTCCGTTTTCTTTGTAACAGTTTTTAGCTTTCAGATGCAAACCTATACAAAATATAGTCACTAGACTTGGAGGATATATCCACTAAAAAAAAAAATTTGTTATCGCTGCTGGGTGAAAAGTTGCATGGTGGTTTACAAGTGAAACCAAAATTTTCCGAATTTTGAACTTTTTGAAGATTTTACGTAGGATTTTTGCGCCGTTTAATAGAAATGAGTCTTGAGTGCAGGATTAAAAAAACGGCGTAATTTTATAAAGTTTGTGGTATATCAAGTTGGTGTCAGCGCACCAATAACGTATCACGGACATCACAAACTTAAAAGAAATTAGCGTAAATTTTTTGAAAATGTATCTTTTTTTGCATCTGACGATCTGAATTGTCTTTTAAGTTGGCTAGTGTATTGCGTGATGTGAGCAACTTAGTAAATTGCACCTCCGAGGCGAAAACGCACTTTAAAATCTTTAAACGCAAAAATTTTATGAACTTTTGAAAATTTTTGCAAAAAAACAATTTTTTTGTAAGCGTTTTTTTTATCAAAACATGGCATGCGAACATGTTTAGGTATCTAAATAGATTCTTCGCGACGGACTAAACTAATAAAGTGCAAAAAAATTTTTTTTTTTTATTTCGCTTTGTGACAACTAAAGCGCTGTATCTATTTCGCTCAAACGTACATCGAATGGAAGACTTTACTGAGCTTGATGCTAAAATCGAAAACGCACCAAAAAATTTTAATGATTTAAAATTTTATGGAGGAAACAAAATGTTCCTAACCTCAAAAAGCATCCTTGTATGAAATATTTGATTTTGAACATTTAAAAGAATTATTTTTGAATTCATGTTAATAAGTAACCCAGAATCCCAACAAGTATTTTATAATCGGTCCAATATTAATATTTGCAAAAAAACAATATTTAAATATTTAAACAATATTCACGAGGGCCACCTTAACAAATTTCAACAAAACAATTTAAATATTCTACCGCTAGAACCGCCAAATTACCGCCGATTCAATGACATCTTAAAGAACTTGCTTTATTATAAAAACTCTATGATCACAGTAGCCTTTGCTTTATGAAACAAGGACACAGTGCGGTGAAAAAGCGACTAATGTTTTGTGAGGTTTTAGAAAATCAATTGGTTAAAAATAAACAAAATATAGTAACTCATAAAGAAAAATCTATGTACTCCAAAATCATTTCTGGAAAAGTGTTAAAGAAATATAAAAGCCGTAAAATTTTATATCACATAGTTAATCGTTATCAACAAAATAAAAATAAAAATTTTAAATTTCCCCAACAAAATAGAGGTTGTAAGGAGAACACAATAAAACATTTAATTGAACAGCTTTTACAAAAAGATCAAATCTCTAGTATATGTCCAGGAAAAAGGGATATTATAAGGAAAAATGGTAAAGTATTTCGAAAAAGATTTCTTCAAGATACTCTTACTAATCTGCACCAAAAGTTTTGCAAAGAAACTAAACTCAAAATATCCTTTAATACTTTTGCTAAATACAAGAAATTTTGGATAATTAGAAGTAAAATGTCTGCTCGATATACATGATTGTGTAAAACACACTTTAACTTTGATTTAATGCTGCAAAAGTTGTACCGATTTAAGGTTTATCTTCATCTAGCTCACATAACTTTATTTCAATGGTAGCATGTAACTTAGATTCGAAATCTTGTATGTATAGAGAATGCAAAGTTTGCAATAAAAAAGAAATTCCGGAGGCTGAAAATGGTTTAGAAAAGACTTTTGATTGTAAACATCTATACGCGCAGGGGGGTAAATTTATATTTCACAATACAATCGCAAAAACAGCGTAACACATCGGTGTGAGCTGAAGTGTAAATCGGTGTGACTTTGTCTGATTTTATTTGTGAAAAAATTATGATATGTTCTTTTCTAAACATTTTCCAATTGTCTTTCAAAAAACATCAGTTGTATTTCAGAAAACATCAATTGTATTTCAGAAACAATCAATATAATTTCAGAAAACATCATTTGAATTTCAGAAAACATCATTCGAGCTTCAGAAAACATCAATTGAATTTCAGAAAACATCAATAGAATTTCAGAAAACATCACTTGAATTTCAGAAAACATAAATAGAAATTCAGAAAACATCAATATAATTTCAGAAAACATCATTTGAATTTCAAAAAACATAAATAGAATTTCAGAAAACATCAATTGAATTTCAGAAAACATCAACAGAATTTCAGAAAACATCATTTGAATTTCAAAAAACATAAATAGAATTTCAGAAAACATCAATTGAATTTCAAAAAACATAAATGGAATTTCAGAAAACATCATTCGAGTTTCAGAGAACATCAATTGAATTTCAGAAAGCATCAATAGAATTTCAGAAAACATCAATTGTATTTCAGAAAACATCAATTGTATTTCAGAAAACATCATTTGAATTTCAGAAAACATAAATAAAATTTCAGATAACATCAATAGAATTTCAGAAAACATCAATTGTATTTCAGAAAACATCAATTATATTTCAGAAAACATCAATTGAATTTCAGAAAACATAAATAGAATTTCAGAAAACATCAATATAATTTCAGAAAACATCATTCGAGTTTCAGAAAACATAATTTGAATTTCAGAAAACATCAACAGAATTTCAGAAAACATCAATTGTATTTCAGAAAACATCAATTGTATTTCAGAAAACATAATGTGAATTTCAGAAAACATAAATAGAATTTCAGAAAACATCAATTGAATTTCAAAAAGCATTATTTGAATTGCTGAGAACATTAATTGTATTTCGGAAAACATCAATAGAATTTAGAAAAGCATCATTTGAGTTGCTGAAAACATTAATTGTATTCCAGAAAACATCAATTGAATTTCAGAAAACATCAATTGCATTTCAGAAAACATCAATTTAATTTCAGAAAACAGCATAATCGACTTATTTTTATGCACTGGAAAATACGATGTTGATGTTTTCTTTAATTATTAGATGTTTACACATCTCCCTTGTGATCGGACTCACATGATTTTTTTACTATAAGTGGTGTCAGAAAACAATTGGCCGAAACGGTGCTAAAGGCTTAACATACCACGTAAAATTCGCGTCCAAAGAAGCCATAAAATGCAATGTTAACGAGTCAGTTGTTCTATTAAATACCCAAAGACCTTTTTATTTAAAGCATGTTAATACTATACTAAACTCAGAAAAAACTAAGCATTTTAAAGGTATTACTGATCTTAATATATAATTTGGTAAAAAAAAATCATGAGTGGTAAAGTGTAAATGGTTATATCTCTTAAACCATTAGCGATAGGCAAATATTTTTTCCCAAAATATTGCCAATTATGTCTTATACCAGTCGTAATTTTGTAAAATGTTTAACAAGTTTAAATAAATTTTTATCCGCATACACGATCAAAAAATAAATTTTTTTATTTTTTTTCAGTGTATTTTAAAAAGTATTGAAGCTTTTACAAATATTTTAGTGTGCTAAGGAAGCCCTTAAGGGGTATTATCCACACGCCTTATCCTTTTTAAATTTTAACAAAATCTGTAATTTTAATATTTTTTTTAAATTTTTAACTTTAAACCGCCGTAAAATTTGCACCGTTTAATAAAAATGATTAACGCGAACGGATTTCACATGCTCAAATATCGGTTTATACACACGCAAATTGACATTGATGTCAGACAAAAAAAAAATTTTAAAAAAATTGTCTAGGTGCCGTAAATTTTTGAAATTGCCCATATCAATAATAGAAAAATAAAGTACGTTAACAATTTTTCTTATGCCTCTACCACAATGTGGTCAGGGTATAATGAGTTTGTGCTGATGTTTGTAACTACCATACATATTTAACCTAGGACCATCTTTTATTATACCGGTCGCCTCAGAATCAGACGAATTCCGCCCGTCTGTCCGGCTGTATGTCCATGTAAAGATCGGTGGTATAAAGATATTTTGAGAAAATTTGCTACGTAAGCTTTTATCGACCAGAGGACAAACGTCGTCGAAATTGGTGTAAATCGGTGCATGTTGAGACCTTGTCCCCATACTAATGACCCCTATGAGACCATAATATCCGAATTATCATATAGATCTCTGTCATATTTGATTTTTGTGTGCTTGTTACACCCAGTAATCAGTAGTCCGAAAACAAACCCTGTCGAATATTTCTTAGTTATATGCCCCCATATATAGCTGCTTCGCGATTTTCACTTAAACTTACGAAAAACACACAAATTTGGTTGGTGTGTGTCCATGCAACAAATAAGTGAATTTGACAAATATGCTCAAGATCTATACAATTTTCCACCAAGTCCCCATATAAATATAGCACCAGTTATGAACGTTTGTCAGATCTGCAGGCAAAAAAAATAATAACAATGCCACTCAAATTTGGTTTATGCTTATTTTCTATATCAAACTACTTGAATATAGGGTATCGTATAGTCTATATAGGTCTGGACCGGTTATACTTATTTTCTTACTTGGTTTCTTACATGTTTTCAAATAAAAACACGATTTTTTCTTCTTCATCTTGTTTTAATAAAAAATTTAATTTTCTATATGTTTGAAGAAAATTAATTTTAATAGAAATGGATTTTTATAATTAATACAGCTGGCATTTTTTACCTTTATTCCATATTTTATGTGTATTAAAGAATTTTCAATCTTAAAAACATTTTATTTCTTATTTTATTTTGACAAAAATGCATGTACTTAACCCTCTTACACCTTCAACGTTTGAGAACGGAAAAGTCAATTTATTTACAATACAACTTGATAAAAAAAAAACGGGAATTCATTGACTGATTTTTTGAAGTTGTGTACTACAATTCATTAAGAAATTAGTTCTGTCTCTATTTTTCCATTACGTAGTTTTATATTCTGAAAAAATTTTCGTACTGCTCGATTTATTCTTTATCTTCTACAAATTCTGTTATTTTTTAAAAAAATATTTCCACGCCGATTAAGTAGGAGATTTTGTGAACTCAATTAACACTGCTTGATTAATTGTATGCCTGATTTCGAGTACCAAATTTCGATCTCATCCTCCAAATAATTAAATAATTTATACGTAGGTGCAATTATACTAGTTTTTGAACTTTTTAAAGAATATTGTCCGTCCGTCCGTCCGTCCGTCTGTCCGTGTGTGAGTCCATGTAAACCTTGTAATCAAACTACAGGTCGCATAACTAAATTGTCATATAGGGTTTATTTTTGGACTAAATGTAATATACGCACACAAACCAAATTTGATTGAGATCTGTATGATAATTTGGATCATATAGCAATTTAAGTCGATTTCATAGGTGCCATTTGTATGGGGACTATATCTGAATATGCACCGATTTTCGCCAATTTCATGCTATGGCTGACAGAAACGTACGTACCAAATTTTGTCAAAATATCTTCACATTTGAGGACCTGCGGACGGACAGACGGGCGGACAGACATCGCTAAATCGACTCAGAAAGTGATTCTTAGTTGATCGGTAAAATGAAAGATGGTTGTAGATCAAATGTTTTTGGTAGTTACAAACTTCAGCATAAAGTCGTTATACCCTGACCACATAGTACCACTATAGGGTATAATTAATTATCAATAAGCAAAACAAAAGGATTCGAAATTCCTTAAGAATATTCATAATTGGGCTGATTGTGTACATGTTTTCAATAAACTCTAAATCCATTTTTGTAATTTCTGTTACTATGTGGTATATCACACGGATTTTAAAGAAGTGACTTTCTATCTTTCAGAATGCGGAATCTACCCGCTGAAATGGTAGTGTAGGATCATTGCATATGTTTCCCAAAACCGCATTTAGTACTTAAACAAAAAAAGCAATCAGGTTCATCATGGCTCGATGCTTCTTTGCAGAGCAAACGCTGTGCACTTTTCTTGTGTGTTCTGTAATCTGAGAAAAAATTGCAGTGAGAAAAATTTACATATACACACACAGAAAAAAAATCGCCAACTGAATTGTTCTAAATTTTAACAACTCCATTTTCGATAGTATCAACAGATATTTTATAGCAACTAAATATTTTTTATTGTGATAAAATATTTACTGTTACTACAATAGAAATGTAATTCTAATCAACTCAAAATTCGGTTATTATCTTCATCGCAATTCGGTTGGCAATAAATTTGGTAACCACAACAAACCTATTTTCTGTGTGTATTTAAAACTTTATTTAAAAGTACTTAATGAGAATTTGATGAAGATGGATTTCTTGAGATAACTCGACAATTATCACATATTAAACTGGGTATCCAGTACTGGTGTTTTCTACCTTTATTTTAAAATAATCTTTGTATTTAATTTGGTAAAAAACAAATTGAGAAATGGCGCCGTTTATTTTTTGTAATTTGTACAAAACATTTTTCCGAGTTTTTTTGCTAATTGTTTTTACTTTTATGTTTTAAAAAAATACGTGTCTTGTCCGCAATTGCTTGTTGAGTAATACTGATTGTGCAAAGTGATGCCTTTATATTCCTTTTTCAAATCATATTTTTTTCAATGAAAAGGAAAATGAAATTGGCTTACACGCATGTAGTCACCACTAGAAAAGAAGACACCGATAGTCGCAAATGGGACGCATATAAATAAATTATATAGAGGCAACACAATAAAAAGGACTAAAAATAAATATTGTGTAATAAAAAGGGTAGTACCGTTTAAAAAGTTCACAAAATTTTTGGCTCTACACAAATTTGCGATAGAAATTTCAAAACTATGTACTTTCACTTTTTCGGGAATATAACAAAATTTTGTTTTATTTCTTTCTATTTATTTCTATTTCTTTAAGATTAAGTACAACAGCTGGTAGTTATTTGTTGCTTTATTCTTTATGAATGTTTTGAATTAAAAAATGTTATAATTTTTGGAAATAAAAAAACAATTTTTTTCCACTTGTGCCTCAATAATTCCAAAACTAATGGTTATATCAAAACGTGAATTAAAGCTGGCATAAAGTTTTTTGACGTAATGCATAACAAAATCAAATTAGTCATTCTAAAGTTACGACAAGATGTATGGAGCAGAAAGTAGAAAAAAAATAAAAAAACCTTACCATAGAATATGAAATAATGATTAACGACTTGGCGAAAAATTATAGTGGTTATTCAAGGAAAACAATTTGTCCCATATGTGGCATAGTGTTATTAATGCACTAAGCTTTAATTAAATAAATATTAACTATTTACGAGATAATATCATGCTCGTGAGTGAAATTTATACTCGTGATGTCAGTATAATCCAAACGTGTTCGAAAAATTCTATTCGAATTATATTTTTCTTCTTATAAAAACAACACTTCTAGGTGAGTAGGTGGCATGCTCGCCTATCATTCGGGGGTCGTGGCTTCGATTCCTACCAGAAGCTTTGGTCTGTCGCTGCAAAAAACTAGCCAAATCCCAATCCCTGTACCCAAAAATTAGAATCTGCAGACAAGCCACTCGGCTTCGCGGAAAATAATAAAGACGAAAGAAAGATAATGAAAAATAACTTTTTTTGCTTGTTATTTTTTCACATAGATTTTTTAGCAACTGGAGTTCTTTCACTAAAAAGTTGTTAAGTAGAAAACCGAAAAAAACCACTAAGAGATATTTTGGGATTTATTAGCTGAAATTTCGCCTTTTGATACCATATAAGTGATTTTTCCCGATTTCATCCGGAAAGTTGTTGAAACCCAATATTTCCAGAAGATTTATCTAAACAAAAAATAATTTGTTATGTGTTCACATAGCTGAAGTATACGACTCTAATATAAAACTTTTACTTTTAGAAGTCTTAACAAAAAAAAAATCACTTTAAATATCAAAACTTTCACCTTTAACCAATGCGCGCAAATTATTATTGAACTTTAAATACACACTCAAAATAAAGTAAATAAATTAGAATTTTTTTTTTTACAATTTATAAATGCGTCATGCATCACCATCATCTCATCAGCACACAAATAACTCAAATTAGCAATCAGAAGTGTGTCAATTGGTGGCGTATAATGTGGCTAACTTAAATAGTAAGCTTAACTTCAATAGTTTTTTCTCATATGTAAATAAGTTTGATATTTTCTTTTTATTCGAAACGTATGTCATTGGCTGATAAACGCAAACTGTTTGCAGTTTATTTTAAAGACTATATATTGCATTGGATATATGCAAAAAAAGTACATAGGGTGGCCGTGCAAACGGTGCACATTGGGTTGAAATCGCAAAAAATGGAGATTAATTAAATAATGAAAATGAAGTTTTTTAAAAAATACTTATTACTCGATTAAAGAGTACTAAATTCTACCTCACTACCGAAAATTTCAATGTCATATGTTTTTTACTTTTCTTGCTACGTAGCCTTAAAGTTAAGAAATTTTTAAGTTTTTTTTCTAATAGCTGTGAAAATTGAAATTTGTCATACTTTAAAGCTAAATATTTTTATTTTTAACAGTCAAAAGTGATACTTTTATTATGTAATCTTCAACGTCAGGTATTTTAACGTAATTTAAAAAAAAAAATTTAACAAAAAATATGTAGAAATATTTTTAACTTTTTTTTTTTAAATATGCTTAAATTTGGGATATTTTTAAAATATATGTGGAGTTTTAAATGGGAATAGGGTAAAATTGGGTAAAAGTGTAAATTGTGTATTAAACTGTAGTATGTAAGCTTTCATATTTATAAAAAAAATGTTGCGCGTTTTTGCGCCAATTAAATATATTTAATAAATTAAAAAAATAGCCACTCATAAAAAAGCGGTTCTTGTTGTCTTTAATTTGTTTTGTTCTCGTTTTCGTTGTTATGATTGTTGTTATGATTGTTGTTATTGTTATACTACAATTTTTTTGTTTGTTGGTAGCAGTGTTGCCATAAGATAAATATGAAATAGTGCTAGGGCATTTAAAAAAAGTTGCTAAACAGCTCTTAAAAATTAATTAAAGGCCCTGCAGAAAAAAAACTAGTAAAATTACTAAATACGCAAAAAATAAAATTATTAAATTTAGAAACAATAAAAAAAAGTTTTAAAAAGAGCTAAACAAAAAAATAGCAAATTTTAAAAATGTTGGTTGCTAGATTGTGCTAGATCTAGCACCCAAGGTGTAAAAATGGCAAGCCTGGTTACTAGTTATTCGTTATTTTTGTGTTTGTGAAAACGTCAAATGTACTGAAAGTGCTGTAAAGTTTGTTATTGGGTAATTGGTACAAACAAATACTTTAAGCTTCTGATTTATAATATGCTACTGTCTAAACTTTTTAGGAACAAGCTCCAAAACAGTATTTTTCTCTCGTCAGAGTCTTTACGATATTTTTCGGAATGCAGACTCTTTGCTATTTAAAGAAAAAATTAATATTTTGAAAGAAGAAATAATAAAACGTACAAACCCTGTTGATATGAAAGATTTTCAAACTAAATTTAATAGTTACGTTTTTGATTTTAAGAGTCGATGGTCTAAATCAAATAGACATGATGGCCGTTTTTGTAGAGATAATAAAAACTAGTTAGATTCTTCCATCTCATTTGTAGTGCACACAAATAAAAGAGGCCGCAAAGAAATGGAGTTTGATGAATGTTCATCAAAAACAAAAACAAAGAAATGCAAGGATATAAGAGATAAGTCATCGCTGTCTGTGTTAAGCTATGCCACTCAAATGAGTTTACGAGCTTCTGGCCATATAGAAGCATCAAAAATATTGAAAGATGTTACTTCTTCCCCATCTAGAGCTGCAAAATATAAGGCAAGTTTGACATCACAAGAACGTGCAAAACAACTAAGTGCAGAATCTGCGCTTATAGTGCTGGCAGAAGCAAAGCTTACTCGTAGCCAGTATAATGTGATTAGAAAAGCTGCTCCGGAGAAGTTTCCTTCTTACACAATCGTCCAAAAGCGAAAAAAGATGGTTACCCAATGGAAGACGCAATACGAGTAACCGAAACAACAGCTCAAATAAGTATGCAAGCTCTTCTTAATCACACTGTTGAGCGTTTAGTTTTACTGCAAAAAGATGTTATTGCCACCTTATCTGATTACGAATTGTCAAAAATTATCTTATACACAAAGTGGGGATTTGATGGAAGCTGCGGACACAGCTCATACAAACAAGCTTTCCATGGTCATGGTGCAAGTGACGCAGCGGTTTTCATAACGTGCATTGTTCCACTTAGAATGGTGTGTCAAAAAAAAGTTATCTGGCAAAATCCTCGCCCATCAAAAAGATTTTGTAGGCCATTAAAAATTGAATTTGTTAAAGAATGTTTGAGTGTCTCCACACAAGAAAAAAAAAAGGGTGGATGAAGAGATAAATGAGCTTGAAAATTCTCTAGTATTCACAGAAGACAGATCTGTAAGCGTAGCTCATAAGCTTATGTTAGTAATGGTAGATGGAAAAGTTTGCAATGCACTCACAGACACAAAATCAACCCAGAGGTGTTATTTATGTGGGTCATCCAGTAAAGATTTTAATAATGTGGAAAGAATGATCGCCAAGGAGGTAAAAACAGATACGTTGGATTTTGGTCTATCTATATTACATGGTTGGATACGTTTTTATGAATGTCTTTTACACGTGTCGTATAAATTACCAATAAAAAAATGGCAAGCTAGAACTGATTCCGATAAAACAATAGTTGCTGAAAACAAGAGACGAATTCAAACGGAATTTAGAAATAAAACTGGTCTTATTATAGACCAACCAAAACCCGGCTTCGGCAATTCGAATGATGGCAACACGGCTAGAAGATTTTTTGAAAACGCTAGTATATCAGCAGATATAACGAAAATTGATTTTGAACTAATTGAAAAGATGCACACAATTTTAATTGTTGTATCTTCTGGTCATGAAATCGATGTTGAAAAATTCAGGCAATTTTCATATAATACAGCTCGACTTTTTGTAGAGAAATATCCGTGGTTTAACATGCCTCCTACTCTGCATAAGTTTTTAATACATGGTCCAGAAATCATTTCGCACGCTTTATTACCGATTGGCCAACTGTCAGAAGAAGCACAAGAAGCTCGAAATAAGGATTTTAAAAACTACAGAGAAAACTTTTCGCGTAAATGTAGCCGGGAGGAATCGAATCGGAATATACTAAATAGGTTTCTATTAACCTCAGATCCAATTATTTCTGGAAAAATGAAGTTAAATAAAAATAAAATAAAACACCTCCCAAAATCAGCAGTGGAGCTATTAATTTCGCCGTCAATTTTGCTGACAGAAACAGAAATCGCTTATTATATAGATGACGATGATGAGGGTGACGGTGTCGATGGATGGGAATCTGAAGAGTTTGGACATATATTCTCAAAAAAACAGGTTAGAAACACTTTACAAAATAAAATGTATATATTTTTGCTACTTTTTCGATAAAAGGTTATAAATATAATTTTCATTTCTCGAATAATATAGGAAAACAGTATAAAAACCAAGAATAACATCAACAAAATGATTTAATGACTAGACAAGTGTGGGACAAAATGGGTTAAAGTTCCAAAATTGTCATTTTCACTTGGTGGTGTAAGGTACAACACTCATAGCAAATTTCATCAAAATCGGATGTCGTAAGGCTCTCCAGTTGCTTGATTTGAGAAATATTAATGCAAATTCTTTAATATAATATTAGTTAAATTAAATAAATAAAAAAAAGTTCTCTTCAAAAGTATACAATATTTTTGTTTTTTTTTTTATAACTTATGTATAACTAATCCAAAAAAAATACTACCTAATCAATTAGACCCTTCGTTGAATTAATCTCCATTTTGGGGAAATCGAACCCACTGTGCGGTGGTTGTCTGTACGGATTTCGAAAAACTATACAGTCAAAATACGTATTAAAATTTCAAAATTTCTCTGGCAATGTTCTATTATCGGCAAAGTTTGCTGATGTAGCCTCTCAGCTTATTCCTCGGTATTTGAATTGTACGAGTTGGGAAAGTGATTTTGAAAAGTTTGAAGAGTTTCTGGTTAGTTTGAGGTTAACGTCTTACTGTATTATTTGCGATCTAAACGCGCGGATTGGTGAAAGTCAGGTAGTTGACAAGAATTTGTTGCAGTACTCTCCATCTGTCTCACAAAATAGAAAATCAAAAGATAAAATTATTGATGGCAATGGAAAGAAACTAATCGACCTTGTTGAAAATTTAGGTGGTATCTTTATAAATGGTGATAATGATAATGATGATAGTGCTGGTGATTATACATTTTGTGGTGTAATGGGTAAATCGGCGATTGACTATTGCATATGCTCTTTTGATTTTTTGCGACTGATAAGTAATTTCACAGTCCCTAGTAAAGTTTATTCTCTAACTCTTTCTATATCGTCTATGATCAACTTAAACACAAAATGCTGTACATTGCCTCAGAAAATTAACTGAATCCCAAAAAATGCCTTAAAATTCTCCAATTCTTTGAAATTGCTTTCTAATTGCGATTATATCCAATTGGACTTTACGATAGATAACAAGGTTACCACTCTTATTGATAAAATCTACTCAGCAACAGGTAAAATTAAAAGTAACAAATATTTTGAACCAAAAAACAAGTAAGAAAATTATAGTCGGTCTAGACCGACTATACGATACCCTATACCATGCGTTTAGAAACCCTATCTCTTAGGCCCAACTAACTGGACATAGAAAATAAGCAAAAACCAAATTTGAGTGGGATTTTTATCAATTTTTTTGGCTGCAGATATGAAAAAGTTCATATCGGATGCTATATCTATATAGGGACTAGGTCCAAAAATGGACCGCTCCTGATCATGTTTGGTAAAGTCTCTTGTATTTTGCAAAAATATATACAAACAAAATTTGAGAAGAATCAGTGCAATATTTTTGTTTTTTAATAGATTTAGGTGAAGATCGGGAAGCAACTCTACTCATTAATGGATGTAATGAACGCATACAAACCCAATTTGAGTAAGATCTATATGACAATTTGGATCTTATGGCAATTTATGTCGATTTCATAGGGGTAATTTGTATGGGGGCTAGGTCTGAACATGGACCGATTCTCACCAATTTCAATAGCGTTCATCCCATGGCCGATAAAAGCTTATATACCAAATTTCATCAAAATATATTCATATTTGCGACCTGCAGTTTGATTACAAGGTTTACATGGACACACAGACGGACGGACATTGTTAAATCAATTCAGAAAGTGATTCTGATTCGATCGGTATAATTAAAGATGGGTCTAGGTCAAATATTTTTGGTTGTTACAAACAGCAGCACAAAGTCATTATACCCAAACCACATAGTGGTATAGGGTAATGTGAATCAGCGCGCGCGAAAATATTTGTAAAACCTAATCTTTACCGCAAGTATAATTTGCCATTATACCAAAATATATATCTTGAAAGTAGAGTAAAATATCGGAAAGTATGCAAATTAAGAAAACGCAAATTTGAAGAGGAGAATATTGAAAAGCTAAACAACGTAAAAAATGTCAGTGATTGGTGGAAATTGGCTAACTCTATGAAAAATTGTTCGCCGCAGATAGGTAACGCCCTTGACGTTTGCACTTTTTATAATCACTTTAAGAAACTGTTTTCACAATTGCAATGTGATGATGTCATATCTTGGGCTGTGCCCTACAACGTTGACCCCTTTCTCGACTCTCCTTTTGAGATGCGTGAACTGAATATTGTTCTAAAAAATGCTAAACTTAACAAAGCTCCTGGCCAAGACAGAGTTAGTTACGAGTTCTATAAATTTGCTCCACAAAACTTTCTTTACGAAACACTGTCTCTGTTGAACAAAATTTTTCTTTCCCAAGATATACCCTCATCGTTTCGCCGCTCTATTATCATGCCATTGTGCAAAAATGGTGAAGTGAATGAAGTATCAAATTATAGAGGCTTAACACTACTTGATACGCTTTACTGAAATTATTCTAAATAGAATTAATAGTTGGATCGTTTACAATGATGTCCTCAATGAATTTCAAGCAGGCTTTCGTAGAGACTACTCTACGGTTGACAATATTTTCAATTTAAACAGCATTGTACACCTAAACTGGAAAAATAATAATAAAATATATGCGTTTTTTGTGGACTTTTCTTGTGCCTTTGATTCAATACCAAGAAACTTCTTATATTATAAATTGTCTAAGATGGGCATGTCTACAAAAATTATAACTATTTTGCAAATGATATACGATGATACTTCCAGTCAATTGTGGGATGGTAATTTATTATCAGACTCGTTTCCTGTTACAAAAGGTGTTAAACAGGGTTGCTTGCTGAGCCCAGTTCTATTTGTATTATACCTGAATGACCTGCAGAATGTTTTGCCTGGTGGTATAAGATTTGGTGATTTAGTTGTGAAAGTACTTATGTACGCTGATGACTTAGTTATTCTTGCTTACTCTGAAAATGAACTACAATCAATGATTAATGTGTTGGATAATTACTGTAGTCAATGGTGTCTTAGCATCAATTTATCTAAGTCCAAGATTGTTATTTTAAGAAATGGCCCTCGCATATCAAACAATTTAGCTTGGTATTATGGTAGCGAAAAAATTGAAATTGTAAATGAGTACAACTAGCTGGGCGTAAATTTAACCTATAACTTGTCTTACAATAAACATCTTGATGCTAAACTTATATCTGCAAAAACAGCAATTAACGCTTCTTGGTTAAGTTACATTCATAACCGCAAAATTAAATTATGAAACAAACTAAAAATTTTTGACACAGCTGCGAAGTCAATCATGTTGTACGGTGTACAAGTGTGTGGTTTGATCGTTGTGAGCAGGTGGAGGAAAAATTGTTTCAGTTTTATATGAAAAAAATATTTTAATTGCCTAATAATACACCAAACTATATGCTACATCTGGAAACCAGGCTTACAATCTTATTTGTACAAACTCTCGCGTTACACTTTGGTTTTATCCAAAAAATCTTCCGGTATTCAAATGCAAGGCTTCCTCATTTACTCGCTGAAAAAACTATAGCTCAAAACGTATTTTGGTTCCGTAAATGGAACCAAGTTTGATTTTGACTTCGGAGGTCCAAATTTGAAATCTCAACTAGACCACCTTTTGCGAACATTAACTGATTTTGAACATAGAAGGCATTTAGAGAGCGCAAGGAATTTTCAAATACATGATGCCTATCATTGCCTACAGTATGATGTTCCCCCTATATAACCGACAATAACTCTTCACACTTAGTCAATCTTATTTTTCGTGCCAGGGGTGGTCTCCTAAATTTGAATGGACATTATTTTATTAAACAAAATACACCTGACCTTTGTACATAATGTAATCTGAGGGAAGTTGAAAATAATTTCCACTATTTAGGTAGATGTCCTATCTTTAACTATGAAAGGCTTAGTCGCTTCGGTAAGATTTCTCTTACTGAAGTTGAATTTTACGAAGTTTTGAATGTTAGTCTTTATATATTTTTAAAAAATTGTTTAAAATATCGCGATTTAATCGTATATGAATTTAGCTTAAAGAAAACCAAACTTGATTCATATTTTCTCCTCTATTTTACATATCATATGCCAATCTCACTCACAACATATAATGTTATGTCATATTCTTATAAGATTTGTTAATATTGTAATTTTAGGAATAATGTACTATTCATGAATAAAAAATCTTTTTTCTATTCTATTCTTTTTTTCTAAGTAGAATTTTATATACTTTCATCTGATACCAAACACGGTTGTGAAAGTTAAACTTCTTTCGAATTAATTGCCACTTTTTATGAATGTTACCCCTCTGTGCGTTGTCTTATACGATTTTGTATTACCGAAGGTAGCACTAATTTTCAACATTAGCCTCATATCCGAAATTGCGTTAAAGGCTGTTTCTTTGTTCATTCGTTTACTTATAGTACTCTATATAATTTTTGTCTTACTGAGGAATAAGAGTCTCTTTCATAAAATTAATTTTTGGAGCCACAACTTCCCTCCAAATAACTTCACTTCAAATAAGTAGTGTAGGGTTTGAGACTCCTCTAATTATTATTATAGTAAAATATATTTTCGAGGCTGAACAGACAGACAAGCGTCCAATTCGCCAACGATTAATTTTATTTATTTATTTTTTATTATTAAAAAAAAAAACAAAGGCTTTTTCTATATTTTTTTAAAGTTTGTTACTATTCAAAAGAAAGAATAAATTTTATTATTTTCGCTTCTCTAAGGTAATGAGTGAGGAAAATAATTAAACATTAAATTCAAATTATTAAGTGAAAATTGAATGAATGAATGGAAAAATATATAGAAATTGTACTCAAATACAGTTGTGGTAATAATTATTATTGAACAAATAATTGCAATCTATACTAATATAATAAAGAGGTAATGTGTGTTAGTTTGTTTGTTTGTTTTTTTGTTTGTTTGTAGGAGGTAATCTCCGTAACTACCCATCTGATCGCCCTGAAATTTTCAAAGAGTCTTACTGCGGATATGGGAAGTGCTATAGGCTATAATTTTTTAAATATTTTTGGTGGGCGTGGCACCTCCCACACAAAGTAAATTTTTAATATCATATACATATATTGAGTACTATGATAGGGAGAGCTTTGCAAATTTGTGTGAGGTCACCCATTGTTAATATTAGTAGCTACGCCGGAAATGGGCGGGATCGGATAAGTGGGCGTGGTACCTCCCATACAAGTAATAGTTCAATATTATATACCTCGAGTAATGTGATAGAGAAAGCTTTTCAAATTTTTCTGATGTCACCTATTATTAATGTGAGTAGTCGGATGCAAAATGGGCAGTATCGGACCAATAGGCGTGGCACCTGCCATACAAAGTAAATATAAAATGCCATATATCTGGAGTACTGTAATAGTGAGAGTCTTGGGACTTTGTGTGAGCCCATAAGTTATTCGTTTGATTAGTTAGACAAAAATTGGGCGTGATCGGAGCAGTGGGCGTGGCACCGCCCATATAAAGTAAATATATGATATCTTATAACTGGTGTGCTAAAAAAGGAAGCTTTGACACTTTGCACGAGCCCATCAGATCTTAGTATGAGTAGTCGAACAAAAAATTGGCGGGTTCACACCAATGGGCGTGGCACTCCCCATGCAAAGTGTCTATTTAATGTCATATATCGGGAGTAATGTAAAAGAGAGAGCTTTGTGGCTTTGCGTGAGCCCATAGCTTCTTTGTGTAATTAGTCGAACAAAAAAAATGGGCGTGATCGGAGCAGTGGGCGTAGCACCGCCCATGCAAAGCAGATATCTAGTATTATATAACTGGTGTACTATAAAAGGGAAAGACTCGACATTTTGCATGAGTCCATCAGATATTAATGTGAGTCGTAAAATAAAAATTGGGCGGGATGGGATTAGTGGGCGTGGCACCTCCTTTGTAAAAATATAAAGCACTACGAAAGTGATAGTCTTTTGACAAGTACATTAGTTATCAGTGTGATTTGTCGTGGAAAATATATCGCCAAAATCAAAAATCGCCAAACCCAAAAATATAAGAATCGCCCAAAAACAACTACATGTACCTTGCTCCAAGGTAGGAACGCCGAAAAATCTGATAATTGTTGTACCGAATGAAAAAACAAAAAACATTGTATATCAGCATCAGCAAGCATTGAAATAAAAAAATCTATACTAATAATCTATACTAACTTTTCAATATTTTTAGTGGGCGTGGCACCTCCCATACAAAGCAAATTTTTAATATCATATATATTAAGTACTATGATAGAGAAAGCTTTGCAAATTTGTCTCAGGTCATCTATTATTAACGTGAGTAGTCAGACAAAAAATGGGCGGGATTAGACGAATGCGCGTGGTACCCCCACACAAACTTAATATTAAATGTGATATATATCTGAATTACTGTATTAGTGAGAGCCTTGGGACTTTTCGTGAGCCCTTTCATAACGATTCGGAAGGGGCGGTGGGAGGGGGAGGGGGAGGGTGTAGCGAAGCACACCGGGTTACATCTAGTACATAATAATGTTTTAATATTTTTAGTGCAAATTCTAGGATATTTTATTTTTTCTTTTAATAAATTATTGACCCTAAAGGTATGCAATCAATTTTGTGCCCAAATTATTTTGAAACAATTATTTTTGTGAATGAAGAAAACAAACTCATTTTTTTTTGCAAACATATTAACAAATTTAATAAACACATTGCATAATTTTGTGTATGTGTTAGTAGCAACTTTAAATGAGCATAACGCAAAAGAAAAATGTAAACATTTAAAAATCTGTAAGTCTGGTGGACAGCTATAAAGAAATACCTAACAATTCCAAATCGGGAGAACCCTGTGGAACAAATCATCGGTCAGAAGAAATTGCCTTTCCTCTTAACATTGTAGATAATAACGCCTGTTACAGTACAATATTGTTTAACACGAACTGTTGTATAAGAAGGACACTAAATAAAACAAAAATCGCTTTTTTTGTTAGTTAAAAGGCGCTAAATCTAGCGCGGAAAGCGCAATATTGGCATCGCTGCCATTTTCTGTATTAATCATTTTAAGAATTGAAAATAATTTTAAGATAAATTAATAATTTTCTTTTAAAAAAAGTATCGTATAAAATCTAATATTAATCGATTCGTATCGTTGATGATCGAAAGTGTAAAAATAAGAAAGATATATTGTTAGATTTATCGTCATTTTTCAGACATATTGCAATTACTACTGTAATTAATATGCAATTTTAATTTTGTTTAAATGGTGCGTGGTAAAGAAGAAGAAAGCATATATTTCAAAAATTCATAACTGCACTGTATTCTTAATGGGACCGGTTTCTGGCATTTCAGCCTTCATCAGCGATTTATTGAACATTGTGATAATTGTTATGTTTTAATTGAATAGATTGTTTCTATATGAAAATTTTTTCTACTTAGGGCGGCCGTGAGGTTTTGAACCGTGAACCTTCACATACACTCGTACTTGCACTTTTTGGTCAGCGCTTTAACACACTCACCTAAAGTCAGGCCTACGAGCAGTGTGGTTAATTTCAGTTTTCGTACCATACAGCTTTACTTTGTATTAATTTCAGAAGATACAACTCTGTCCAAACAAACAATCGTTATTTTTGAATTTTTGAATATTTTTTGCATTTATACTTCTAATTTCCACTATTCTCAGTTTTCGTAAGAGTTGTCATATGTGATGTACGGTTTTTGTACATACCTACATATGCACTTTACATATATTTGAGATGACGCTTTGAAGCGAAGAAATTTTTTGTTTGTTAGATTTATCGTCATTTTTCAGACTTATATATCGAAGTACATTCCCCAAAATAAATTTAAAAATAAATATAAATATTAAAACAGTTATTTTAAAGTCTTTAGGCATCTCCAAAAAAACAAAAACAGTTTTTTAAATAAACCCAACAAAATCCGCTGCCCGAATTAAATTTTCTACTGTTCTTGGCAAACAGAAATTACCCAAGTCTGCTGGCAAGCCTGCGAACTATTGACATAGTTAAAGTGGCTTTGTGCTTTTTAGACAATTAATATTCGCTTTTCAGTGACATTTATCATCTTCACATACTAATACAATACTATTTGCATTTTATCCTTATATTTTGTAATGACAAATATGAAGTTTACCTAAATAAGTTTCAATTTTATGAAAAATTATGTAAAATTTTTCCTTAAACTTTAAACTTTAAACTTTAAACTGCTTTTATTACAAAAGAAAAAAAAAACCAAGCATAAATATTCCCTAATCTATAATTTGGAAAAGGTTTTTCTTTTTCATAAAACTCTCTGGAAACTACATCTACTTATTTATAAGAAATACTTTACGTTCTGTGAACGACAGAATGAACGAATGAACTTACACAATGAGCTTTTTGAACTTAATGAAGTGAAAAGTGTCAAGAAATTTAACATGGTAATGAGTGAGTGGCTGAATAGCAAGTGAAGGAAAGCACACAAAAGAGAAAAAGGTGTTGATGTGTTAATGTATTCGTGTAAGTGACTGTTGTCTGTTGTTACAAGAAAATTGTCAATCAAGCAATTTTCCAATACATAATTCTAAAAATGTGACAAAGGAAAGAAAAGTAAGGAGAAGAAAAAACATGTAAAGTTTCATCTATGACCCACAGTGGTTCAAAATCATTTTTCGTTGGTCAAAACTCTGTAAGTATTTTTTTTATCGGACTGATAATCCTTGTACTTGTCTCCAATTTCAATTTAATTCAAATCGGTTTAGTATTTATTGAGGAATGCAAGGACAAAGTCGAACTTAAATTTGACATGAAAATGTGGATAAATAAACCATTTAAAAATTCTTTGGATAATTTTTTGAAAGGGTTTCCCACTTTAAAAAATTAATCATAAATATGTTTTGTATGGATGTTGTTTTAATTGCTATTCATTGCTTCCAAGTATTCGATATTAAATTCAGCATTATTTCTGTCCAGTAGCAGAAATTTCACTTCTTCACCTAAGTGCAGATATTTTACTTTCCATTGATTTTGAATGCTACAGATGAGTTGATCTAACGTTGCCAATAATATATTTAAGAGGTTTTTATTTGTAGCGTTTTGTGATATTTTCCTGGTATTGTGCTCTTTATAAAATCTGTAATACTTATTCCAAATTTCTTGCCCTCTCTCAGACAGATCTGCAAGTGGTACTAAAGGTTATTTAATGACATCTTCTCCACAATGAGGAATTTTATGGACTGTTGTAGACATATTTATCCATAGGTATGTGGTTGTGTATATTCTTACAGTTATCGTGGTATAATCACCAACTTTTGTTCATTGCACTCAAGTACTTCTGCTATTGTTTTAAATCTTGAAATAAGGGTAACATCAACATTCGTTGTTTCAGATGTTGCTTCGGGGCCTGAAAAGAATCTTCTTGATTCGCCCACATATCAGATATTCATCTTGAACACATTTATTTTTTAAACTTCTTAACTCCTGGTTGGCCTTGTTGGGTCGTATTGATTGTGTAGGTCCGAAATCTAAATTATACTTGAGTTTCAGTATGTCTTCCTTAAATCGTATTTTTATATGTAGTGGTGGTAATTGAAATTCATATGCATTAGTAATATGTAATGATTTTTCCTTGACTTGGTTTAAGTGGCTTGATGTTGTTTGGCATATAATGCTTGTGTGATAGCGATTTCTTGTGAATGATGTTTTGTTCTATCGTTTTATATCGATTTTGACCAAACGTATATTATTTGAAAGGTATTTCTTTTTAGCCGTTTTGCAGATATATAAATTTTTAAATTTTTGCCTTTATTTTGAGTAAATTGCATTTAAAATTGCTACTAACACATACATAAAATTATACAATGCTAAGTGTGTTTATTAAATTTGTAAATGTATTTGTATAAAAATGTGTTTGTTTTTTGTGTTGATTTGTGAATTGGCTATAATTGAGTAGCATACCTTTAGGGTCTTTATTTAATGAAAAAATAAAATTTCCTAGAATTTGCACTCGAATTTCGAGGGCTAGAATCTGCTAGTTCTCATAATTATGATCCAGTTTTTTGGCTGCCTTGGTACTGCTATTTGATTTGCTGTTAAATGCAGTAAACATTTTGCAATTTGCTATTAAATGCGGTACAAATTCAAATGGAGCTGGATAAAATTATTCTACTCTCTAAAATTTGTCATATTTTTAAATCACTTGAATTAACATTAGTTCATGTAAAAGTATGATTTAATTGTTTGCCCAGACACAATTTTTATTGATTTAATTTTATTCAATACATTTTTTTAATATTCCAAAAAGCAAGCATTTTTCCAAGTTTTTGATGTGTAAACATCTATACGCGCAGGGGGGTAAATTTCTATTTCACAATACAATCACAAAAACAGCGTAACTCATATCGGTGTGAGCTGAAGCAGATAACGCTGTGTGACTTATGATTGTATTGGTGAAAAAATTATGATATATCATTGTTTTTTTAATGCCACTTTTTACAAGCGTCATCTATGTATCACTTATATACGTTTATATTGGGATATTTTTAACGTTTTACAGCAAAGGGTTGTTGAATTAGCTGAAACAGTTTTTGCTATAAGTGATAAATAGATGACGCTTTCTGTTTGATTTTAAAAAATGACATAAAAAAATTTTTAATTACTAGATGTTTACACATCTTCCCTGTGATCGGACTCACATGATTTTTTTTTTTTAGTAGTTCCGTAATTTTTCTAAGCATTTTATGCTACATCTGCTTAATACTTAGTTTTTTTTTAATTGATGACAGAACATTTATATGTAACTTCAATGAACAAAATTTGGATTTATTAAATACAAGTTATTAGATAATTAAAGACCAATTGCACTGTGTCACATTTTTTTTTTAAAGTCGTGACCAAATAAATCTGACACATAATCTTTATGTAAAATTGTCCAGTGAATCCGAATGTGAAGTCAGAATGGTTAAGAGTAGAACAGTTTTCGGGATATTACAAAATTACCGTTATTTGCGTTTTTAATAAAAGTGTGTTCGAAAATATTCGACGGATTTCTATTTATATCAGAGCTCAGAAAAAAACACACACTGAATAAAAAACTCGTACATATATGTAAACAAACATAACTTAGACCAAGCCACACATATTTTTATTTTCATACCAATTATGTTTGTTTTTAAATTTTCTTCGGTGCCCAACAAAACCATGACTGTGTTCGTTTTAATATTTCGTTATTTACACGAACATTTTTGTATCACATACTTTTTGTTTCAATCACACATAAAGCACACATTTTTGAGTGTTGCTTTATTTGAAGTTCATGTTCTGGTACGTGTAGAGAAAAAAAAACACAGAACATTTACAATAAACAGGTTCGAGTTCAGTTATATTTTAAGTCGTGTTTAAAATATAACTGAACTCGAACCTGTTTATTGTACATGTTCTGTTTTTTCTCACTACACGAGCCACAACACGACTTAAAATATAACTGAACTCGAACCTGTTTATTGTACATGTTCTGTGTTTTTTTTCACTACACGTACCAGAACATGAACTTCAAATAAAGCAACACTCAAAAATGTGTGCTTTATGTGTGATTGAAACAAAAAGTATGTGATACAAAAATGTTCGTGTAAATAACGAAATATTAAAACGAACACAGTTATGGTTGTGTTGGGCACCGTAGAAAATTTAGAAACGCACATAATTGATATGAAAATAAAGATATGTGTTGGCTGCTTTTGAACAGAACATTGTGTGTTTCATGTGTCTATTTTCTGAACCTTGCTTCGCTACACCCTCCCCTCCCTCTCCCCTTCCGAATCGTTATGAAAGGGCTCACGCAAAGCCCCAAGTTTCTCACTAATACAGTAATTCAGATATATCACATTTGTTATTAAGTTTGTGTGAGGGTACCACGCGCATTTGTCTAATCCCGCCCATTTTTTGTCTGACTACTCACGTTAATAATAGATGACCTGAGACAAATTTGATATATATATGATATTAAAAATTTACTTTGTACGGTAGGTATCACACCCACTAAAAATATTAAAAAAATTTAGGGCTGCAGCACTCCCATATCCGCAGTAAGACTCTGTGAAAATTTCAGGAAGATCAGATGAGTAGTTACGGAGATTATCTCCTACAAACAAACAAACACTCATTACCTATTTATTATGTTAGTATAGACAATAAAATTACTAAAACCATCACGGGTCGTTTGTAAAAATTGTTCAAGAGTTACAATGGACCAAATTCCAAATTTCACAAAAATGTTAACGACTTTTTGTAATTTAGCTATTTTCAACTTATTTTTTTAAAACCAAACAATAAAATTTTTTTAAGTTTTATTACTCACTACGTTATTCTATTTCAATACGAACATTTTATGCTCAATAGGATCCAGATCTGTGTAAAAATGATAAAGTTACAGAAGATTAATTGAATTATCCCACTTTTAGATTTTTATCGCATCAAAAGAAAAAAAAAAAACAACAAGTAAATATACAGAGCTAAATGTTGGTAACAATAAATATTAAAAATGGCTTAAAACTGCTGAATTGCGTTGCATATTGTGATTATGTGAACCAACAATTGTCGCCCAACATTGCCTCATCATACGCCTCTTGATAACGACGTTCCATTTCTAGTATTTGTTGGTGAAAACGCTTACTATGCTCGTCACTTTCATCGGCAAGGTTATTTGGAAAGAAATTTTAGTGCGAATGCAGAGGGTGTATTTTTAAAGACATATTAACTCATTTTTTAAGTAAGATATGAAAGTGAATGTTAATAAAAAAATAAAACTAAAATCGTGTTGAAAACTGTACCAATTCTTTCATAATTTTTTAACAAATCTTGAATGATGCCTTCATAACTGGGGCTCCTGAAACTTCCCATAACGCTTGGTATAACCAAACCAAATGACTTCCATGCCTTTGATTTATCTTCAGGCAAAACCGAGTCAAATTTGGAATCTTTCAAATGCGTATTCAAGTACGATACTGTTTCCTCTTTTTAGCAAAGCTTTGACGAAACTTTTGAATAAGCCCGTCATCCACATAGTTAAACGAATTTTGCATGAATTGCATAAAGTATTTGGGGTCCAATATTTCAAAGTTTTATCCGGATTGACTTTAAAATACAACAAAATGCATTTTGTAATTGTGCAAAACTATAAACTCCACAAGCATAGCAAAACTTCTTTGGATAGTTCTAGCAGATAAATGCACGTTTTGCACTATGCATTTTGTTCTTGCCAATACGAATTCCACGCTTCAAGAGAATCAAAAAGTTTAGCAAACAATTTGAAATTGAGAACTGTTAATAAAAAAACCTGTCTGCATAAAAGCAGTGTGGTCAAAAATCTTTAATGAATAGAGAGTTTTACCTCTTTCCATTCTTAAAAATATTTTCTCTCGCGTTATTTATATTAACATAAGCTTTTTCGATGATTTTTTTTTTTTACAAAATTGAATGTTTCTAATAATTACAGCGTTCCTTTTTCAAATTCTGCGTATTGACTTTCTATGGATTTTTGATTTTTAAAAAAAAAACGAAAAGTGGGTTAATTTACTAAAAGTTATGTATCTGTGTAATTTTTGCACCAATCTGGATCTTGTTGGGCGCAAAATGTTCATATTGAAATAAGCTAATGTCCTATTTAATAAAACATTAAAATTTTTAATAGTTTGGTTTTAAAATAATAACTTGAAAACAGCAAAATTGCAAAATATCATGAAATTTGTCATGAAGTTTGATCTCTGGCATTTCTTGACTAACGGCCCACGGTTATTTTAGTAATTTTGTTATCTTTTATTTAAAAAGAAGAAATACAATCCGCCAAATATTTTTGAAAATATTTGAATTTAAGTGACATCATATTTTTTAAAAAACTCAAATAACGGTTATTTTGGAATATCTCGAAAACTGTTCTACTTTTGATCATTTATACCCTCCATTCCAGTGTGCAGAGGGTTTATATAAGTTTCTCATTCCGTTTGTAATAATAAGAAAAAAAATTTTGGACCCCACAAAATATATATATATTTGTGATCCTTATAACAACCGGAGTTGATATAGCGATGTCCGTCTGTCCGTCTGTGGAAATCACGATGACGACATCAATCGGACAGCTAGGGTGCTCATTGATATAAAAAAAGATTTACCAACATCCTTAGAAGTTTGGTATTTAAAATCGTCTAAATCGGTTGATTAGGGACCGAGATTTGAATGAAGATTTAAAAAAAGTCTTCAAAAAAAATATAATTATCTATGTTGTTCTTGTCACGATCACGCCCTCAATAGTGCAGCTACAGTGACTATTTTTAGTGACTATGATTCACCAAATTCATGGGAAGATTTCTGTTTCAAAAATCATTAAAATCAGTGGAAAAGGTCCAGGGAAATCTCTGAAAAAGTAAAAAAGAAAATGAAAAATATGATGTTTCTATATTGTTCTTGTTGTTATTCTAAATGTTGTGTTGTTGTCATAGCTGGCCTTGTCGTTTTTGTGGTCGTTGTGGTAATAATATAATAAAAACTAACCCTTTGTATATTTTTTTTATTAACTCTGGTAGAAAAATTAAAAAGTTTCCATTGTTTTGGCATCACTAAAAAAATTTGTTAGATCATTTCTGTCATTACCATGGGCCTGGCTGCAAAATTTCAGATCGAATGGGTCACGGGACAGGGGCTAAAATCGATCCAAAATTTTTTCTACAAGCAGACACTACGAGTTAATATGTATAAAGGGAGTAAAAATTCACCAACATCATCTAAAGCAAATAATGCTAAACTACCTAGTTGTTAATGCAAAAAAAAAGCAAAACTAACGTTTGATGTTGAATTTTTTGTGTGTAATATTTACATATACATACATAAACATATTAAATAATACAAATAACAACTGCATGTTAGAAATAAATCGGTATATTATTTTATTTACATAAAATTCTGCAATATTTTGTTGTGGGGAAAATACATTTCTTTTGCATTAACAGAGTGTAATTTCATTTTGCTCAGCGTGACTACGCCGCAGTAGATGGCGCCACAATTTTTGTTCTAATTAGCTTTGCAATAGTTATTTCTATTTTAACATGAATGTCAATATTTTCAACTAGATATCATACAGAACAATGTTAAGAGTATACACGGGCTAGTCTTTTATTTCATACGTTTTTTCATTATTCTTTTACAAATATGAATATAAGTTTGGCATATTAACTTTTTGTTGTCTTTACAAAATAGAGTTAGCGAGTTCATCAATGAGTTATTTGCTTTCAAAACAATTCTACATAGTTATATAGAATTATTATTCTGCTTTACCTACAAAATATCTGATTGCGATTACATCTAATTTTTAAAAATTGTTTATAATTACTAAAGCATTATTATTCACATAAATACAAAATTGCACTTTTTAAATTTTCCATTAAAATTTAAGAAAATATCAATTCTAAAAACTGGAATTAAAAATTTCCATTTATCAATTACAAAATATTAATTGAATTTCAGAAAATCATATCAAAACGTCGGAAATTATAATCTTAAATTTAGAAGATATATAAATTTTATTCGTTAAACACAAATTGAAATTAAAAAAAAAAAAAAAAAACACTAAATACTTATGTTTACAATTAAAAAATTTTTACATTTAAAAAAAATATTGACATTCAGGAGAAATTAATAGCTTTTCATTACCGCGATTCAGTAACTTCTTTTAACGATAATCGAATCGTCAAAAAAGAGAATATAGCAAAATTATCAGTAAAATTTTTAAACGATATTCGCTATTGTTAAACTCAGCTGTTGTTGTTATCTAAACGACAACCATTTTTGTGTTGTTTATTCAATCGATAAAAACTTAAATTTTTAGGTTGAAATGTCGTCATACATAAATAAAAATTATAAAATAGTGAAAATATTTTGCTTTAATTAAAAAACTTTTTTATATAAATAAAAAAATTAAATAGCATATTCAATTCATTTTCAAATAAATAACCAGAAATATTAGTAAAAAATAGAGATATTAAACATAAACATAAAATCATTCTGTCAAACACGAAGTAATTTGTTTTTTTCTATTCTTCTTTGTGTTTTTCGCTTATTTTGACAGAGGTGCCACTAGGTTACAATTTAAGTAAATAGAAAAACAGATTAGTCAACTGTCGTTCAGATGTATATACTTAGTAATTCACTTAATCCTTAGTGCAAACAACAATAGCTGTCGATATATTTTGCGATTGTCGGATCGTTGAATTTACAGAAATCACACTACAGAAAACATTAATTTAAATTCAATGAATTTTAGAAAACGTCAAATGATATTTAAGAATTGCAAACATAAAAATTGTTACATAAATAAACGCAATTTTATGAGAATGTTATTTATATATAAATTTTTCAGAAAATAAAGATAACAAATTATTTTATTTAAAATGTTTGGGACATTTGGTTTTTTACGTTTGGCATCCCTAATTTGAATATTGATTATTATAAATTTATTCTCTATGTTTTCCAAATATGGCAATATTTTAATAAAAAATTTGAGACTGTTTTTTTTTGGTTATTATTTTGTTACTCCATCCGACCTATATGGCCGCAATGAAGAAATGTTTGGCCAGTTAAAAGAAACTATACAGCCATCTCCAATTAGCACGATTTAATGCATATAGCCACCCTACACAACCATTACCTTTGCAATGGGCGAGCTACTTAATTAGCAAAAACAAATAATAGAAAAGACGGAAAACCAACCCAAAGAATTTGCTGAAATAATTTGGTATTAAGTTTAACAAATTGTTTACTTTTTCATTTACATTTATTATCAAGACTCAAACCGAGGTGGAAGGTATCAAAGATTCGGCACAGCCGAATTTAACACTCTTACTTGTTTTGACTTCACATTCGCATTAACCGGACGATTTTACATAAAGATTAGTTGTCAGATACATTTGGTCAGAAACTGTCACGTAGTGTTATTTATGAACGTTCATTCAAATAAACTACAACGATTTCATAATCGTTATCGCAGAATTTGAATAAAAAGTGCTAACAAATTCTATGCAATTAATTTTGCATATGAAGAAAAATTTTGTATATTTTTGACTTCTAAAAAAGCCAAACTTTAAAAAAATTAAAATAATACTAGAGAACCCCTGCTGCTCCGCAACATTATATTATATTATATTAATTTTTATAATATAATACCAAAATTTGCCAAGAGAAGTTAACGTACAGTAATGCCAAAATATGCCAAGATAAGTTAACGTACAGTAAAAGTAAAGTTGATTCTCCACGCATAACTTTCCTCAAACCCAACGAATTTAAGCAGTTAATAGCTCAAAAGAAGGAGCTTGATCCACTGAGCGTTCTTAGACCTATGTCAACAGCCTACGTTAATTAGAACTCTTGTTATAGAAGTTTGAGAGAAGAAAAATATTGAAAAAAATCTTGAATGAAAAGTTTATTCATAACTCTATCCAAGTGTGCATACTTATTATATGGATAATATAAAACTGCGTTTACAGTTTCGTTTCGTGGTCTTGATTTCTTTTAAAGTTACAAAGGACTACAGTCCTTAAAAATATATTTAAATACTTGAGTTATATATAAGTCACGTTCAACATCAAATGTTTTTACTTTAAATTAAGCAAAAATTGATCTGTATTCTTCCAGACAGGTTATATGTTGTTTTGCTGATAAAGGTCGAAAATAAAATTTTTGGTTTTTATTTTGTTAAAATAGAAAGTAATAATATATATTTAAATAATTTTCCAATTTTATTCATTCTTTCATTTAAAATTGTAATACAAAAAATAAAAATAACATAATTTCAAAAATTTATCCTTCAATGATTTTCGTAATTTCTAATAAATTCTACCAAAAAATGTTTTGTTAAGGCATAATACTCGTATGTAGGAAAACATGCCAAAAATAATTAATTCTAGATTTTTTTTGTTAAGTGAAAACTGTCACAGACACTGACAGCAACACAGCATGAGTAGAAGTATTGAAATATATTTTTTGGAAAATATAATCCTTTAAATATTTTAAGAGATTTTAAAGGGAAATAAGGCAAAAACGCAGTTTAATTCCATTTGGTCTATAGTTTCAGACATTTATGATCTGGTTCGTGTGTTTTTGAATTTTTTTGTTTTTTGTTGGATAGTGTAAAATTGGATATATATTTACTTATTAAGAAGCTAAAATATATTGGAATAATTATTGTATGAATTTTGTTTTAAGTGGAGGAGGTTTTAATTATACATATTTAATCAAAATTAACTTTAAGTATTTTTCTTTGATTTAGTTAAAGATGAAATATAAAATATAGAGATAAAATATAAGATGTAAAATAAAAAGAAATTGTATTAGATAATATGAAGAGACAACTTTTAAATAAAAAAAAATACATACTTAAACCTTAATATGAAATATTGATTGAAAATCGTTAATATTTGAAAAAAATATAAAGATTTGGTTACTGAAGAAAAGTAAATTTTAAAAAAAAATTACGAAAAAATATAATGGCTTGTATTGATGTAACAACAAATTTAGTAAATAAATATTAAATACTGAAAACTGATATTTAAATTATAATACTAAACATTAAAGTTGGGTATAGTCTTACTTGATAAGAATATATTGGAAATGAAAAGGAACTATAGGAACTAACTGGAAATAAAAAAAATAGCTAAAAATATATGTATATGTTTGTATATATATAAATGATAAAAGAACTGTGCGATAACATATGTTTGTGTTAGTAGAGTAGATTCGGGTATTGTTAGTTATTATTATTTTTTTTTTTTGGAAAAAAAAGTTTTTTTAAATTATTAATATTTAGGTAATATTATTGTTATTATTATTTCTCCCATTAATATATATACTAAAATTATGGATCTTTATGGTGCTGATTTTTTTATGATTACACTTTATGATAGTTCTCCTTTGCAGTGCTTATAGGTATAGGTTGGATGGGCAATAGAGCGGGTCGATTTAAAAATCGCCGAAGTGACAAAGAAAATCGTATTCTAGGGATCAAAATAAGAACTTTGCCCGAGTAACCACACCTCGAAAACGAATTCTGATGTCCCGACTTTTGACCTGTCTGTCTGTCTGTCTCACTTTGAACCATTTTGAGCAGTGAAGGCCGTGACAAACACGCTGGTGATCGGCTTCTTATATGTATACAGCCGAACGAAAACAAAAATACTCACCAAAGAGTAAAAGTAAACAACAATTTCATTCAGTCTTATGAAAGCTTTTGAACAAAGCAGGTCTATGTCGCAGTGCCTTTTTAAATCCATTTATATTTTTTTTAATAGGTGCACAGAGCATATTTGTTTAAAAGAAACCAAAAATGTTGAGAAAATTTCGAAGACTTGACAAACTATAAATTTTCTATAAATAACATACGTCGCCCCCATTTCCCAACATTTTAGTTGTGTTTTATGCATTTTTTTTTTAATTTTAAAATGTATTCAGTTACTGCAGGCTGGTAAGTTTTTTAGTTTTTGGTAACATACCACTTAATAAACTTTGAAATCTCTTATCTTTTTAAGTTTTGCTATTGCGTTTTTTTTTTTTTGTGTTTTTTTTTTAACAAATAAATTATTTGTTATTACTTATTTGATTTAATAAACTTCAAACTTATGGATAAAAGAGATTAAAAGTTCTTCACATTGTTTTATATTTACAGAATGTAAGATTTAAAATTTTAAAACAACAAAATATATTTAAAATTTTGCCATATTCTTCGTTAACTCAACTATTTTCCCTTTTATGCATTCATATAGACATTCATACAAAATCTACACAAACCCATTTAATATCGGCATTGTGCTACGATAAACACTATTACTAACTCAATTCTCTCGATGGTCACCACTGATTTAGAGTGCCCCAATCGAGTCCAAATTTATGATCGACCCGCACTAACTTTGGAGGGCCGACTCACCCATGCCAGTGGCACTCCCCTGGAACCCCCTGGGGGTTCCCCAAACAAATATTTTAAAAATCAACATTTTTTGTTTAGAATTGGGCTGACTATGTTTGATTTAATATTAAAATTAACACTCATACGTATACGTATCTTCTTCTCTGCTAATAAATAATAATCATACGCCTTGACTATGTTATGTTATTCAAAAAGATCGATCGGATGAGGATCGATGCGTGACTACCCCAAAATTAAGCTGTAGTCATAATAAGACTATGGGCCAAGTTTCAGATTAATTGCATGAGGGGGCATGGGGTTGCCTCATGGCAGACAGACAGACAGACAGACAGGTCAAAAGTCGGGTCATCAGAATTCGTTTTAGAGGTATGGTTGCTTGGCAAAGCATCTTATTTCGATCCCTAGAATATGATTTTCCTTGTTACTTGAGCGATTTTTTTGCCTCCCTACAAATCGACCTGCCCTAATGGGCAAACTGCTCTCCCATGTTTTGGAAAGTTTTTTAAGATTGATGAACATTTTAAAAATACGATATATCACATATTAAACCTAATTTCGAAGTATTAACTCAGCATGTGCAAAATAGGTACAAAATATATATAAACCTAATACTGTCCAATCCACGATAGACCAAAAGTTATATCAGTTTAGTTTCAGTTATCGACCCAAATAATGATGGAAAATTAATTGTAACTTGCAAGCTCTGAGTTGGCTAGTTTAAAATTAGTAATGGATGATCAGAATATGTCATTGACAGTTTCCGAAATAAGTTTTTTCTTTTAGTATGTCCTCTATGATTTGTTGTTTCAACCACAGTGATCTTGAAAAAAAAAATCGAAGCAAAAATAATATTTTCTTATTATGTATTTGTAAACACAAGTAAAATTTTATTAAAAAGAATGTATATGAATGTATATACATATACACATACTAAATATTTTTACTAAGTGCAACGGATGTTTCCACTTTTCTTTTAAGAAAGAAACTTAAAGTATATCTCTAATGGGACTAATCATAAAGATTGATAATGTTCAATTTTTTTTATAAATAATTCATATCCCACTTAATGTGGAAGAAGTAAACTTTCTAGCAAAGTTAATGGATGTGGCAATCAGGGCCACGCAGTAAATTTTGCTTTGTTCCAACGACTGGAAAAATTTAATATTAATTTGAGAAATATTTGCCATATTTCTAATGGGTGTAAATTTATATAAGTTAATATGGGGAGGCTAATTTATATATATAGATGGATAATTTATGAATATATTATACACCCATAATAAAGATTTGATCAATAAGTATTTGATAACCTAGATATTTGACTAAATTAAGTCAAAATTGTTACTATTATTGGTGCTAGTCCTGAAATTGCACCGTTGGTCGTAATGGGTACAAACTTTAGATCAAACTTCTTTTACTGCGACGACGGAAAGGTGTAAGGAAAAAAAAAATGGTAACAAATACGTCAAAAAAACTATTTAATTCAAATTGCTATGATAAGTATGAGATAATTATTCACTGGTATATATATGTCCCACAGTTTTTTTTTTTTATGAAGTTACAAAAAAATATTTTGTACAAGACTTTTGTTTAGAAATATTATGCCCAATTAGTACCCCAGTTTGCTTATAAATCTATCTATATATATAAAAATAAGTTGCATTGTGTTAGTAATTGGTGTTTTCGGGAATGCGTGAACCGATTTCGTTTCTGCAAAGTTCATATGAAAAGTGACGTCAATACCAAGGTTTTTGTGTATAAACGGTCTCTGAATGTGAACTGGTTAATGAGTTATATCCATTTTAGTGAACACTGCAATCATTTCAAAACATGTAGTTTGAAGATATTTCAGTTAATATTTCGAACAACTGAAATACGTTTTTAAATTCACTACAATTCGATTTTAGTCAAACCATTAATTTAATACTAATAATTAATAATTAATTTATATACTTAGCTATTGTAAATCACATGGGATCTATGAAATAAATTACATACAAAACACATCGCTAAAAACTTAAATATTTAAATACATTACGCACAGCAATGAGCTTTCTTATATGTTAACTTAACGGATATTTCAAACATTAAATCAAACAGCTAATATATAAATACATGTAATGCTGTAACGGACTTTTTCTCCAAGGTCGCTAGCTTTTGAGTGCATGCTATGACTGACATTTCATGATCAGCTGATCTATTTATATTCTTAATAATTGCATTATTCAACTAACATACGTTAGTTGAATTTAATTGGGATAGCCACATTTTTTAATACAAAATGGTACGTCCGCGCAGTAATTTGGGGCGTCAATCACGTAATGCTAGAAATTTTGCGGCATATAGAGCATCTCAAAGTGACGAACATCGTGCAAATAATACTTTGGCTGCTCGAAATGCCATGGCACGTGGTAGGGCTCTGCAAAATCCAGCTTCATGTCCGTATGTGCGACGTACTTTGGAGCGTGCTGCATTTAATTATGATGTAAACTTTGATTACGTTTCTCATAGCAAGGTTTCAATTGTACCAATGACTAATGTTTGCAGTCATTGCAAGGCATTTAGGTTTAAACATGAGGTATCTGGATAGTGTTGTTCAAACGGACAAGTTAAATTACCAGAATTGAATCCACCACCGGAGCCCTTGCATAATTTGATAACTGGTGGCACACAAATATCAAAGCATTTTCTGGCAAACATACAAGCGTATAACTCTGGATTTCAAATGACTTCATTCGGAGCGACAAATATTATTCGGGACAATTTTATGCCAACGTTCAAGTTATTTTTGTTTGTTTTAATGTTTATTTAGATGATCGTGAAACGTACTATTTTAAAAAATTTCAATCTTCAATAGATTCAAGGCCAAGTTTACTATCGACTTATGAAATAATTACCTGTTGATCAAAATAGACCACACATATACTATAAGCAGTTGATTAAAGAAACCTTGCGGTTTAAACGTCGCAATAATTTTTCATTGTTGAAACTTCTATGAATTTGACTTTTCTGCTCAATGATGATCACTTATTGAATGAAGTAATTCAATTTTTAAAAGTTCTGATTCGTTTAATTTGCAAACCATTCCGTTATAGTTGATGTTTATAAATAAACTTAAAAAAGAAACTTAAAGCGGTTTCCCAGCTTATTTTTGAACCATTTTTTTTCCAGTATCTTATGAAAAACTTCTAAATTAAAAAATCAAGAAATTTTTAATTGAAATAAAAAATGAATTACTGCCCATACAAATTTTTGGTGAGAAAGTTCATTTTCTGGGGAATTTGTTCTTTGGGGACTAAGTACTCAGCGCCTGGTAAGCATAGTGAACCATTTTTCAAGTCAAATACCTTTTTATCCCGGGCAAGACCGGGTAAAAACAGCTAGTACATTTATAATAATGGAACGGATTTCATTTAAAGGATTTCATGATGCAATTTACTATACTACGAAAAATAGTCTGGTGGCTTAGAAAGGTTGATATATTTATGGTGATCCTGAACATAGTTTACCTATAAGTTAGTGGATGGGTCCATTAATAAGTATTTATATCGCCAAATTTTAAAGGTTGTGCCAATGGTCTTAAGTTTTACTATAGTTGATATTCAAAGAATCACTCTTTATTGAATCAAAATACTTTGTCTTTAAAATTCCCTGGAATTAATGAATACTTAAAAAAAAAAATTATATATGTACATCAAAATTTTTATTTTTATTATTTCTATTATTTTTATTTTTTTTCAACAAAAAAAAAAAAAAATAAATCAACTGACGAAGTAGTTTATATAACCAACAAATGCCGTTAATTCACTTACACAATTGTACCGACAAAAGAATTGTTTTTTTTTTTTTAAATAACAAAAGTAAAACCACAGCGCTCGAAATTCGAGTGCTATTTCTAGGCAGCTCTATTTTTCAACTTAGCCGATTCACAAACGAACACTTTTATGGTTTATTATTTTTGTGAATGAAGATAATAAATACACACATAGCATTGTAAAATTTTATGTATGTGTTAGTAGCAACTTTAAATGCAATTTACTCAAAATTAAGGAAAAAATTTAAAAATCTCTAAATCTGCAGAATGGCTTAAAGGAAATACCTTTCAAATAATATATGCTTGGTGAAAATCGGGATAAAATGGTGAACAAAACATTGGTCACAAGAAATCGCCTAGCCTATTAATATTATAATAAACATATGTTGCTGCATATTACTACTCACGTCATCATTAAATTTTGTGTACTTATATGAATGGTAATAAATAATTTTAGAAACTAGACAATAAATTATGGTCAGTCTACTACTTTTCCAATTGTATTTCAGAAAACATCTATTGAATTTCAGAAATTATCAATTGTATTTCAGAAAACATCCACTGATTTTCAAAAAGTATCAATTGTATTTCAGAAAGTATCAACTGTATTCCAGAAAACATCAATTGAATTTCAGAAAGTATCAATTGTTTTTCAGAAAACATCAATTGATTTTCAGAAATAATCAATTGTATTTCAGAAAACATCAATTGATTTTCAGAAAGTATCAATTGAATTTCAGAAAATATCGATTGTATTTCAGAAAGTATCAAATGTATTTCAGAAAACATCAAATGTGTTTCAGAAATTTACAAATGTATTTCAGAAAATATCAAATGAATTTCAGAAAATATCAAATGTATTTCAGAAAACATCAAATGTATTTCAGAAAATACCAAATGAATTTCAGAAAATATCAATTAATTTCAGAATAATCTAACCCATAAAAACAAAGTGTTTATTAAAACTCTTTCTTTCCTCATGCTTATGAGTTTTGAATGAGTTTTGAATATCTCCGTGACTGTGCGCGACTGTGTGTGACTATCTTGAAATTAATCTTTGGCCACAACAAGTCTATGGACAAAGTTTCATATGGACAAAGTTTCATATCCATCGGATGAGGGGAATTGGAGTTTTATCTCGCCGTGACAGTTTCAGATCCATCGGATGAGGGGAAGTGGGGTTTCATCTCTCCGTGACTGTGCGTGACTATGTCAAAGTTAATCTTTTTTCACAGCAAGTCTATCGACCAAGTTTCAGATCGGTCAGATGAGGGTAAATGACATTTAGATCACTCCTTGACTGTGTGTGACCATGCGTGACTGCGGGTGACTAAGTCAAAGTTAATATTTTTTTCACACCAAGTGTATGGACCAAGTTTGAGACCGATCGGATGAGGGGAAAATACATTTAGATCACTCCGTAACTATGCGTGACTACCCCAAAATTAATCTGTAGTCACGACAAGACTATGGGCCAAGTTTCAAATCAATTGGATAAGGGGGAATGGGGTCCACCCATGGCAGACAGACAGACAGAGAGTATGAGTTAAAGAAAGAGTTTAAAAATAGTCATAACGCTATACAAAAAGACATTTTCTTAAGTATTGCACTGGGTTTGTAACATTTCTGGTGAAATTTTTTATCTGTTGTTGTTAGTTGAATGAAAACGGATTGTGATATGGTGCCATTTGCACCGCACAATTAAATTTGCTTTTAATATTTTTCCTGATTTGTATCAAGGATTCACCGTCTTTTATGTCATATTCCAAAAATTAGTAACTTTGTTAACCGATTGACCACAGAATTCATGTTTTTGAAACCTCAATTCCGTACAATTTTTACCATGTGTCACTTTACAACAAAATAACGAGCCGAAATAATGAAGCTGTACATTGAAAATAGCCGTTCAGTTGTATGAACTCTACGTGCAACTCAACGTAGTTTTAACAGGATGGTGGAACATGGCACACTACAAATCAAATAATGCAGATTCTTCATCAAAAATTCCCTGGACATGTGATGTCAAAAACGAAGACTTTAACTGGCCAACTAGCCTTCCAGATCTGACCCCTCCACATGGATTTTTGTGGGGTTATTTAAAAAACAAAATACATACAAGCGTCAGACCACTGACGAGTTTAAGGCAAACACTCGTACCGAAATCATCGCTATACCCCCCGAGATGCCCGTTATGCCGTGGTCAATAGAGATGGCCATTTTATTGATGCAGAATTCAAAACATACTATACATATCTTAAAAAGGACCTAGTCGAATAAAAATATCACTCATATTGAAATCGCTTTTTTAAGTTATTTCATACTCCTACACCCACATAAAATATGTACAGGACATACTTTGCATTAATATTAATCACTTTTAGCTTATAATTAAAAATGCATAATATTGAAAATCTGAAATACTTAAATCATTTTAATAAAATTGCGAATATTTTATTATTTTTTTTATAAAAATAAGAAATCTTATTTTTGATCTTTATCATTTTTAATGATTGAGCTAGAAATAAATCAGGCTCAAGATCATATCATATCATATCTGACAGACATATAATATCATATCTGATATGATCTTGAGCCTGATTAATTTCTAACTCAATCATTCAAAATTACGGATAATATATGCAGGCATTAATTTAAAATTCATATATGCCAACATAAAAACTCCTGTAAAATGTTAGGGTTTATTAAATTACAAGAGAATTTAATCAGAATCGTGCATAGGGCTTCCAAATACCTTAAGTATGATCTCAAATATGTACAGCGGTTTCCCAATTTAACGAATACTCGGTTTACCGATTTGCTATTTAACGAACAGCCAAATATTTTACATTGAGTACCTTATATTATTATTTAAAAAGTAACAATTTACCACAAATTGTTTTTGGGATTTTGGACAACGCCCCTTGCCATCCGCTAGCAGAAGAGTTGGTCAAAGAATTGAGTCCTGGCAAGATATGGGCCCTATATATGCCGCCAAATGTTACAGCATTAATACAACCCATAGACAAAACCGCCATAAGACTTCAAAAGCTGCTTTACAAAAATTGTCTCTTGTCCAAAATTATATCCTCAGGACATAAGGATATAATCATGTTTAAAAAAAATAGTTGCTATGAGGCTGCCTTAATGATAACTTTAGCATATAAAAGTGTTACAGAAATCTCCCCTGTAAAATGGCGGAATAAAATTTTTATCCCAAACCAACCGCATTTTTATGAAGATGCTAATGACGTTCCATGGTCAACATAGTTACAGACTGATGAAGATCTAGTTTCAATTGGAAATGGATTACAATTATTTTTTTTTGCGTTTTAACGTTGGTATATGCACGTGGCTCGGAATGTACTAACTGCAGACGATCTAAATGAATGGGTCAACGATGCTAATGGAGAAAATGATGAAGGTGATAATAGTGAAAAGGACGATGAAAATTACATTTCTTTAGAAGCCGAAAGTAAGGTTAAGCACACGGCAATAATACAACACTTAATTGGGGGCAACCAAAATCATTGGTTCTTCAAGAACTCCAGGAGGAGGCCAACAATCATTAAATATATCCCATAAAAAACAATTATACAAAATTATTTGAAATAATTTTACAATTTTTGAATTGTTATTTCTGTTTTCGTTCTTTTTTAATATGAATTTTTGTCCTTTTTAAACTCTTTCTTTTAACTCATACTCTCTGCCTGTCTGTCTGTCTGCCATGGGGCAGCCCCATTCCCCCTCATCCAATTAATCAGAAACTTAGCCCAAATTCTTGTTGTAACTAGTTATAGATTAATTTTGGGGCAGTCATGCACAGTCACGGAGTGATTTAAAACCCATTTCCCCTGATCCGATCGATCTGAAACTTGGTCGATAGACTTGCCGTGAGAAAATATTAACTTTAACATAGTCACGAACAGTCACGCATAGTCGTGCACAGTCACGGAGAGACTAAAACCTCACTTCCTCTCATCCAATCAATCTGAAACTTGGTCCACACTTGTTGTCACCAAATATTAACTTAAGGAAAGTCACGCATAGTCACGTAGTGATTTAAACCCCATTTTCCCTCATCCAACCAATCTGAAACTTGGTCCATAGACTTGTACAGTCACGGAGAGATTCAAATCTCACATGCATGAGGAAAGAAAAAGTTTTAATAAAAAGTTTGTTGTTCGAAAAAATAAGACTTGTAATTAAATAAATACTAGTCTGTTAAAAAAGTGAAGTACCCGTGTAACGAATTTTTCGATTTAACGAAAAGGCTTGACCTTATGTCGTTCGTTAAACCGAGAAACCACCGTGCATGATTTCTTTGTACCAAATGAGAAAAAACTGCGTAAAAGCTAAGAAAATGCCTTTTTTGTAACCATCTTTTACTCCCTAAATATCAGACTGGGTAGCTACAAAATGCGGGTCACTTATGCTAGTGTGTTATATAACATATTTTATCGTGAAAAAAACTTAAAACTTAAAAAGCGCATCAAAATAGTGTTATCAGATAATCATAACTGAAATGAAAAAGTGACACCGAAAAAATATGTTAAGTATTGTATTATTTTGCAGAATATTTGCTGGAAAAGTTAAGGCAAAGATTTCATCGACAATCAACTGAATTTTTATTTGAAATTAATTGTACTAATAAAATAAGTGGACCACAAAATTTCGAACAGAACTGAGGCAAAACTGCAAGAAAATTTGTAAATATAAATTTTATTTTATCACACAGTTAAAATTTAGTTATAAACGTAGACTCAGAATTTAATTGATAGCAGTCATTGAAGTGTTAAGCATTATATCGATATTCGGTAGTATAATATGAAACTCAAAGAAATCTTAGTTCAGCTCTGGTCTGAATATCATGTCTGATGGAAAAACTATATTGTAGTTTTTCATGTAAGTTGGCCCCAATTTTGTCTGTTTGTCTTTAGCGCGTTAACAGATTATTGTTTACTACAAGATTAGTGCACGTTTTCCCTATAATATCTGACGGCAATGTGAACCCATTTCTGATGTAACCAGTGAAGATAGCACGACAGCCAATATTCAAACTTTTGTTTTACTCGTTACTACAGTTATTTTGAGACCCTCCTCTTTCCTTTTCTCATGCTATGTTATGCTAAGGAACATAATACGGCATAGGTTAAACACTTTATTTCGGTAAATTTTTACAGAAAAATTGGAAAATTCAAATTCAATTTTCCCATAAAATTTTCCAGTTGAGATTATCACGCGGAATACTCCAGTATTCCAAATTTCTGTTCCCGGCGAAGTCTGAAAGGGGGCCTACCAACGTACCCAATATGTAAAAAATATTCTAACAAATACATCCGATTACGAGTTAAAGATACTGTGACCTCAAGACCTACTTGACTGAAAGACAAACATATAGCGTGAAAACTCCAAAACTGTAGAATTAAAAAACAGACACATTAAAGGAGTAAGCAAATTATAATCGGTCTACACTAACTATACCATACCCTATACCGTGCATCTTTAAGCAAGGGACTCAAATCAAATTAACTGGATGTAGAAATTAAGCATAAACCAAATTTGAGTGACATTGTTATTAATATTTTTGCATGAAGTTTTGCAAAAGTTCATATTGACCGATCCTAACCATAATTGGTAAAGTCACTTCTGTTTTGTAAAAACATATACAAATCAAATTTCAGAAAAATCTATACAATATTTTTGTTCTTTAATATATCTATAACATTAATAGGCTAGGCGATTTCTTGTGACTGAAGTTTTGTTCTACCGTTTTATCCCGATTTTGACCAAGCGTACATTATTTGAAGAAATACTTTTCAAAGCCGATTTCCAGATTTACAGATTTTAAAATTTTTCCTTAATTTTGAGTAAATTGCATTTAAAGTTGCTACTAACACATACATAAAATTATACAATGCTATGTGTATGTTTATTAAATTTGTTAATGTGTTTGTAATAAAAATGAGTTTATTTTTTGTGTTGATTTGTGAAATGGCTATAATTGATTAGTATACTTTTAGGGTATTGTTTTAATGAAAAAATATAATTTTCTAGAATTTTCAAGAATTACTTTCGAGGGCTGGAATCTGCTTGTCTAATATTAATAGGCTAGGCGATTTCTTGGCATAACCTTTGAATTTGGCGATATAAATACTTATTAATGGACCCATCCACTAACTTCTAGGTAAACTATGTTTAGGATAACCATATATATTTAAACCTTTCTAAGCCCCCAGACTGTTTTTCGAAGTAAAGTAAATTGGATCATGAAATCTTTTCAATGAAATCCGTTTGATGATTATAAATGTATTTGAAAGCAAACTAGGGTAATAATTGACATAATATTTCTAAACAAAAGTCTGGTACAAATATTTTTTTGTAACTTCATTAAAAAAAACTGTGGGACATATATATCACAGTGAATAATTATTTCATGCTTATCATAGCAATTTGAATTAAATAGTTTTTTTTGTAGTATGTGTTACCATTTTTTCCTAATACCTTTCTGTCGTCGGAGTAAAATAAGTTTGTTCTAATTTTTGTACCCATTACGGCCAACCACTATTTGAAAAACGGTGCAATTTCAGGTCTAGCACCCATAATAGTTACAATTTTGACTTAACTTACTCAAAGATCTAGGTTGCCAAATATATACTGATCAAATTTTCATAATGGATGTTTAATATATTAATAAATTATCCATCTATAAATATATGTAGATATAAATGAGTCTCCGCATATTAACTTAAATATATCTACACCCTAAGAAATATGGCAAATATTTCTCAAATTAATATTAAATTTGTCCAATCGTTGCAACAAAGCAAAATTTACTAAGTAGTCCTGATTGCCACATCCATTCATTTTGCTAGAAATTTTACTTTATGATTTGTCTCATTAGAGACATTCTTTAAGTTTCTTTCTTAAAAGAAAAGTGGAAACATCCGTTGCACTTAGTAAAAATATGTAGTTTGTATATATATATATACATTCATATACATTCTTTTTAATAAAATTTTACTTGCGTTTACACATAATAGGAAAATATTATTTTTGCTTCGAATTTTTTTTTCAAGATCACTGTGGTTGGATCAACAAATCTTAGAGGACAAATTAAGAGAAAATACTTATTTCGGAAACTGTCAATGACATATTCTGGTCATCCATTACTAATTTTAAACTAGCCAACTCAGAGCTTGCAAGTTACAATTAATTTTCCATCATTATTTGTTTCGATAACTGTAACTAAACTGACATAACTTTCGGTCTATCGTGGATTGGACAATATTAGGTTTATATATATATATATATTTTATACCTATTTTGCACATACTGTGTTAATGCTTCGAAATTAGGTTTAATATGTGATATATCGTATTTTGAAAATGTTCATCAATTTTAAAAAGCATTCCAAAACTTGGGAGAGTAGTTCGCCCGTCCAACCTATACCTATAAGCACTGCAAAGGAGAACTATTATAAATTATTTTTTATATAAATTAATGGGACAAATTACATCAATATAATAATAATAACAATATTACCTAAATATTAATAATTTAAAAAAGTTTTTTTTTCACAAAAAAAAAATAAAAATAACTGTAACAACACCCGAACTCTACTAACACAAACTTATGTTAACGCACGGTTCTTTTATCATTTTCATAACTGTGGCAATATGACGTAACATCTTAAGTCGAAAATTCTTGTTTTGAGATAATGCACATTTTGTGTAAAATTAATTTGGTTTCGATTTAATAAAATATTTTCAACCCAATAAGTACATAAATATATACACTATTAGTAGGACAAAAAGGTTGATTAAAAAAAAATATATATAATTTAGAAATATTCTATATTTGTTGTTTTAAAACCAAAATCTTAATTAAACTTAAAATGTTCTATGGAATTGGAGACTAATATTAATATTTAATATTTTTAAGTCAAGATAAGAGCTTTTGCTAAAATCAAAATGAGAAAGTCAATGGAGATAAAATGTTTTATTTGATTATTTTCATTAAAAAAAAAACAATAAAATTAAAAATAAACAATTTCAGTACTTTTCTTTAAAAAAACCAAAAAAAAAAAAATAATTTCAAAGGAACTATATAATATGAAAGTAATTATTCATCATTTTCATCAAAATCAGTTAAATCTGGATGGTAATCCAATATGTCTTCTGTTCTTAAATCTATAATGTTAATAGGCGATTTCTTGTGACTGATGTTTTCTTCTACCGTTTTATCCCGATTTTGACCAAGCGTACATTATTTGAAAGGTATTTCTTTTTAGCCGATTTACAGATTTACAGATTTTAAAATTTTTCCCTTAATTTTGAGTAAATTGCATTTAAAGTTGCTACTAACACATACATAAAATTATACAATGCTATGTGTGTGTTTATTAAATTTGTTAATGTATTTGTAATAAAAATGAGTTTGTTTTTTTGTTTTGATTTGTGAATTTGCCCTAATTGATTAGGGTCTTAATTAAATGAAAAAACAAAATTTCCTAGAATTTGCCCTCGAATTTTGAGGGCTGGAATCTGCAAGTTTAAGTGAATATCTAGTGCCGTTTTCTTTTCTGACATGAAATGTCGCATTTTATTTGCACTTTTTTCGAATAGTGTATTTTTTTTATATGTTCTGAATTAAGAGCAAACTCATCTTATACATCAATTGAAAAGTCTCAAAGTGATGCATTCATAAAACGCAAAAAATTTTGATTCTTATCCTCTTTGAAGTCAAGGGGTGAAAATATTAAAAAAAGGGGAACAATGGGGAAATATTCTCGTACTATGACCTGAAAGAACTCGATGGCTGCAATTTTTTGTGACTTACGAGGTCTCGACTTTGAGACCTTTCGATTGGTGTATAAGATAAGGTTGCTCTTAATTCAGAATACATAAAAAAATACACTTTTCGAAAAAAGTGCAAATAAAATGCTACATTTTTTGTCAGAAAAGAAAATGTCATAAGTGACATATTTAAGGGAAACAGCATTATATGGAGGCTGTTACTATAAAACTGCCTACTGTTTAATGAGTATAATGATCACACAAAATCAAATTTGACCGAGATCTGTATGACAATTTGGATCTAATGGCAATTTAACTCTGAATGTCACCGGTTTCATCAATTTCAACAGAGTTCCTTCTATGTCCGATAAAAACTTTTATACCAAATTTCGTTAAAATATGTCCATACTTGAGATATGTAGTTTGATTACAAAGTTTATTTTAAAACACAGGCGCACAGACTGACGGACGTACTGATATCGCTTAATCGACGCAGAAATAATTATTTTCTTTTATGTTTTGTCAGTCAAATTCGGTTTCTCATGATTTCCCATTAAATGTATTATTCATTGGGATTTACAATATTACGTGGTAACATTTCAACATAATGACTAAATCTTAATTACTGATTTGCTTTATTTGCTGGATTTATTTTCTTGGGCACTAATAACCAACAAAGTTAAAGGCCAATAATGATTTACTAGTCAATGCACTAACATGGTTTATATATCCTAATTTATTTGTTGTGGTCTCTTAAATGTCTCTATTTTGTAATAGTTCTTGTTAATTGTGTTGTATTGTTCTGTTTATAGATTATCAGATTATGAATGTAATTACTTCTTAAAAGATGTCTGAAAGACTGAATTCGTTAACTTTCACATAAAAGATATCGTACAGTTTTTGGGATAATACTAATATTACCTTCGGAAATTTCCCTGAAGTGTTGAACTTTTGAAAATCGTGAAAACGTGTTAAGAAAATGTCGAAAATATGAAAAACTGGCCGATTAATGTTGTACTACCACAAAAAGATTTCATTTTATATCTCATTTTAGTTTTGCCTTTATTCTGTTTTTGCAAGAAAAAAAAGTGCAAGTATTCTGTTAGAAATAATTATCGGGCATCTTTTTTTTCAATTAGAAAAACAAGAAAATACGGTTATTTATACCCTATACCACTATGTGGTTTGGGTATAATGACTTTGTGCTGCTGTTTGTAACAAGCAAAGATATTTGACCTACACCCATCTTTAATTATATCGATCGAATCAGAATCACTATCGGATTCGATTTAACAATGTCCGTCCGTCCGTCCGTCTGTGTGTCCATGTAAAGCTTGTAATTAAACTACAGATCGCAAATATGAATATGTTTTGATGAAATTTGGTATTTAATCTTCTATCGGCCATGGGATGAACGCTGTTGAAATTGGTGAGAATCGGTCCATGTTCAGACCTAGCCCCCATACAAATGACCCCTTTGAAATCAACATATATTGCCATAAGATGCAAATTATCATACAAAACTTAGTAAAATTGGGTTTGTATGTGTTTATTGTATCCATTAATTAGTAGTCCCTATAGGACAAATCTTAGTCGTAGGCCCCATATAGATCTGTTTTCCGATCTTCACTTAAATCTATCAAAAAACAAAAATATTGCACTGATTCTTCTCAAATTTTGTTTGTATATATTTTTGCAAAATACAAGAGACTTTACCAAACATGGTCAGGATCGGTCCATTCTTGGGCCTAGTCCCCATATAGATATAGCATCCGATATGAACTTTTTCATATCTGCAGCCGAAAAAATTAATAAAAATCCCACTCAAATTTGGTTTATGCTTATTTTCTATATGCAGTTAGTTGGGTCTAAGAGATAGGGTCTCTAAACGTATGGTATAGGGTATCGTATAGTCGGTCTAGACCGCCTATAATTTTCTTACTTGTTTTATTTCTGCACTTCTCTCAGAATATATTGGGATTTTCCCATGTAATTTTCAAAAAATTTAATTTGAGGTCAGCTTTATAAAAATAGCGTTCTATTTTCAACATATATAATTTTAGCTCTTTGCATTTAGTCCAGTGTTTTACCAATTCTTTAACTCTTTCCAGATAATAGATTTCCTCGAGGTCTTTAAAATAGGCTTTTGTTTCAGTTATGAAATCCGAGATTTTTTCAGGCTTCGAAACAGAAAATAGTATCAGGGAGCTAAATCTCGAGAATATGCTGGATGGAGTAGCAGTTCGTGGCACAATGGATTTTTGCATTGATGACTAGATACCTGCACGTAGGTGCTTGGTGGTGGTGGAAGAATAAATTATTCCTCGCCAAATACGGATGTTTCTGCTTCATTTCAATGTAGAATCTGTCAAACAGTTGTGAAATATTTTTGCCGGTGATTTCTTTACAGACCATCTTGGCCTTCTTTGGTGCAAGGAGAACGCCAATGCATTGGCAGTTACTTGGTTTTTAATGTGTTGTGATGAAACCAAAATATTTTATGAGCCCACAAAATTCTCGAGATTGTTTGTTTTCAATGGCTCTCAACCACAAACTATATACCGAAGCTTACTCACAATTTAACAGTAGTTCTTTTATTAGAACGTAGTTGACAAAGGCTGTTCAAAAGGTCACCGAGTTGAAAAACTGCCTTGGAATGTCATGAAATCCGCTAAATTTGCTTTCGCCGGTAAAACAAAATATTCCTCTAGAAAGAAAAATCCTTGTGTTCAGCTTTTTTTCAAAATTCAATTGTATTATTATGTTACGCGTACTAATAAAGGGTTCTAGTCTAGCTTTTCTATCAATTAGACCTGTTTTCTTTCCCAGTTCTTTTTCACTGCAATTAAGAAGGTACTTCTACTTCGGAGAAATTTTGTTGTGCATTTTTTTTGTTTTGGTTTGTTTGGAATCTTTTTATAATATGGATCCTGTAATCCATCTTCGAGATTTCACAAATACTTTTTACTTTTCTGGTTTATGCTCTTTGTCGAGACAAATTGATTTGACTTACTTTGTGCCTGTAAAGAAAATTACAATTCTGGGTTTCTCATAGATAGTTTAATCGTACCCAGAAAAGTGGGCTGTAAAAGTTAGGCAAGGTTGTAATTATTTAAGTCGTGATTGGCATCTTTCCGAGTTTGGCTTGTGCTCTACTTTTTGTCTATCAATAGTTTTCTACGCTATATTTTGGGGCTCTATGACATATCACCCGATGAAAAATCATGCAAAAATAAAAATTAAAAATGACACAAAAACTCTCCCATATAAGATTATCTCAGGTGAAAAAATAAAAAATTACCCAACTTTTTGGGCTATTTTTCGAATTTTTTTTTTCATGTTTTATTTGCATGTAATTTTTCATAACGAAAAATGACCCAGCAATTTACTCAAAATAAAGGAAAAAATTAAAAAATCTGTTAATCTGGTGAAAGACAAAAATAAATACTTTTCAAATAGTAAACGTTTGGTCAAAATCGGGATATAATGGTAGAACGAAATATCGGTAACAAGAAATACCATATTTTGGTATCTGGAAACGTTTTTGTATATAAAAAATATTTTATATAAATAGGTCAGATTTAAAGAGGAACAACAATATTTCACCATGTTGTCTGAGGTTGCTTTGTACTGGTTGCACTTTTGGGTTTTTTTTAATTTAAAAAATGTTAAGTGAATATATCTTACGGACTCCACAGAGCACGTGTGTGCCAATAATGAAGCAAATTTTACGACACTTGGTTAATTCTTATTTGAAATCTCATGGATTACACACTTCTTAGGGCAATTTAAGTCCTGTAGTAGTTATGTAGTTATGTTAGTTACAAACATCAGCATCAACTCATTATACGCTGTTAACAGAGCAGTTGGAATATTATTTCATATAATAACAATTAAAAACTAATAATTGTATTCGTGAATGAATTCCTAACAAGCTCTGCATCTTATAATAATTAAATCTCTGTTTGTTTTGTGTATGTTGTGTGTATGAGGGCGTTTCGTCGAAAATGGTTTTTCTTTGCTTTGTGGACTCCTAAAACGGAACATGAATTCTGATAGTCCAAATACCGAAATTATTTGAACATTTTTATTTCAAATACATTTTCTCATCATATCATAACGTTTCTTTAAAGTTTAAGAGTAATTTAAAAGCACTTAAAAATGAGAGTAAATACTTTCTAATATTTTTTTATAATGAGGATGCGGAAATTTCTTTCGATTTATATGAAAATGTAAGGAATATATTCTAACAATTGAAACTGAAATTTTTTGTAGTCGATACAATAATTCGGTTTCGGTTTGCATTTGTATAGAAAAATTTGAATTTTTTAAGCGTTACGTTTTTAAGTTTTTTATATATCTAAATATACGCACCAAAAAATGTAAGTATGTTTAAAGTGAATAGCTTTTTTTTTTTAACTGATTACAATAATATTCTAAAGTGGCATTGAAATTTCAATTAATTAATATATAATAAACATCTTGTCAGTAGAAGGACTGACCGAAAATGATGTAAACTTTAGACCTCTTTTGAGATGTACGTCAAAAGGTGGTTAAATATTTAAAAATAGTAAAGAAAAAGCATTAAAAAATACCTCCTATATTAGTCCATTCAAACCAAATGAACTAATAAAAATAATTGAAAAAAAATTCAAAAAACATTCTCAAAAAAGTCAACGATGCTGCTCTTTTCTCTATATTAGCTTATGAAGCGACTGACATCAGTAGAAAAAACAGTTGGAAAAAACAGCGTCAGATTTTTTGACAAAAGTTCAATTCAAATTAAAGAATATTTTTTAACTTTGTCTATATAAATGGAACAACAGGAAAATGAATCTCGTAAACTTTATTTGAGGCAGTCAAAAACCAAGGCCTTGATTTAAATATGTTGAGAGGACAAGGGTATGACGGTGCCCAAATATGTCTGGACGGCATAATGGCATCCCAGCCATAATAAGACAAACATATCGAAGCGCTATTTATGTCCGTTGCGCCTTCATAGCCTAAATTTGTGTCCAAATATGGCTTTGTATAAATAGGAAATACTTTTGCGACCATTTTCAAAATATGAAGTTATTTTCGGGGTCTACAAAAAGGACATGCATTTTGTTAAACACATTTCAAGAGAACGGACAATCTGGCAAAAAACTGCAATTGTACTTCGAAACTCGATGGCTTGAACGGCACCATTTTTTTTTTTTTTTTTTTTAATTCTATCTTTATTTGCAATCTATTTTACAAAAATAATAAGCAAATCTTATAACATTTACAATTAACTTAAAATAACTGAGTTCCAATGAACTCAATAAAAAATATATATTACATTAATGTATTATTTACGTATAAATATATATCATTATTTTTATTTATCGCTACTTCCTAAAAGGTAGATCAAGTATGTGAAATCTTTTTAGCCTATGTATTTCGTCACTGTCATCTAATAGGTTAATGGCTAAAACGTTTGAGTGATTGCTTAGTCTATCAAGATATCTTTCACTAAACTTGTTGATTTCGTCTTTTATTGTTGATATACCGAGATCCTTATGTATATTGGTGTTTTTAATATACCACGGCGCATCAGATATTAGTCGTAATGTTTTAGATTGATACCTTTGCAGAATTTCCACATTTGAATTGCTAGTAGTTCCCCATAGTTGCAAACCATAAGTCCAAACTGGCCTGAGAATTGTTTTATATAAAATAACTTTATTTTCCAGGCTTAATTCAGATTTCGATCCCAGCAGCCAGAGCATTTTTTTTGTTTTGATTTTTAAATGTTCCTTCTTTTTGTCAATATATTTCCTCCATGTAAGTCTTCTGTCTAGATGCAGCCCCAGATACTTCACATTGTTACTTGTTGGAATAGAGGTTCCATTTAAAGTTAGGCTTGGGCAATCACCTTTCCTCAGCGTAAATGTAACGTGAACGGACTTTTCCGTGTTAACTCTAATGTTCCATTTTTGCAACCAACTTTCTATAAGATTCAGTTCATTTTGTACCTGTTCAGATGCTTCAACTTTTGACTCATATGATGCTAGTATAGCAGTGTCGTCAGCGTATGTTGCAATGGTTAATCCATCCACTGTTGTCATATCTGATGTAAAAATCGTATAAAGTACTGGGCCCAATACACTGCCCTGTGGAATACCAGATTTAATTTGACCAAAATTTGAATAACAATCGTTAAAATTAACGAAAAACCATCTTTCATGAAGATATGATTTAAGCAATAGATAAAATGGAGCTGGGATCAGCTTTTTTAGTTTGTATAACAACCCAATATGCCATACGTTATCGAAAGCTTGTTGCACATCCAAGAACACAGCGGAACAATAAAATTTTTTTTCAAATGTATTTCTAATGACGTTGACAATCCGGTGACACTGTTCTGGCGTGCCGTGTTTATGCCTGAAACCAAACTGATAATCTGGAATAATATGCTGTTTTTCCAGTATAGGCAGTAATCTTTTTAGAAGAAGTCTTTCGAATATCTTGGAAAATGTTGGTAACAAACTTATTGGTCAGGTTTATTTGGTTTGTTTATCATTATAATTTTTTGCATATTTCCATTGGGATGGGTAGTAGTTTAGTCTTAGAATAGAGTTAAACACTGTTGTAAGGAAAACATAGCCTTTTTTAGGTAAAGCCTTAACTACTGTAGAGTCAATACCGTCGTAACCTGGTGCTTTTTTCGAATTGAGTTCTTTTATAATATTTTTTACCTCAGAATGAGTCACATGCTTTATAGGACGATCCATTTGGCATGCTACATCAAGGAATTGTAATATTTCATGTCTATTTAAAGGACTATTTAAATCAAATGGTGTAAAAGTTTGTTCTAAGTGCTCCTTAAATACGTTTGCTTTATCTTTGTAAGATCTACTCCAAACACCATTAACATCCTTGATCGGTATATTCCTTTTAGCAGGACGTTTTAAATATTTGGTTGCCTTCCAAAGACTATATCCGTCATTTTTCGTAACATCCAAATTCTTAAGAAAGTCTTTGACGGAATTATTTTTATATTCTTTGAGGCGTTTTTTTTAAGTAATTAGCCGCTCGATTTAAGTTGGACTTATCCAATGGACTTCTAGTTTTTGGTAAATTCTCCTCAAGCAACGTTTGTTCATAATAAGTTCTCTTATTTCAGCAGAAATTTTCACATTAGAACCATTCGAATTACATTGTGGTGGGGTAGATAAACAAGCTGCCTCATGAATTAGGCTCGTAAACGATTCTATCGCATCTTCTAATTCGCTTTCACTTTTAATAGAAATATTCAAATTTAAATTTTGCTCTATCCAATATTCAAAAGATTTCATATCTGTGTTAGCATGAATGATTTTTATGTTTTTTGTTGCAGCTTGAATATTTGTACTAAAGTTAACGATTATAGGACTATGGTCAGAACTCAAATCTGCACTATCTGATATATCCAAAAGTGCTCTAGAAATACCTTTATAAACAATGAAATCCAGAAGGTCTGGAATTTTAGTAGGATCACTTGGCCAGTATATAGGGCTTCCAGTAGACAAAGACGAATATTTGTTTTTTAAAATACATTTGTAGAGCTCTTTACCTTTCGGATTTGCTAGTCGAGATCCCCACCATGGATGTTTAGCATTGAAGTCACCTCCTACAATGAACTTTGGGCCAAGTTTTTTAAAAAAGTTTTCATAATCCACACATTTTAGTGAATGTCTGGGTGGGAAGTAAATAGAATATATATTAAAAGCATTGCTATCACATATTGCTTTCACACCGGCTGCTTGCAAAAAAGGTTTTTGAATGGGATCTAGTATTTCATATTTTATACTAGATTTTATTAAAATTGCGGCGCCTGCGTGCGCTCTATCATCGGGGTTGTTAGCAGTCACTATATCATAATTTCTTGTTTTAAAAAATGATTTATTCGTGAAGTGAGTTTCAGAGATCAAAAATATATCAATATAGTTATTTTTAATGAAAATTTCAGTTTCATTTGTATGATTAGGAAGCCCATTGGCGTTCCATATTCCTATCCTTAAATTTAGTTGCATAATTTAGCCATTAGCATTGACATCATATTCATCAAGTTTTCCATCATCCTCTCAAGTCTATCCATCCGAGAGTTTTCTTTAAAATCTGAACTTTTTAAAGCTTCTGAATATGACATATTTAACATGTTTGGATTAGGTTGTCTATTTGGTTGACTATTTGGGACAAAGTTACATTGGGGATTTTCTCTAGAATTATTATTTCTTTGGCTATAGGAAAAAATTTTTGACCAGCGGATCTTCTTGAAACTAGGTTTTGATAAACCTTACAACATTTATAATTCGCTGTGTGGTTTTGTAAACAGTGCACACAACGTGCTGGACTGTTTGCATCTCTATTGCATTCCGCTGTGGCATGATCCATACCACACTTTACACACCTAAATTGGTTTCTACAGTATGATTTGGTATGACCAAACTGTTGACAGCGATGACATTGTACTAAGTCATTTATTCTCATTGGTGGTTCAATTTTAACTATGGCGTGGTTTATATGTTTTATATCATACACAGTTTTATTATTTACATTTGGTTCTAAGTCAACGAAAAACATTGATAGAGGTTCCTTTGTAGTACGACTGTTGACATTTGTAATAGCTCTGACTTGATGTCCTAACAAAATGAGTTCCGCTTTAATATCCGTAATGGAGTTGAGTGGTGAAGCCCTTTAATTACAATTCTATAAGCCCTTTCTTGCTTTAGTTGAAAAGTATGAAAATTTATTGCATTCTCTAAGTATTTTATTACTGTTCGATATGAATCTACAGATTTGATCATTAGACGAACTTGACCTTTCCTTAAAGATTTATAATTAAATTCACTATTAGATATAATACCACTTAATTTTTTTATCATAAGATTTATATTATCTACATTAGGAATATAAATTGCAGGAGGTTTTGGTGTTGTGTCATTACATTTTTCAGCCTCTTCGTCTCCAGTATCAAGAGTAGCATACCTGTTGTTGTTGGTTGATGTAGTTGGTTGCTCGTTCAGGTTTATAATTTTTTTTTTGTTTTGTTGTTGATGTTGTTGTGGTGATTCTGCTCGCTTTCGTTTTGTTGGAACAGTCTGCCAAATCGACTCAGCTTCATCGCATTCATCACTTAGGCTTTCCATACTTGTAGTATAGTAAACCTTAACTATTGTTGTTTATCATGCACTTTGATTGTTATTGTGGGATTAACAATTCAGTAAAGAATTCACTAATCCATTTGTTTTGAAAAACAATTTTATGTTTTATGCAAACTGCACTGATATTGTTTTTTGGGGGATTAACGATGCTAATCCCTTTGTTTGTAAAAAAATTAGTTGTTTTTTTTTTTTTTTTAGATGTTTTGTTGTATAAAATTTTTTAAAATTATACTTTGTTATAAGTTATACGTCTGTCTGCGATCGCGGTCAAACAAAGACTGAACGGCACCATTGTGTACAAATATTTTAAAATTCAATACCACAGTTAATTAACACCTTCGATAACATGGACGATAAAGGTAAGTTTTCAAAGAAATACTTTTTAAAAATCGAAGACTGAATGTAAGTATCGGGTAAAAACACGTAAAAGCAACCAAAAAATTAAAAATTTTTGTTTCACCATCAATGAATTACAATAGATTAATTAAATTAATTTATGTAAATTTTTTTGGTATTAAAAAAAATATGAGGTCAAAGCAAAATACAAAGTTCTTGATTGTTTTCATTATTAATACAATAATATTGACCATCACTTGGTGTTAAGATTTCAACTCATAATTATCTTTTCTATTTAAAAATGGCAGTAGTCTCATACATAAAGAAATACATACATTTTTGATATTAGAATTAATAAAATTAATTAATTATAATTGAATCTCTTATTGTAGTCACAAATATCCAGCACTGAAACATTTTATACTGGATTTAAATCAGTTCCCTCAATTGAATTACTTTAAATAGTTTTATAAATACTTTTACTGGTAAAAGGAGCTTAGTTTGCTGGTGCATGAGATTATCATTTTATAAGAATTATGATTAACAAGTTTTTTGCAAAGAAAATTTATTGTATTTATTTTAAGGTATATTAGAATCATAATAAAACTTCTTAATAAATAGATATGATAGCTCATCAGGTACTGAGTAGATCTTATGACAATTTAAGTCGATCTCATAGCGGACATTTGTATGTGGACTAAGTTTGAATATACAGCGATTTTTACCAGTTCCAATAGCGTTCGTCATGTGGCCAAATTTGCGTCTTGTAGTTTGATTACAAAGTTTTCATGGACACATAGTCAGCCGGACAGACAGATAAACGGACAGACACATAAATAGACAGATGGGCAGATATCGCTAAATCGACTCATAAAGTGGTTCTGAGTCGGTCGGTGCAATAAATGATAGGCCAAAAATTTTTGGCCAAAACAAACATCAGCACAAACTAATTAAACGATAAATTCTTTTTATATTTGTAAATACATTTATTGTATTTTTATCTATATAAAAAAATTTTGCGAATAAAAATATCAGCCATTTCTCCCACTTTGCATCAGTTAAATTTATACATAAATCAATTATTCGTAACCTGTTACGGTCTTATAGACCTCATTTAAAGCACTGCTATCGTATTTTTTCAAACATATCCAGGCTCCAAACGGTAAAATCCTTTTATTAACCATTGGCTAATAACGTGGAATCCAGCGCGAATAAATATGTACAGTATTAAATGTATTGATGTTTTCTGGCCCAGCAACTGATTTTGGGCGACCTTCACGAAGTTCATCTTAAAGCGAACGACGATCACAATTAAATACTGTAAACCGGAGCGAGTAACTGAGTAAATATCGAAAATTATTAATAATCGTCGCATGATGTTGTTAACAATTTAATTCCATTATTTTCTTGAAATAAATTTTCCAAGTATCTCTAAAAAATTAAACTTTCTCTCATAATACAATATTTTTTTTTAAGTTAGATATAGTTATGTCCGTCCGTCTGTCTGTGTGTCCATGTAAATCTTGCAATCCAACTACAGGTCACAAATCTAAATATGCTATTAATGAAATTTGAATATAAGTTTTCGTCGGCCATAGCGTAATCAGTATTGGTATTGATGAAAATCCTTTTATATTTCGACCAAATCGCCATATGTACAAATGACACCTATGACATTGATTTAATTTGACGTCAGATCCAGATTAACATTTATATATCGATCAAGTTTGGTTTGTATATGTTTATTATAACCAAAATTCAATAACCGGTCCATAGATTCAACCCGGAAAATATTCCTAGGAACTCTAAAGAACTATGTTCTTTTTTTTATAATTACTAGTATGCCCTGTCGTACTTCCTATGACTTACCGACAGTTACTCTAATTTTTTTTCTTCTAATTATTGACCAACACTCAGGGGATGCCACCTACAGATACAATGCATTGTGTTGATCTCAGTAAAAAGGTTATGGAAGGGAGGAAAGAGGGAGAAGTGCTTGTAGTGTTTTGACTTAAATGTTATTAGAATATAACTGTCAGGAAAGACCGCTGCGGGGAGTTTATTCCACATACGGCTAGTTCTACTGATAAACGAATTCTCTCTGTAATGCGTTATGCGGTCAACTGAACATTAAACCACAAACGGATATGATCTACTAGAGAAACGGGTAGAGCGAACTGAAACCCGAGCACCTGGAATAAGTTCGCTAATCTTAGAAGAACATTTCCCATGGAAGTATCTATAGAAAAGTGCTACACAACCAACATTCTGACGATGTTCCAATGAGTCAATAGAGTTGAATACTGTCATTGATGAGTGCCAACGCCCTTCATTGCACACGGTTCAGTAGCTCCAAAACAGACTCTGAAGCTCCTGCCCATATATTGGAGTTGTATTCTATTTTCGGTTGGATGTAAGTGGTATAGATATTAAGGAGATCAGAAGGAGGGAGGGCACCGTTTTAGAAAACCAAGACAAAACCAAGATGCTTCTTTCGACACTTGAAAAACATGCTGGTTCCAACGAACATCACATTGAATTCTCATGCCTAGAACATCACGAGTATCCGATTCCTCAATACCTATACCACCCATATATACAGATGATAAACGCTGCTGCCATCTGCGAAATATTATATAGAATTAAAAGTTTGCCAAGAAGGTTGTTCAGAAAGATAAGGGAACGAGAAGGAGAAAGAACGGAACCTTGGGGTACAATAACAAAACGTATTATTCGATCTCTGAGAAAACTCGATATAAATCGAGAGAAGTCATTACCGACCCCAAATGCAATAAGCTTTGATATCAGTGCACAGTGCCACACACGATCGAATGCCTTGGAAATATCTAGAGCAACCACTTTACTTTCGCCAAAATTGCGAATGGATCGACTCCAGCGCTCAGAAAGTAGAGCTAACAGGTCTCCCGTGGAACGATTTCTACGGAAGCCATACTGAGGATCATTAGGAAGTGAGTTGGCCTCTAAGAAGTTGACAAGATGAAAATTTATCATGCTCTCCATGAGCGAGCAGATTGCAGTTGGACTGTAATTTTCATAAAACATATTACCTTTACTTTTCACTAAGCCTTATCAACCGGGTCAGTAAAAATTTGGACATTCATTATAAGAGTTGGGATAGCAGAACTAGCATTATTCTTTATTTTTTTAACAAATGACCAAAAGCTCTTGCTGCCCCATGAAGTAGAAAAAAATTAAGCATGAATAAGCTGATCGTAAAAAAACTTTTCGCGCCTTAGTGCTTTGGCACATTCGTTTCTCGCCTGTTTGCGTAGCAGTTCAGTGACGGAATTTTTATTTTCACGTCAAAGACTGAATGCTTCCTCTCTGGTTCTGACTGCATCTCTGCAAGTCTGGTTAAACCAAGATTTTTGATTAGGTTTAGCCGAAATGTACTTTGATGGAATGAATAAGCTCATACCAGGCACTATTTTTTTTCCCACCAGTATCGCTGCAGCATCAATATTATTGTCCAGGAAACAAATTTTTTAGTTGAAATGCCTTTTCGTAAATAAAAACTGAGCGTTTCGTAGCTGGTGTTGAAACACAATGAAGTACAAAGTACGAAAAAGATGCGGAAATCGTGCAATGATCCGAATTACCGGGAGCTGCAAGTATTTTCACTTCGTATTTGTCAGGGTGTGAAGTTAGAAAGCGCTCGAAAGTATCTTTTCGTTGGTTATGCGTCGCGAAAAGCTCAACGTAACGGTTTTCGGAAGTTGTTTGATTCGAATAGTGAAGCCAGGAAATGTTGTGAATAGTAAAATTGCTGGCAACTACGATTTCGCTATTCGCTTAACCCAAATTGAGTTAAACTCTGCATCATTACAGTTATAATGTTGCTGGAACTGGTACAGAAAGGTAAAAAGGGATAGAAGGTAATAGCCCGGTATGTGAAAATCCTGTGGATCAGCATCATCACTCACCTGGTCTTCACATCAGGCGAAAATATTCGGCCGATGGAAGAGAGTGTGGGCATATACAGAAACAAATCGTCCTCTGTTCACGTGTATTACAGAAGTCTATTCTGAATTTACCTGGCATTACAAAATTAATAAAAATATAAGTGAATTTAAAAAAAAATAGTACATGTATGTTTTCATAATCAATCTTTCCTACGAAGTTTGTACTTAGCAATTAAAATAATTATTTTATTTATTTTACATGCAAAAATTATTTAATTTTTCGCCGTTCCCACTCTGGAGCCAGCGCCATATATCTGGTCATGATAAAAACTTGGATGTTTCCCATTAATTCCGGCGGCACTTAACAATTGGCCTTGTATTTAGAATATCATTTGGCAATGTGTGATTTTATCGATTCTTGTTTTTCGAGCTTCTCGGTTTAGACGAATTTTGATTTCGGCGATTTTTAAATTTTGGCGATTTGAGCCAAATTTTCCACGACGAATAACATGGGTAACTGTATAGGTGGTGCCACGACTACCAATTCCATCCCGCCCATTTTTTATCAGACTAATCACGTATTAGGTGTAAATGCTTAATGACAAATATTAACTTTGTATAGGCGGTGCCATGCCCACTGCTGCGATCACGCCGTTTCTTTTATTCGACAAAAACGTGAATAACTCGTGGGCTCATGCAAAGTCCCAAGGCTCTCACTATTACACTACTTCAGATATATGACATTTAATATTTACTCTGCATTGGGGCTGCCGCGCCCATTAGTCCGAATACTCACATTTATAATTCATGACCTCAGACAAATTCTCAAAGCTCTGTCATATTGCTCGAGATATATGGTATTGAATAACTAATTTGTATGGCAGGTGCCACTCCCACTTATCCGATATGCTCATTCCCGACATGGCTACCAACATTAGTAAAAGATGACGTCACAGGAATTTGTAAAGCTCTCTCTGTTATAGTATTGAATATATGACACTAAAAATATAAAAAACAAGTAAGAAAATAATAGTCGGTCTATACCGACTATACGATACCCTATACCATGCGTTTAGAAGCCCTATCTCTTAGGTCCAACTGATTAGATATAGAAAATAAGCATAAACCAAATATGAATGGTATTGTTTTAAATTTCTTTGCCTTCACATATGAAAAACTTCACATCGGATATAACATTTATATGGGGACTTGGTCAAAAAAGGGATCTAAACATATACGATAAGGTCATTTATCTTTTTAAAAACATACACAAACCAAATTTGAGAAAAATCTGTCCAATTTTTTTGTTTTTGATAGATTTAAATAAAGATCGGGAATCAGCTTCATATGGGGGCTATGACTAAGAATTGTCCTCTAATGTTTTTTGGACTGCTGATAAACTGATGTAGTAAACATACATAAACCTACGTTGACCGAGATCTATATGATAATTTGGAAATTGTAGCAATTTATTTCGATCTTATAGGGGTCGTTTGTAGGGCTGATCATGAAGCGATTTTCACCAATTTAAACAGCGTTCATCCTATGTCAGATACATAATAAAGTTCATCAAAATGTATTCATATTTGCGACCTGTACTTTGAGAAAAAAATTTACGGGGATACACAGACGGACAGACGGACGGACGCACATCGCTAAATCGACGCAGAAAGTGATTCTAAAAGATGGGTCTAGGTCAAATATTTTTGGTAGTTACAATCATCAGCAAAATGTATTCATACACTGAGCACATAGTGGTACAGAGTTTTTGCCTATGGTTCCTTCCAGATACACAGTAAGACTCTGCAAAAATTTCAGAAACATCGGTCCAATTATTGTGTGACATGAGTGAGCGTTTTTTCAATGCTAGAGAGTATTATGAATGAATGGTCTCAATGAATGGTTGAGAGTTTTTTTTTTGGAAACAGGTTTTTATCTTATGATGAATGGAATGAATGAATATAGATTGAATGTTAAGAAAATAATTTTGATTTAAGGAGTTGAAGTTTTGATATTGAAAGAAAAGGTTGAGGAAAAACCTCCGAAAAATTAAAATTAAAAAAATTTAGTGTTTAAGAATTAAAGAAATAAGAAAAGTCTAAAGAAATGTTAAATAAATTTAAGAAATGTAAAATTAAAAATATAATTTTAACTAATAAGTGACAAAACTAAAATAGTATAATAAAGTTTTATAATTTATGATGGTGTTAAAAAAAAAATGGAGTTGAATTTTGATTTTTGCAAATTGTACATTAATTAACTTAAATAAATAAAACCACAAAATATTGGGTACCTGTTGGATAAAACTAAATTAAGGAATTAAATTAAAGTTTACCTCCTAAACCAAGTAAGCTTATACAACAAAGTCGCATAAATAGTTCTTTGGTGTTTACTCCTATCTCCATATAAACATTTTGTATTGAAATCAGCAACAATATCATTATTAATGCAGCTATGGCCAATTTTTTTCAATGGCATATTGCGAGACACAACCACGGCGTCTGGCGGCAGCAGCTTCATCTGTACCTCAACACCTACAACCATATGGCGGTAATGTTAACTTTATTATTAAAAAAAAAACAAAACTTTCTAGAAATATAAGGAAAATTTGTCTATATATAAATTTAAACTAAAAAATTTTTTTCTACATTAATAAATTTTCCTAGATATAAAAACTAGACTAAAAAATTTTCTAAATTAAAAATGTTCTAAATTACTAAGTTTTGCTAAAATTAAAATTTTGCTGTAAAGAAAATTTTTTTAAATTTAAAATCAAACTAAATTAAAATACCCAAAATTTTTATATATTTAAAATTACTTGAAAATTTAATATTAACCTAAATTTAAAATTATAGAAATTTAAGAGAATTTACAAAATGGTACCATATTAAAAAAAAAGTTACTAAATATAAAATTTTTCTAATTATAAAATTTAACTAAAAATTTTACTACGTTAAAAAATTTTATGAATTTAAGCTAAATAAAAATAAATTTTGCTAAAAATTAATTTTCCTATCTACATAAATAAATATTTCTAATTATAAATTAAAAGTTTTTTAGATGTAACATTTTCTGAAAGTAAAAATTTTTTCTAATAATTATATATTGTTAAAATTAAAAATTTCCATAAAATGAATTGGGCTAAAAAAATAAAAATTATGGTAAATTGTGCTAAAAATTAAATAGTGCTAAAATTCAAATTTTGTTACAACTAAAGTTTCATAAATTAAAATTTTTTCTTAAATATGAATAAAATTAAGCTAAATGTAAAAATTCTCCTAAAATTAAAATTATGCTATACTTTAAAATTTTTCTAAAATTAACATTTTCCTAAAATTAAAATTTCCCTAAAATCAAATTTTGCTAAACTTAATTTAAAAATTAAAACCTTAAAATGAAGGTTAAATAAAAAGTTTTTATAACCCGATGTAGAAAACCAAACCAAACCAAATTTTTATCATTTAAGTGGGTTACCTCCAATTTAGATGGAGTAGAGGTAACGAGGTAGGGAGGGCAGTACACCTCGTCCCCAAGGTAAGTATGGCCATCCATGCATTTAGCGACCGTTTTGTTTTTTGACAGTTTTTTTTTTGTAAATCCCTGGGCCTGAGCAAGACCCCACCCATCCGGCGAGCTAGGCCCCACGCCAGCACGTGCGACCAGCAAAGGCTCAGGGAAACGGAAGCGGAAATTCCACCCCAACCTTACCATTACAATTGAGAATCCTACAAACAAACAAACAAACATACTTATTTTCGCCTTTATGTATATTGATTGGATTATTAACATGTCAAACTAAGAGATCAATCTAATAAATTTGCTTATGAAAAGTGTCGAGAAATACAAAAAGCTCTTTCATAACGGAACTTATGTCTTCCTATTCTACTCATTACTGTGCGAAAATCATTAAAATATTTCGTTAATGTGATATTTCTCTAACTTATCGACGAAATGGAAATAAGAGGGATCCTTTAGAACATATTTTATCGGGGAAAGTAAATTCTATTGACGCTTTCTCAAGGTAAAATAAACACAATTTAAAACTGCTTAAACATTGTTGTTATAGCCTCTTTATCAAAATTTGTTGTTGTAGTAGCCTTTTTATTAATTCCCTTTTATTACCTTATACTTGTAAAACATGTTCTTAAGTTCATTGAGTTTGTTAGTTAATGGGATCAATTATACTATTTGATAGGTTCAACAAACTTATGAAATACAAGCGTATTTAATGGAAACTACTAATAAATGAAATAATTAGATATAAGAACTTATGGCAAATAAAACATATTTTAGCTCTAAGAGAAAGAAACCCTTAAGTAGAAATAATCAATATAGAAACAATCTAATCAATTTCAACATAATCATTATCAAAATATTTAATATAATTACTGCGAAGGATTAATGCCAGAATCTGATCTGGCACTATTGAAAAAGTTCATAAAGTTTGTCAAAAAGGAAAGCGGAAGCATTTCATGAAAAGTTTAAGAAACATTCACTTACACTCCTAAATGAAATGTGGTTATGACCACATTTAACAATTAATCTTAATTTATAAAGAATTAAAATTTTTTTTTTTATGAAATACAAATGTTTGAAAACTTAATTTGGATTAATTTATTAATAATAACAAAACTTTAAATAAGCAAAAAAAAAAAAAAATACAATCTGTATTATTCTATAAAAAAAATAATAAACCCTTAAATTATCTCTTTACCAATTTAAATCATAATGACTGTCATCGTTGCAAAACAAACAATGAGAGGTTTAAAGATGTGGCTCCCGAAATGGTTTAAAGTATTAGTTTTTAATTCGAATTGATTCTCAAGTCACTAAGCAAAGTCCATAAAAAAGTTCATAATGTGGTAAACAAACAAATAAAATTAAAAGTCTAGACACAAACATGCATAAATAAAATATGTTAAAGTAACACTCAACAAAAAAATGTAGTTGAGATTAACTCAACTAATGATTTGTAAATTAAACCAAATAATTTAATGTTCAAAATATATTTTATAATTTGGTCACTAGGCATATAACTTTTTACAATTTTTGCATATAGGAAAAATGACATAGCATAGTCGAATAGAGCATAAAAAATAAGAAGACCGACTAAATTTTTTTTTGCATAATTGCATGTCTATTTGATCTCGCATGTTTAATTGACTGGTCGCAGCTTGTATGGAATTTTATTTTTTTGAATTCTAAATATGTGCATTGTTAAATATGAAGTTTGCTGTCATAAATGCGGTCAAATGTCATAAATGCGGTGCCTAGTGGGGCCCACAGTACTCGTCATCAGTAATCTTTATTTAAAAATGTCATAAAAATGGAGACCGCATTTATAACATATTTAGAATTAAAACTACCTAAAAATAATGTATTGTTCTAGTAAACTAGATGAAACCCTTATTATTGGTTGATAAATAAAATCCTGCTATATTTGTTAAACCTACCGAAAATAGAAAATTCATTCACCCAAAAAATTTGATAAATAATGATTTAAGCAGTTTCGTGTCCCAGAACACTAAAAAAAATTTAAGCTATTTTAGTATTTCTGCAGAATTCTTATTATTTCCTCCATCGACATGGGAATACAATGAAGATTTTAAAAAGAGTTACAATTTCTGCAAGGAATTATTTGTAGTAAACGAGCCGAAAAAGGCCTCAAATGTATAAAAGAACTTCATAAAGTGTTAACAAATAATTAAGAACAAAATCAGTTTTTACTCCAGATAGTAGAATTATATCAAAAGCAACATCCTTCCTGTACTAATAGAAAAATAATAGAAAAACTAGTTTGCGGTAATCTTTATTTACAAATTCCTAAAATCCAAAGCAGGATTAATGGATTAACGTTCTCGGATATTTCCGAAATTTTGGGAATGGAAGATCTGCACATTTGGTTATTTGGACAGCACTTACAAAATATTTGAATTTTTTGAATAAATTGTCTTTTATTAGCTTGGGGTCATATGTAACCCAGATTCAATGTGTGTGTAACATGTGTTTTTTTACTCACATAAATGATGATTGCACGTGCGTTAAGAAAAATGTTTAAGGGTATTTTTAATGTTAGTTTTTCTGAAAAGTTCGTATTTATGTAGAATATTTGTGTGAAATATGTGAGACTTGCGCGACTGAACTCTTATTCTTATACGCTATGCTGATTTTTATAACTACCAAAAATATATGATCAAAAACCATCTATTATATACCGATCCACTCAGAATCACTTTCGATTTAGCGATGTCCGTCCGTCTGTCCGTCTGTCTGTCTGTCCGCCCAGGTTATCATATATATATCGAGAAGAACTGGTGTATGTGTATGAATTATAACCAGTAATCAATACTCCAAAAATAAGTTCCGTGGGACCATTTTTACTCATAATTCCTCATATAAGGCTGATATTCCTGATCTACGTTTAAATCTAACAAAATTATGTGACTTTACTAAATTCGGTCATGCTCGGTCCATTTTTGACCTAGTCCTCGTATGAAAATAACAATGGTATTAACATTTGTTTTATGTTTATTTTCTATATCTAGTTATTGCCGAAGCAAATGTGGATCCAAGACTCTCTCATAGTTAGGGTATCGTATAGCTGGTATTGGTCTATTATAATTTTCTTACTTGTTTTATTCTATTGAATTGATTATGGTCATTGCTATTGCATAAAAACTTTCTTGCATTTTTTATACCTTCCTCTCCAGTGTGCAGAGAGTATATATAAGTTTGTCATTCCGTTTGTAATAATTAGAAAAAAAAATCTGGACCCCATAAAATATATATATTTGTGATCCTTATAACAAGCGGAGTTGATATAGCGATGTCCGTCTGTCCGTCTGTCCGTCTGTCCGTCTGCGGAAATCACGATGACGGCTTCAATCGGGCAACTAGGTTGCTCGTTGGTATAAAAAATTATTCATTAACATCCTGAAAAGTTTGGTATTTAAAATCGTCCAAATCGGTTTATCTGGTCCCGAGAATTGAACGATGGAGTAAAAAAAGTCTTGAAAAAATATGATTTGACTATGTTGTTCTTGTCACGATAACGTTCTCAATAGGACAGCTAGGGCGCTTGTTGTTAGTGGGAATGATACACCTACATCACGAGAAGGCTTCTGTTTTTTAAATCGTGACAATAGGTTTCATAGGTGCCGAGAAATCACTGAAAAGGTAAAAAAATATGATGTTTTCCTATATTGTTATTCTAAATTTTGTATTTTGTCACAGCTGTACTTGTTGTTTTTATGGTCGTTGTGGTAATAATATAAAAATTCACCAATATCAACATTTTATGGTGTAATATTTAAGTTAGTTAATTAATAAAAGAAACTATATAAAATCAATATCAATATTCTGCGATTTTTATAAGATCACAAAATATTACAAATTGATACATACAGACTACTGTTGCAAATATCAAAATACTATAAATAATATACATATATTCTGTATATGTATGTATATCTATAATAAGCGGATATTAAAAATAATTTAAATATAAATTATTTTATTTATACAAAATACTGCAATTTTTAGGGTTGCAAAAAATAGTATGATTTTAAGGGTTCTACTTTTAGTACATACTTGCATTCAAAAGTAGTATTGAAACCATAAAATTCTACCCTGTAAAAAATTGGTGTTTAAAAATATTTTTTTTTCTCAGATGATAATAATATAATAGATGTCAATAATATTTAATTATATGCATTTTTAAAATTTATTATTTAACCGAGAATATGCACGATTTATTCCGCATTAGGAATAATCGCGGAGCTCAGCTCAATCAAAGTGCAATGATTAAGCCTCACTCTGGGAAACAAGTGTTCATGCTTCCCTTTGCACAAACGCCATTCCCAACTACCAAAAATTGTAGGCACGAGCTATCCACATCAGGAATACTCGCGGGCTCAACTCAATCAAAGTGCAATGATTAAGCTTCGCCCTGGGAAGCATATATTCATTCATTTCTTAGCACAAACCGAACTTCTTATGGCACATTAAAAATAAACTAATTGAGAAGTACAATTCATCATTACGCTGTATTATAATACTATTTTCTTATTTTACTGGTAGCTAGCAAACAAAGTGATCGTATCATTGTGAACGAAATAGAATTGAAATTGTGTGCAGATTTGTTTTACTTAAAAAACTGTTTCTACAGATAGTGAATAAAATCCCAGTAAACATTTTATGCAATAAGCGATCATGAGGAGTCTTTTTTGACTCCTCTGTGCTATTAAAACAGTCAAAATGCGCTCTTTTGCTGATCACAAAATATTCTTTTGTTGGGAGGAAATATTACCTTACCTCCGACTCATCTTGAGAACCTTTTTTATCCAATTTTCTGATTAATTTCGACTTATTTTTGAGTCATATTTAATGTCATTTTTCTATAAATCACTTTTTAAGCGTAAGCAAAAATCATTTCTTAGTCTTTTTCTAATACCGCATGTGATTAATCAGTTTTTAATCATCAAAAGTGCTCGAAGAAGACACAGTAAGATGATTTTTGTTAAAACAGTCTTCGAAATGATTACTGGGATATCGTATACTTTTGTTTACACACACATATACATAATGGCACCAGTAAGCCGAACTCTCTCATGAAACACATGGACGACAGCGGCAACACGACTACAGCCTGTCAAAAATAAAATACACACGTTTATATGAAAGCGATTATTTTGACACCCACACAGCTACACGACTACATGACCACATTTGCTGCTGTAGTCAACTTAGGCAAATATCTACATATGGAAAATAGTGTAAACACACCTTTAAGGTGCTATTACACGAAGTGTTTTTTACATATGTACTGTCACTTTTTTTATCCATATGAAATTCCTCATGTCTGTCAAAATTGTCTTTTACATACGATTCATAATTTTTGCTATCACACGTGCATATGTATTTCCGTATGACATAACCTCTAAGTGTAAACAACAGCTGATTTAATTTGTGAATTTACAAAAATTTATTGTTAAAAAAAAGGTTATATATTTTTTAATTGTTAATACTAAACAATTTATTTTTCTTTCAATATTAATCTTTAAAATTTACTCTGTTTTTCTTTCGCCACAAGCAGTGTTGTATTTTCATGTTTGTCATGCAAAAAAGGAACCTGTTCTAATTGAAAAATGTACATGTGACTTTCCTCATGTAGTGTACATAAACAATGTTTCATATGTATCACACGATGTGTACAACTTTTGTTGTGGGAAAATTTGGCAGTACATATGTAAAAATCACATCATGTAATAGCACCTTTAAGATGTGTTTACACTATGTGTATTTTCCATATGTAAATTCAGTTTTACGATCCATACGTAATTCCGTGTGTGTGTCAAAATTAGCGTTTTACATACGATTCAGAATTTTTGCGTTCAAACGTACATATGTATTTGCGTATGACATAACCTCTAAATGTAAACAACAGCTGATTTAATTTGTGAATTTACAAAAATTTATTGTTAAAAATAAAGTTATATATTTTATATATATTTTAATTGTTAATTAATATTAAACAATTTATTTTTCTTTCCATATTAATCTTTATAATTTACTCTTTTTTTCTTTCGCCACAAGCAGTGTTGTATTTTCATATATTTGTCTTGCCAAAGTAGAACCTGCTCTAATTGAAAAATTTACATACGTCTTGCAAAATGTTTTGTACATAAACAATGTTTGAAAGGGTTCATACTATGTGTACAAATTACACGTGTTAAAAAACTAAGAAAAACACAAGCAAAACGCGTAGTGTGAACGCAGCTTTAATATAATCGAAGAGATCTACAAAGATGGCGTACTTATGTATGTATTAAAAAAAATGCACAAAACAAGTAAAACAAGTGCACAAAAGTGTTTTTTACTTGTCATTCTTATTAAAGAAGCCACGTATTTACTATCTCCATATTATAGAGTTATTACCAGATTTAAAAAAGATAGATATTTTTAATTTTAAAGTTTAAAATTGAAATGTATATAATATTAAGTTGTTAAAAAAAAAAATTTCAAAAAATCCCTACAATTCGACAAAAGTAAGAAATCTTTTGCATTAAACACATAGACGCAAATTCATTTATCGATGCGTTACAAATGGAATGACAAACTGATGTAATAAGATCGAAAAAATAAAACTGATTAACGCTAGTGCTTTTAAAATATAAGACATGGTCAAGTATTCCGAAAAAGATCCGAAATTTAAAAATATATTTTGTTTACTATCTTCTATTGACTTTAAAATTGTAAACGTAAATGCTGAAAATTCAGAGTATTTGTTGTAATAAATTACTAAATTGATCAAATTGTTTACATTTTCAAATATTTTATCTAAATTTGTTACAAATAGTGCAAGAAAACCTAGGTGGAGGGTATCAAAGATTCGGCATAGCCGAATTTAACACTCTTACTTGTTTTTTAATAAAGAAGAAAAATAGTAAAAAAAATAATCACATGTCAGACAGATCGAGACACCCTACGTTTTGATTTTGAATTGCTATCGGAACAAACAAAGTTCAGGAAAACTATTTAACGAGGAGAAACATATTTAATGTGAGAATCGAACTTACTGCTACTTGAAAAAATAAATCGTGTCGTGTGCCTGACAGAGTTGAATTCAAATGAATAAATACCACAAGGGAACAAGGTTTGTGTTGATTAAGAACTGAATGTTGTTTTTAACCCTTTAATGCCCGATGTTGATTATAGACAACATTGTATATTTTTGCTTATAGTCCCCTAATCTTTATTTTTTCTCCTAAGGCTTTTTCTCAGAGTAGCTTGATATATTGTGCAAGCCTAATTGCAAATATTTTATTGAAAAAGATCATGTGAGCGCTAATCTTATTTGACTGCACATATAAAATTTTTTTTGCCGTAAAAAGTGAGTCTACAAATTATCAGAAAAAAAAAAATTAATAACGATATTAAAAATTTAAATTCAAATGCTTAAAAATATTGTTTAAAGGTAAGATAATTAGAAAACAAGCAATAGTGTTAAATTCGGCTGTGCCGAATCTTTGATACCCTCCACCTCGGTTTGAGTATTGATAATAAATGTAAACAAAATATTGGAAAAAGTAAACAATATGTTATACTTAATACCAAATTATTTCAGCAAATTCTTTGGGTTGGTTTTCGTCTTTTCTATTATTTCTGATTTATTTCGGTGTTTGCTTTTTGGTCATCGTGGTTGCTGATCGGCATGCATTTAGGTATGATATAACTTCTCGTTTAATTTAGTTTTTGCTAATTAAATAGCTCGCCCTAACCTCCATTGCGAAGGTAATGGCTGTGTAGGGTGGCTATATGCATTAAATCGTGCTAATTGGAGATGGCTGTATAGTTTCTTTTAAGTGGCCAAATATTTCTTCATTGCGGCCATATAGGTCGGATGGAGTAACAAAATAATAACCAAAAAAAGCTCTATCAACTTTTTTATTAAAATATTGCCATATTTGGAAAACAGAGAGAATAAATTTATAATAATAAATATTCAAATTAGGGATGCCGAACGCAAAAAACCAAATGTCCCAAACATTTTAAATAAAATAATTTGTTATCTTTATTTTCTGAAAAACTTAAAATTTTCATCCAAAAAAAAATTGTGAAAATTTATATATAAATAACATTCTCATCAAATTGCGTTTATTTATGTAACAATTTTTATGTTCGCAATTCTTAAATATCATTTGACGTTTTCTAAAATTCATTGAATTTAAATTAATGTTTTCTTTAGTGTGATTCTGTAAATTTCAACGATCCGACAATCGCAAAATATATCGACAGCTAAGGATTAAGTGAATCACTAAGTACATACATCTTAACGACAGTCGACCAATCTATTTTTATATATATTTAAAGAAATATATATATACAAATTACTTCGTGTTTAACAGGATGATTTTATATTTATGTTTAATATCTCTATTTTTTTACTAATATTTCTGATTATTTATTAGAAAATTAAATAATGAATTGAATATGCTATTTAATTTTTTATTTATATAAAAAAGTTTTTTAATAAAAGCTAAATATTTTCACTATTTTATGGTTTTTATTTATGTATGAGTTTTTATCGATTGAATAAACAACACAAAAATGGTTGTAGTTTAGATAACAACCACAGCTAAGTTTAACAATAGCGAATATCGTTTAAAAATTTTACTGATAATTTTGCTATATTCTGTTTTTTAACGATTCGACTATCGTTAAAAGAAGTTACTGAATCGCGGTACTGAAAAGCTATTAAGTTCTCTTGAATGTCAATATTTTTTTTTAAATGTAAAAATTTTTTAATTGTAAACATAGGTATTTAGTGTTTTTTTTTTGGAATTTCAATTTGTGTTTAACGAATAAAATTTATATATCTTCCAAATTTAAAATTATAATTTCCGACGTTTTGATATGATTTTCTGAAATTCAATTAATATTTTGTAATTGATAATTGGAAATTTTTAATTCCAGTTTTTAGAATTGATATTTTCTTAAATTTGAATGGAAAATTTAAAAAGTGCAATTTTATATTTATGTGAATAATAATTCTTTAGTAATTATAAACAATTTTTAAAAATTATATGTAATCGCAATCAGATATTGTGTAGGTAAAGCAGAATAATAATTCTATATAACTATGTAGAACTTTTTTGAAAGCAAAAAACTCATTGATGAACTCGGTAACTCTATTTTGTAAAGACAACAAAAAGTTAGAATACCAAACTTATGATCATATTTGTAAAATAATAATGAGAAAACGTATGAAATTAAAGACCAGCCCGTGTATAATCTTAACATTGTTCTGCATGATATCTATTTGAAAATATTGACATTCATGTTAAAATAGAAAGAACTATTGCAAAGCTAATTAGAACAAAAATTGTGGCGCCATCTACTGCGGCATAGTTACGCTGAGCAAAATGAAGTGACACTCTGTTAATGCAAAAGAAATGTATTTTCCCCACAACAAAATATTGCAGAATTTTATGTAAATAAAATAATATACCGATTTATTTCTAACATGCAGTTATTATGGATATATAGAATATATGTATATTATTTGTAATATTTAATATGTGTATGTATGTATATGTAAATATTACACAAAATAATACAACATCATACGTTATTTTTGTGTTTTTCTCTTTAAATAAATTTATACATAAAATTTTTTTTTTGCTAAATTTACATTATTTTTTTTTATTAACAACTAGGTATTTTAGCATTATTTGCTTTAGGTGTTGGTGAATTATTACTCCCTTTATACATATTAACTCGTAGTGTCTGCTTGTCGGACAAATTTTGGGTCGATTTTAACCCCTTTCCCGTGACCCAATCGATCTGAAACTTTGCAGGCAGGCTCGAGGCAATGACAGAAATGATCTAATAATTTTTTTTAGTGATGTCAAAACAATGCAAACTTTTAAATTTTTCTACCATAGTTGATAAAAAAATGTAGAAGGGGTTAGTTTTAATTATATTACTACCACAACCACAAAAACAACAAGTCCAGCTACGGCAACAATGCAACATTTAGAATAACAACAAGAACAATATAGAAATATCATATTTTTCATTTTTTTTTTTACTTTTTCATAGATTTCCCTGGACCTGTTCCACCGATTTTAATGATTTTTGAAATAGAAATCTTCCCACGGGTTTGCTGAATCATTCTCACTAAAAATGATGACCCTAGCTATCCTATTGAGGGCGTGATCGTGACAAGAATAACATAGAAAATTATATTTTTTCAAAACTTTTTTTAGTTCTTCATTCAAATCTAGGGCCCTAATCAACCGATTTGGACGATTTTAAATAGCAAACTTCTCAGGATGATAATGAATCAGTTTAATATCAACGAGCACCCTAGCTGCCCGATTGATGCCATCATCGTGATTTCCACAGACGGACAGACGGACATCGCTATATCAGCTCCGGTTGTTATAAGGATCACAAATATATATATTTTATGGGGTCCAAAATTTTTTTCCTAATTATAACAAACGGAATGACAAACTTATATATACCCTCTGCATACTGGAGTGGAGGGTATAAAAACAGTTTTAAAATCATCAAAATGTGGTGAACCGTTTTCAAGTTATTCCATTTTTTTTCTCATTTTTTTTAGTTAAAAAACTATCGAAAATAATGAAAATTGTCTTAACAATTTAAAACTAAATAAATGGAGAAATTTATTTAACATTGAAATTCTTAATTTGAAACTGTCAGCCAATAAATATCCGCTTTTTCAATTACGGAAAGAGCGTTCAGTGCAATTTCTTTTTCAATTCTTTAATACATAATTCCGTTTCGTTTGTAATACGAATTCTATGTGAACTAAAAATGTAGAATTAATTAATTAATTCGATTAAATTTTTTTACTAAAATTAATTCACCGCAAACATTTAAAAAAAATCTAAATTTTATATAAAAACCTTTTTTATTTGAAAATTAACATTTGTGATGATAAATTTTGCATGGAATAAGTTGGAATCGCCGATAAAAATACTAAATTACAGTTTCCTAAAAAAGACTTATGCTTTTTCAAAAATTCATTGTTTTAGTGATATTATGACACTAAAGTGTTTAACCGAATTACCGTACATTTAAGAATATTGTTTTTTTTTTGTATGCTTAAATTAAGGATGGTGGAGTAATGTTTTGAAATTCCTTTTCTGTTAAATCGTGATACGTATGATGTTATTCTTTTCTAGTTAAAATTTTCCAATATTGAAGAATACTTTTTCCGATTTTGCTTGTTCGGTTTTTAGGATTTGCGATTTTATATTTTTACGATTTTCGTTTTTGCATCAGGGGCGATTCTGCGATTTTTTGATTTTTACAATTTCACGCTTTTGAAATTTTGTATTTTTGTTATTTTACGTTTTAGCGGTATTGCAATCACAGAGTATCAATGATAAGCAAAATGCTTACATACATAATTTTTGCATAAATTTTTAGACCGATAAAGGTTGGCATTTTATAATTAAAAAATAATTTGTATAATCGAGATATTTTCCAATTGTTATTAGCAAAAACGATCGTAAAAAAGGCATAAAGACAAACGGAACAAGAATTTAATCTTGATATAATATTAAAAAAAAATAATATTTGCAAAATCGCCGAGAGTTCCAGATTTTCATACAATAATGCTCCATTTGTTTAATATTCTTCTTTAAACTTTGGTATAGTGCATGAATTATATTCAAAATTGCAATTTGATTTATCACGAAGTGACAGTCAAAGAGAAAAAAGCGCATAAAAGGTTAACAAATATTGTATCCCATTATCTTTGAAAGTGGTGGATTAATATGTATTTATGATTATTTATTAACAAAATAACTTTTTAAAATTAAGGCTTCCCCTAATTGAATTGCCATATTCTCTATCGTTTGAGCTACAAACAATAGAATGAAATTATCGAATTTACTCTCAGTTCTAAGCGGATTCTAAGCAATTATATATAAAAATACTACATGTGAAATTTTATGCCGATTTTAGAACTCCAAAAAATAAACTGAAACAATATTCGAAATTTAAAATTGTACTAAATAATTTTTTTTTAATTCTATTTCATCATAGCTAGAAAGAGATAACATATTTTATTGTTAATATGAGAACGAGCATGATTCAGATACTTTTGCTGAAAATAAAATTTGCTTTAATTGGCAACAAAACCTGCAATATATTTTTTTTACCATTATTGAAAAAAAAAAATACAATCTTTTGTTATTTAAATAATTATATCATGTCATATCATCTATCAATTTAAAGAGGATAATCTCTGCAATAATCTTTTTGTTTTTGTTTTTTGATTTATCACGAATAAAACATATCAATAACGTACCTTGATAAGCTTTTTCTTCAATATTATTAAAAAAATAATAAAATTTAAATAGGTGATACATCATAGTTAAGTCATCAATAAGTATTACTTAAAAAAAAATACTTATAGGAATCCCTCAAGGATATGAACAATATGATTTTTATAAAATATTGTATACATGTTTTATACGTAGTAAAGCAAAACAAATTTTCAAAGATTATCCTTTCATTTGAAATCCATATTGACATGGTACACAGGGTATAAGCATATTAATAAATTCGCTGTAAAACAAATATATCCTTGAAAATGAAAAGTGAGTTAAAGTGGAAAAAAGAGGAGAAACTGAGATCGTACTTATATTATATATCAATCTAACACCACGAAAATGGCTCAAGTAGCAAGATGTTCCGTTTTCGTTTTTTGATAAAAACCCTGGATCTACGAGGGCGGTCCCAAAAGAACCCGACATGACAAAGAAAACAACAAATTTGGAAAACGTTTTCTTTATATGTCAACACAAGCAACTTTTAACTCGATACACTATTCGTAGCGATATTCCATAGCTTAGAAACCCAATTTATAGTAATAACTGTCTAACTGGCGACTCTACATCTTCAATGTTGGGAAATTTTTTACCACTGATTTATTTTTGAAACTTTTGAAATACCAAATGTCCCGGGGGATCTTAATCTGGCGAATAAGGTGTATGATGTATCAATACGTCATTGATTTTTATTCCCTTTGGAAGATAATCAATAAAAATTATACTACGCGTAACCGAAAAAACACGCCAAAATCTTGCCGACGCATAGAACTGGCTACGCCTTCTTTGGGCACGATTCTCCCAGTTCAGTCTAATATTTTGATTGTTCTCTAGTCTCAGGTATGAAGTGGTGAATCCATGTCATCCATGTGTACGAAACAACGCAAAAACTCGGTTTTATTTCGGTGAAACATCGCCAAACACTCTATTGAAACATTTTCACGGCTCTGTTTTTGTTCATTCTGAATTAACTGCCACTATGAGATCTGTTTTTCTTCTATAATTTTCTGTCCGTATTTTTGATCTACAATTTCCCAAAGATTTTCACTAACTGCATTAGATTGTAGCCATTCAGTTACAGCTTTGGAGGTGTGTTTTGGGTCATTGTCTTGTTCGAGCTTCTACGCCATTTTAATTTGCCTGCATCCATTTCTAGTTAGAGTATATGCAATAATACAATAATATTGAACTGCCTTACTTTACAGATTTATTTGTATATTTTGAGTCTATTTTTGCCCTTTGGTGGTCGTGCAAATGTTTTCCATCATGCACTCTTAAATTAAACTTGGACTCGTCGAAAATGATAACACTTTCCAATTCCGTCAGTTCATGTGTTCTTCATTTAAATTTATGCGAAACAGACAAATTTTCTCTGATATCAATGGCTTCTTCACAGGACGATAACAATCAAGATCAGTCTTAATAGCTCGAAGGGAAACAGTTCCAACATATCTTTTTAGTTTCCGACTATTAATGACCTTTTTAGAAAACAGTTTTAAGTTTTTTAAACTCTATTGCTATTAAATTTTCCTATTTTTGACTCGTTTTACGGGGCCTGTACCTAATGTTGAGTCGTCACCGTAACTCTTTCATGATCTTTCTTGATATTTTTCTAATTTGTGGATTTATTCATAGACTATTTTAACTGTTCCCAAAACTTTATTCTTGCCATTATTTTATAACAATTAATTATAAGATTAAAACATTGCTTTTTAGTTTAGCACTTAAAAATTAATTTAAAAAAATTTTTGTTTTTATGTCACATTTATGGAATTTATACCCTATAACACTATGTGATTTGGCTATAATGACTTTGTGCTGCTGTTTGTAACTACCAAAAATATTTGACCTAGGCCCCTTTTATTATAACGATCGACTCAGAATCACTTTCTGAGTCGTTTTAGTGATGTCCGTCCGTCCGTCCATCTGTGTGTCCATGTATTTCGATGAAATTTGGTATATGAGCTTCTACCGGCCATAGAATGAACGCCATTGAAATTTGTGAAAATCGGTCCATGTTAAGACCTTGTCCCCATACAAATGTCCCCTATGAAATCGACATAAATTGCCATAAGATCCAAATTATCATATAGATCTCAGTCAAATTCGGATTGTATGTGTTTATTATATCCATTAATGAGTAGTCCAAATATAATCCTTATATGACAATTCTTAGTCATAGGCTCCATATAGAGTTGCTTCCCGATCTTCACTGAAATCTATCAAAAAACAAAAATTTTGCACAGATTTTTCCCAAACTTTGTTTGTATATATTTTTTCAAAATATAAGTGACTTTATAAAATATGGTCAGGATTTCTCCATTTTTCGACCTAGTCCCCATATAAATATAGCACACGATCTGAACTTTTTCATATCTGCAGCCAAAAAAATTAATAACAATGCCACTCAAATTTGGTTTATGCTTATTTTCTATATCTTATTAGTTGGACCGAAGAGATAGAGTCTCTAAACCATGGTATAGGGTATCGGATGGTCGGTCTAGACCAACTAGAATTTTCTTACTTGTTTTTTTTTTTTTGTTTTTGTTTAAATATGAAATAGTTTTTCTTAATAAATTCTCTGATTCTAAGTTGGGTTCTCATAAAATGCCGCAACATTTTGAAAGTTGTTAAAGAAACTACAATTGAAGCATAGGCGCGAATAACGTTGTAAATGCCGATTTTTGCAAAACCGTTTTTTTTTGCGGAATACCGTTTATTAGGCTCTCCGTCAGTTTCTAAATAACAAATCAGCTGAATTTATGCCACTTATCGTTATAAAAATGCAATTTGAAAGTGATAGTCAGTGGAGGAACGTTGTAAGTGTCTGACAAAATGATTCGAAGTTAATTGTCGAAAACTATAAATAGGTGAAACAGAGGCACAAAAGAAAAATTAATTTCGAAAATTGGAGCATTTTCACAAATTCTATGAAACAAATTACAATGAACAATCAGATTTCTTATAATCATGGCAATGGCATCATACTTGCCTGAGAAGTACGCTGATTTTTATCTGCAGTTAAATAAAGTGAAATTAAAAATTTATGTTCGAGAGCAAACCAGCATATTTCTTTTGAGTTTTTGATTTATTTTCTTTTCTGTCATTATATTATGTTATTTTGTTGTGAAATTGAATTTAATGCCGTTTTCTTTTCTGACAAAAAATGTCGAACTTTATTTGCACTTTTTTCGAAAAGTGTATATTTTTTATATTCTAAATTAAGAATAACCAAATTTTAAACATCAGTCGAAAGGTCTCAAAGTGCTGTGTTCATAAAATGCAAAAATTTTGATTATTATCCTCTTTGAAGTCATGGGGTGAAAATATTCAAAAATGCGGAACAATGTGGAAATATCCTCACACTATGACCTGAAAGAAGTCAATGGTTACAATTTTTTGCAATTAACGAGCGCTCGACATTGAGACCTTTCGATTGATGTGTAAAATAAGGTTGCTCTTAATTTAGAATATATAAGAAATACACTTTTCGGAAAAAGTGCAACTAAAATGTCACATTTTTTTTTGTCAGAAAAGAAAACAGCATAAGTTTTTTTTTGTAAAGTGTATTTAATAAATAGAATTTAATTTTGTTTTATTAAAAAACGGCTGCAAATCATTCAAATTTTCTTAAGTATAAATCATTTCTTAACGCGAAAAACATTTTAAATGCCATCTTACTCTCCATTGTATATCATGGAATAACGTTGCATGTAGCAATGTGTTCTGGATATAAAACGTTTTTCCACTGTGAACATAAATAATTTGTGATTTATTAAATAAATAAATTTTATAAAACATTTCTTTTTTATAAAATAGCCTTTTAATTTAAGTGTCTCTAAAATGATCCAAAAAACAATAATTTAGAAAGTGCCTGCTACTTTTAACACGTTTTTTACAAATACTGAACAATTTGCATTTTGTCGTTTACAACGTTATTCGCGGCTATGCTTCAATTGTTAGCTTAAAAAAAATCACCACAAAAAAATAAGTATAATGGGGGGTCCCAGGTCAAAATGACCTGATAAAGAAAACAGAACAAATTTAGGAAACATTTTCTTTATTTCTCAACAGAATTTCCTTTTGCTCAATACAATTTTCCCAGCAATATTCAATAGCTTCGGTACCCTGTTTATAGTAAGAATGGTCTAACAGACTCCACCTCGTCATTGTTGCCAAATATTTTTCCTCCGAACAATTTTTTCAAGTTTGGAAATAGAAAAATTTCCGAGGGAGCTTAATCTGGCCATTAAGATGTATGAACTGGCGCATTGTCTTGATGAAACAACACTCTCTTTTTCACCAAATGCGGCCCATTTTTCCATAATTTCACCAATTAGACACTGAAATTAGTTACGAGTATCATAGTACTTGCCATTGAAGACAATTAATACAAATAATCTTCGCCTTTTTTGGACACGATTCCCCCATTTCAGTCCACTATTTTGATTGTTTTTTTTTCTCAGTGGTGGACCCATGTCTTATCGATGGTTACCTTTATTGCGGTGAAACATCGATAAACATGGAAACATTGAACCATCTTCATGATGATGCTTTTGCGGGCTTTCTCATTTCAGCTAACTCACGCACCTTCAGCCGACGATCATCCAATACCATTTTGTGGATTTTCTTGACTGTTTCAGGCATGACCACCTCAATTGGTCGACCACTACGGTGTTCACCTAGGCAGTTCGTACAGACTCTTTTAAGCTCTGCAACCCAATATTTGATCTTAAACATAGGGGCAGACTAGAGTAGAATCTTGCTCGGCTTTAATATTGGTTGGACTAAGCCTTTCAAATAAAAGTATTGAATTACAAAAGGGTGAACAAATTTCACTGAGATCGTTTTCTTTTGATGGCTTCAAAAAAAAAAAAAAACAAATAAAAATACAGACAACATGGCGCTCTGGAACTTAAAACATATGCTATAATTTCTTTCTAACTACTCTCGCCATCTATGCATCAGGCTGGGTTGTTCTTGGATATATAAGAATTTTATGCGTATACGAAGTACAGTTACGAATTTACATTAAAAACAATTTTAGCTTAATTGCGCATTATTGATGTGTTTACATACTAAAGATAAAGCAATGATAATTGAAATAAAATTTCTCCTGTACATTTTTTTTATTGCACTTACGCTCTTTTCGCGGTCATGATTTCGAAGTTCAGGTGTTGTAAACTTAGGGGTTCGTTTGAAAAAATGAAAAATACTTTAATATTATATTCATTAAAAATTATTTTCTCTTAAACGAATTTTCGAACTTTTTTCAAAATTGTTCTCTTTTACAAAATGTTATAAAATTTATATTTCGAAGTTTTTTCCGGCCCAATCGTGATACATATGATGTAATTATTATGTAATTATCTTTTGTATGCTGTGACTTTATGTTTTAATTTCCAATTTTTTTCCATTTATATGTATTAAGGAATATTTATTTGATTCAGTAGTTTTTTAACAACTCCAATAAATTTGTTTTATATTGAAGAATATTTATGGGAATAAAAAAAATCTAGTTGTTTTTCAAAAATCCAAATCATATATCTGCCGTAAGATAGTTAGTATCAATTATAAAAATTAACGATGCTAAATTAGCGCTTTTCGAGCCGAATTTAGTGCTTTTTGACGGCCCAAAAACACATATTTCCATTTTGCACCTTTTAACAAACATTGTTGCTTTCGGTTTTCCTTTTCGAGTGCTTTTACTATTTTTTAACTACAAGCAACAGTTCATATTAAACTAAAAATGTTTAAGATATTATTAATTATTTTAAGATATTTCAATTATTAATTATTAAAATTCTTTTTATCGAAAATTTTGAAAATTGTCTTAACAATTAAAAACTAAGTAATTGGAGAAATCGACTCGGCACCGATTTATTTTAGATTGAAATACTTAATTTTAAAACTGCAGTGAATGAATATCCGTTGTTAGAATTATTAAGTTTCGTTCTATGTAAATATTTTAAATTTTCCGGGCAATGAATTTTTTAAATTTATTAATACATAATTTCGTAATTTTTTTAATACCAGTTAAATACTGATTAAACTTGTATAATTAATGTTGTGCTAATTATCAAATTCCATCAAATATTTTTAATAAATTAATTCACTGCAAACATATAAAAAATAAAAATTTTATATAAATGATATGTAACCCGGTGTGTTTCGCTACAAGATTTTTGAAGATTTTTGTTTTTTGGGCGATTTTTATTTTTCGTGATTTTTGGGTCTGGCGATTTTTGATTTTGCCGATATATTTTCCACGACAAATCAAAGGACTGTCGCTTTCGTAGTGCTTCATATTCTTTACATAGGAGGTGCCACGCTCACTAATCCCATCACCGCCCAAGTTTTATTGGACTACTCACATTAATATCTGATGGACTCATGCTAAATTTCGGGTCTTTCCCTTTTATAGTACACCAGTTATATGATATTAGATATCTACTTTGCATGGGCCGTGCTCCGATCACTCCTTTTTTTTGTTCGACTAATCGCACAAAGAACCGATGGGCTCACGTAAAGCCACAAAGCTCTCTCTTTTACAGTACTCCAGATATATGACATTAAATAGTTAATTTGCATGGGGAGTGCCACGCCCATTGGTGTGAACCCGCCAATTTTTTGTTCGACTCGTGCAAAGTGTAAAAGCTTCCTTTTTAGCACACCAGTTATATGATATCATATATTTACTTTATATGGGCGGTGCCACGTCCACTGCTCCGATCACGCCCATTGTTTGCCTTACTAATCAAATGAATAACTTATGGGCTCACACAAAGTCCCAAGACTCTCACTATTGCAGTACTCCAGATATATGGCATTTTATATTTACTTTGTATGGCAGGTGCCATGCCTACTGGTCCGATACTGCCCATTTTGCAACCGACTACTCACATTAATAATAGGTGACATCAGAAAAATTTGAAAAGCTCTCTCTATCACATTACTCGAGATATATAATATTGAACAATTACTTGTATGTGCGGTACCACGCCCACTTATCCGATCCCGCCCATTTCCGGCGTAGCTACTAATATTAACTATAGGTGACCTCACACAAATTTGCAACGCTCTCCCTCTCATAGTACTCAATATATGTATATGATATTAAAAATTTACTTTGTGTGGGAGGTGCCACGCCCATCAGAAATATTCAAAAAATTATAACCTATAGCACTTCCCATATCCGCAGTAAGACTCTGTGAAAATTACGGAGATTACCTCCTACAAACAAACAAACAAACACACATTACCTCTTTATTATATTAGTATAGAAGTAAGAAAATTATAGTCGGTCTAGATCGACTATACGATACCCTATATGATGGGTTAGTGACCCTATTTCTTCGGTCCAACTAATTGGATATAGAAAATAAGCATATACCAAATTTGAGTGGCATTGTTATTAATGTTTTTGGCTGCATATATAAAAAAGTTCATATCGGATGCTATATTTATACGGGGACTAGGTCGAAAAAAGGACCGATCCTGACCATGTTTGGTAAGGTCACTTATTTTTCGCAAAAACTTATACAAACCAAATTTGAGAAAAATCTGTGCAATATTTTTGTTTTTTGATAGATTTAAGTGAAGATCGGGAAGGAGCTCTATATGGGGCCTATGACTAAGAATTGTCCTATAGGGATTATTTTTAGACTACTGATTTACGGATATAATAAACACATACAAACCCAATTTGACTGAGATCTGTATGATAATTTGGATCTTGTGGCAATTTATGTCGATTTCATGGGGGGCATTTGTATGGGAACTAGGTCTGAACATTGACCGAATTTCACCAATTTCAACAGCGTTCATCCTCTGGCCGATGAAAGCCTAGAATCGAAATCATCATCATTTCATTACAAGCTTTACATGGACACACTGACGGACGGACGGACGGACGGACGGACGGACGGACGGACATCGCTAAATCGACTCAAACGGACGGACGGACGGACGGACGGAAGGACGGACATCGCTAAATCGACTCAGAAAGTGATTCTGAGTCGATCGGTATAATAAGAGTGGGTAGGTCAAATATTTTTGGTTGTTACAAACAGCAGCACAAAGTCATTATAGCCAAACCACATAGTGGTATAGGGTATAAAAACTATAAGTATGAGGAAGATAGGTAGATAGAGATATTGTTTTGCGCTTTTTGCTTGAAAAAAGTTGGCATCGCTGAGCAAAATAGTAAATTACAGTTTCCTAAAAAGCTTTATACTTTTTTAGAAATTGATATATATTTTTTTTGAGTGGTTGTTTGGAACTTATCTATATGACACTGCAATATTTAATCGCATTTCCGTATATTTTAACAATTTTGGATTTCTTGACAAAAAAAAGCAAAAAAAAAAAGCCAATTTCTGTACAAATTTCGAATTTCGAATTTCGAAACAAATGGTGTTAGAGGTAGCAAGGTCTGAGGTTTATGGCTGATGGGTTGGAATTTTTTTATGCTTCTTTTATTTTTAGGATCTGCTCTGTGGTGAGCTTAACAGTAAGGATATAAATCTTAAAAACTAAATATTATGAACTTAAATAAAAAAGATAAGTTATTTTTTAAACAAATGTATTTTGAACAAATAAAATGTTATTAATAAACGGTACTCCAAAAAGCAAAGGGGTCTTCCGGTATTGTAGGCATGTCGTTTTGTCGAAGACGTGTTTTGTCGGCAGTGTTTTTCAGCTTTTTTGCAAATGGATTCGGGTGAGTTTCAAATTTCGTGTTATACTTTGATTGTAGACGGGGGATTTCATCCTTCACTAGGGGAATATTCAAGTCTTTGTATAAAATTTCATTTCTTGTGCGCCAAGGAGCTCCTGTTATCATTCGCAATATCCTCCATTGGGACCTCTGTATAACACCGATGTTGGTTTTAGATGCGTTTGCCCAAAGCTGGACACCATATGGCTTTATTATATTGGCTTTATTATATTGTTATACAACAGGACTTTATATTCAAGCATCAGTTTCGATTCTTGGTTTATTAGCCAATGAAGACTAGAGGCTTTTAATTTTATTTGAGGTTTCTCAGCTTCAATGTATTTGCGCCATGGGAGTCATTGATCCAAATGAATGCCCAGGTAGACGACATCGTTGGTGTGCGGGATTACAACATTATTCAGTGAAACAGAGGGACAGATTTCGCACCTTAAGCCGAATGTTACGTGTTTGCACTTGTGTTTATTTATCTTAATTCTCCAGGTAGGTAGCCATATCTCGGCGTCGCGGAGGTGTTCATTTAAGACCCATTTACACGATACCACTCAGTTGTATGATTTTTCGAAATAAAAATCCGATGAAATTCATCGGACTGTCCACTCTAGTCTTATGAAAACACCTGTTTAGAATAACAAGCAAATTTATTTTGAAATTTATATTTTATTTCCACTTTCTTTGTGTTTGTTTACCTTTTTTTTAATATTAAGAAAAAACAAAAAAAAAAAAAAAATACTCTGGTCCGATGAAAATGGCAAGTTTTTAGAAATGTTTCTAAAACCATCGGAATTCGAAAATAAAATCCTACAGTCTGTCAATTCCATAACATAAGCTTTTTACATGATACGACTTTTTCATAATACTCGACTTTTTGACAAGTCGTAGTACAAAGTGTGATAGTGGAAACTGGCCTTTAGCAACATTGATTCAATTCTAGGTTTATTGTGAATGCTGATATGGCATTTGTTGACATGGTTATTCTCTGGCTCATTAGTATATCACACGTAAAAAATATATACAGCATGGGACCTAGGACGCTTTCCTGAAGAACACCTGCTTTGATTTTAAATACATAAGTGGTGTTGTGACTTTTGTACTTTACTCGAAACATATTTCGTATTTTATATAGCAGACCCTCGTGCCACTCTTTAGCGAAAACAAATTTTCTATAGGGCTGATTTAATTTCATTGGGACTTATAGAATAGAATAGAATAGAATAGAATAGAATAGAATAGAATAACTTTATTGAATATATTAAACAAATAAAGTATTAAGAGGCATTGACATTTTGTCGTCAGCCTATATAATTACATATGTAATATTACAATTTGATTTTAGTTTTACATACTTATGAATTAAATTCTGTAAGCAAAAATTTTCTATATTTTAGACCATTAATTATAAACTTTGCTAGGTTTTTCCACCCATTAAATGTTCCGTTCAATATATTTATTATTGCATTTTCATCAATATAACTCTTCCCGATGTAACGAATCCTGAATTCTCTTAGTATTGGACATTTACCCATGAAGTGTAATAAATTTTCATCTTCACCAAGATTACAGAGATTACAGGTTGTAGTAGTATTATTAAATACACATTTTCTTAATGGTAACGTGTCACATCTAGCTTTCAATATAGCTGATATATCATTTATTGTAAGGTTTTCCTCAGTCAGGTATGTAAAACCCATAGCCGGTGTTAAATGCCTGTATATCCGAGTGCTACTTGCGGAAGCCTGTTGTATCATTTTATTGTGTGTACTCATCTTAATTTTCGATATAATATCTGAGCATTTTGTACGCCACTCATTCGCTGAAAGTTGCGAATCAAAACAGATATTAAACTGTTCTCCAATTTTATTTATCTCCTTTGCCCAGAAAATATTTTTTAGCAAAATAAGCTTTGACAATTTATTTGGTAGTCTTGAAGCATCATAAGTATACATAACTTTTTCCACATATTTAAGATGTAGACATAATGTGTATATATGGCTCTCCTCTGTTCCTGTTTCCAAGGCCAATGCGTAATTGGGACTTATATTTGATTCTATTCCTGTGATAACCACTGACAAGCCTTTGCTACATTTTAGCTGGTATTTGTAGAAATTTCTTTTGGTTCCTTAAGGTAATTTGAAACAACACGGTAATTTTTTTCATTGTACACTTGTATTTTGGAAGTTGTTATGGATGGAAATTTCCATCTGATATTTTTCAAATTGTTTTGAACTGGTGGTGCTACATGTGGCCCATCATTGTCATGATGGAAATATATTGGCTCATGCCTGCTCAGCCATTCTGGCAATTTTTCCTCCAATTATCGGTTCAAACACATCAGTTGTAGTCGGTGCAACTGTCATGTGATAGTTTCACCAATTTTACCAGTGTATAATAAATCAAACACTTCTACTACCATCAAATAAAGAGTATTGCTTTGGTACTAATGTCCTTGGCTGACCGAGTATCATTTATGATTTCTGTAGCTTTGGGTTGTCATGATGGATCCACTTTTCATTACCAGTAACGATTCTATGGAGAAACAAATTTAAAGCAGTATCAATTTTCTATGTCTCTAGGCCTCATATAATATGTCACTCAATTTTGATTTTGGATGACTCATTGGGAATTACTTTATATCATGTCAAATGATTTTGCGAGTTTTGCTTGAGTAAAGTTTATAATTATTCATCTTAGAACTGTTTTACTTTACCGGGCCATTCTTTGTCTTTCTTGTCAAAGTCTTCAATTTTAAAGCTACGAACCAGAATTTCCATATTTTCAACGATGGGATATCTTAACTGAGGACTTTCAGTAGCACTTATTTTTCGAATTACTGACGAATAGCAAAGTTTTCCACAACAGCTGTTTATTTGGTACGTATGCTGACATGTTTGTACCTCCAAAAATTATGTGTTTACACTATAGGAAATCGACAAATAATAAAAACTAAAGCCATGATACTTAGCCACGGTTATTTGAATCCAGCTCTTTCAAGTTTTTCGTTTTCCAGCTAAAGTGTATTTGCAGAGATCCCGCCTAGATACTAAGTGAAATTGTAGTAATGGCTATGTCGCTCCAACCTAGCAAACATATTTCATAAAATCTAAAAATATTGAACAAAACCAAACATACACAAACTTTTCCTCTTTTGCGCTGTCATATCCTCTTAATATATTTAAGATACTTAAAAACATTACTTTACGATTAAGGAGAATTTAAAAACCTTATCATTTATTTAGTTCAATACAGTCTAGACTCGAAATTAAATATTCTAATTAATTTTTCTACCATAAATACTTTAAGGTGGCGGCAATGTAATTACCATTAAATCACATTAATGAAAAATATTTATAAAATTTTAAAGATATTTAAGGTGATTTTAAGTTCAAAAAATGAAAAAAAAAAAATAATAACGATCATTTTGACCAGCCAATTTTTTTCATAACTGCGTAAAGTCATTTACGGTCAAAAATATTGGCCATGCAATTAACATTGAACTTCTGCAATTACTAAAAATCACGTAAATCAATAATTGTTTTGTCTTAGTTACGAATTAGAACTTTTGAGTTCAATGGAATCTTAAGAAATGTTAACAATAGAAATCGATTTTGAAATAACTAACCCCTTAAAAACCACCTCCTACAGAAATATACACAATACATTATTTACTTTTTGTATAGTTTTGTTTTGCAATTCATTTATCGCAGATGGAAAACTTTTCTTTCGAATACGATGCATTAGTGATGCTACAAGCATACCAGGAGCTCGTATGCAATTTCGTGTTAGGGAAACCAAATGTAATGATTAAAGAAAAAACCGCAATAAAGCCACAAAGATATTTGTGCATCGTGTTATGACATCTATAATAACGAAGTGTTTTAAAGACTATAACTGAATGACTGCAAGTGTAGAATAAAGAAGAGATGACGAGGTAGATGAGACGAGGTACATAGAAAAAGCGTGTTAAATTGCTGTTACGACTGTAAACTTTAACTTTTTGCACGACAACCAACTTGTGTTGTTCTATAGTTTTTTACTTGTTTTCCACTGTCAGCATCTTTGTATTTTTTTTCCATTCTTTAACTTCATTAGGAGAGGTTGTTGTTTTTGTTTTTGTTTTTTAATTTCTGTTAACGTATTGTGTTGCGCAGCTGAGAGTCGAAGGACAAAATGAATGATGTTGTTAATGTTGAGGATTGTAAGTTTCTAGTGGTGCTTATGGAAGTATGAATTGTTAGTGTTGCCAATTAAGCAATTTTGGCTTATTCAGCAGAGGCGAACTTAGTAACAAAATTTTTGCATTTAAATTAAAAAATAAAAATCACCTATAAGTAATTCCATGTCAAACCGTACGATTTTCGGTAAAAGCTGACTTTAATTTGGCCGATTTCTACGAAATTTTCGAAATTTATTCTGCTTTAGATATATTAGACACGTGTTTAAGGAAAAATATTAAAATTTAATTTTTTAACTTATTCTCATTTACAAATTTTCGCAAATCCCAAAAACAGCCCTAAATCATAAAAAGCCAAAAATAGAACTAATAAGATAATCGCTCGTTTAAATTTAAAATCAAATTTAAATTTAATTAATTAATTTTATTTACAATTTTTGGATTGTTATACAATGTAATAAATTTGTCATCATTGCTTATATAAGAAATTAGAATAAATACTGATCAAAAAATTAAAGTAATTATTTTTTAATTTAAATGGTATTAGAATTTAAAGGATTAATAATTAGAAAAAAATGTCGATCCCATAAGATATATAGTTTCTTGAACCTTATAACAAGCGGATGTTCATCTGTCCGTCTGTGCAAATCACGATCAGGCCCTCAACATTTCAGAATGGTTGCTCATTTTTAATGACATCCTTCGCAGGCTGATATTTAAAACCATTAAAATCGGTTAAATGGGTTCCGAGATTTAAGGAAAATATAAAAACTATCTTGAAAAATATTTGTTTTATTTATCTATTTATTCAGTCTATGGAATCATCCTTACAGACTACTTAAAGTGTACATTTATATATATAATTAAACACTTAAAAATTGATATATAACATTTATTTAATTCAGTTAAGTTAATGCATTGAAGTGTAATTAAAATCAATAAACTGATACAGCATATTAAACTCATCACAAATTCTACGAAGTGGATTAAAATTAGCATAGTTTGTACAATAATATTTGATAGTTAGAGAGTTGTAATTTCTTGATGATCGAAAAGGAATATTTATATTCATTTTGTTGATAAGAATTTCAGATTTAAGACTACCATTTAACAGTTTTAACAGGAAAGTAACATTTAGCATATGTCTGCGACTTTTCAATGTAGGAAGCTTAATTAGAGCTAGACGATTTTCATAAGATGGCAACGTCATATTAGGATCCCAGCCCAAACAACGAAGACAAAATAACAAAAATTGTTTAGATGGTTGTTTGGTCAATTTTATGTTGTTTCATTTATTTTTATTTAGCTAGTAAGACCTAAATTTTTTTTCCTTTTTGTAATTAAAACTTCAATTTCATTACAATTTTTCCCGATGTTTCTTCGATTTTTTGTCGATTTCTTCTGGGGATTTTGTCTAATTAATTATAAAAACCATCATATTATTACACAAATATTTTACCAAAAACATTAAAACTTACAATTTTCAATATTACATTTATATACAAGATATATTACATTTAACATATAACACTGAACATATAAAACACGAAAATAATAAAAAAACACTTCTTAATTTAAAATCAGTCTATTTTATTGCAACCATGTAGCTAGCGATGATGTTGCTAGTATCTTCCTTTAAGTTCATGGTTCTGTTTATTTGCTTTTGGATGTGTAAGCTTTCTTTAGTAAATCATTTTCTTTCTATTCTTTCTTTATCTATTATCCTCACTTGTTCGAGATCTGCTGTGTGGCCTGTTGAAAGTACATGTTGTGCAAGTGCTGTCGATTTTTTGCCTTTAGCGAAATCCATTCTATGCTCTCCCATTCTTGTAGTTAATGCTCTCTTTGTCGTTCGTATGTAAATTTGATTACATTGTTGATCATTACTGCCTTTACATGATATTTCATAGACAATATTATTTTGTTGTTGTTGGTCAATTGGAGTTTTGACGTTTGTGAATATTGTGTTTATTATTTTGTTTCGTTTATTAATTTCTTCTATTAGGTTACTTATAAGTTTCACTGGAAAACTATTTTCGGTGAGTATAGTGTAGATTTTCCGTGTGTTTTTAGTGTGAAATTCTTCATCACTTATCCGCAGAACTCTTTCAATAAAATTTTTTGCAGTATTGATAATTTGGCTTTTGGGTTGGGTTGCGTTGAAATTCATAATCCTGCCAGAGGCCGTTTCCTTGGAGTGCCAGTCCATTTTGATTTTATTATCATTTCTAAGTATTTTTGTGTCTAGATACGCAATTTGTTTGTTAACTTCTATTTCGATGGTAAATTTGATTTTGGGGTGCTGATTGTTCAGGGTTCTATGAATTTTATCCAGGTCGTCTATACTAATAATAGCTAAAATATCATCTACATATTTTGCTATGTATTTTATATGGATACTCTCGGCTTTCAATTCTTTTATTTGTCGTCAAGTAGATTATCTAGAACTATATCTGCTATAGTGGGAGACAGGGGATTGCCCATCGGCATACCGAAAATTTGGTTGTATATTTTGTTCTCGTATACAAAATAGTTATTGTCTGTTAAACAAAACCGTAAAATTTCGAGAAATTTTTGGTTTGGTATGTTGGTAAATTTGTGAATTGTGCACCATTTTTTCATTATATTTTTCATGGCAGTATTGATTGGAATGTTCGTGAATAAAGAAACAACGTCGAATGAAACCAATATATCCCTGTCATTCAGTTCTATATTAGCTAGCTATTAATTATTAGCTATTAATAAACGATTCAAAAATAACAAAGTTAGCAATACTGAAAACATAAATGATAAACGTTTTTACAGTGTACAATATATCCCAAGATTAACCGACAACAGAAACATAAGAACAACAATAAAACAAAACAAGTAAGAAAATTATAGTCGGTCTAGACCGACTATACGATACCCTATACCATGCGTTTAGAAACCCTATCTCTTAGGCCCAACTAACTGGACATTGAAAATAAGCAAAAACCAAATTTGAGTGGGATTTTTATTAATTTTTTTGGCTGCAGATATGAAAAAGTTCATATCGGATGCTATATCTATAAAGGGACTAGGTCCAAAAATGGACCGATCCTGATCATGTTTGGTAAAGTCTCTTGTATTTTGCAAAAATATGTAGAAACAAAATTTGAGAAGAATCAGTGCAATATTTTTGTTTTTTAATAGATTTAAGTGAAGATCGGGAAGCAGCTCCATATGGGGTCAAAGGGATCATTTTTGGACTACTCATTAGTGGATGTAATGAACGCATACAAACCCAATTTAAGTAAGATCTATATGACAATTTGGATCTTATGGCAATTTATGTCGATTTCATATGGGTAATTTGTATGGGGGCTAGGTCTGAACATGGACCGATTCTCACCAATTTCAATAGCGTTCATCCCATGGCCGATAAAAGCTTATATACCAAATTTCATCAAAATATATTCATATTTGCGACCTGCAGTTTGATTACAAGCTTTACATGGACACACAGACGGACGGACGGACGGACGGACGGACGGACATTGTTAAATCAACTCAGAAAGTGATTCTGATTCGATCGGTATAATTAAAGATGGGTCTAGGTCAAATATTTTTGGTTGTTACAAACAGCAGCACAAAGTCATTATACCCAAACCACATAGTGGTATAGGGTATAATAACATCAGCTTTGCGTATAAAGCTAACAAAACATTAAACACAATATTCACAAACGTCAAAACTCCAATTGACCAACAACAACAAAATAATATTGTGTATGAAATATCATGTAAAGGCAGTAATGATCAACAATGTAATCAAATTTACATAGGAACGACAAAGAGAGCACTAACTACAAGAATGGGAGAGCATAGAATGGATATCGCGAAAGGCAAAGAATCGGCAGCACTTGCACAACATGTACTTTCAACAGGCCACACAGCTGATCTCGAACAAGTGAGGATAATAGATAAAGAAAGAATAGAAAGAAAACGATTTACTAAAGAAAGCTTACACATCCAAAAGCAAATAAACAGAACCATGAACTTGAAGGAAGATACTAACAACATCAACGCTAGCTACATGGTTGCAATAAAATAGACTGTGATTTTAAATTAAGAGGTGTTTTTTATTATTTTCGTGTTTTATATGTTCAATGTTATATGTTAAATGTAATATATCTTGTATATAAATGTAATATTGAAAATTGTAAGTTTTAATGTTTTTGGTAAAATATTTGTGTAATAATATGATGGTTTTTATAATTAAATAGACAAAATCCCCAGAAGAAATCGACAAAAAATCGAAGAAACGTCGGGAAAAATTGTAATGAAATTGAAGTTTTAATTACAAAAAGGAAAAAAATTTTAGGTCTTACTAGCTAAATAAAAATAAATGAAACAAAAATTGTTTTTGAACTGATTCAATTTTGTTCGAATGTATATGATTTTGCGGATCCCAGACTCCAGACCCATATTCGAGTATTGGTCTTACCAAGGTAGTAAACAACTGTTTTGTCGTATACGGATCCGAAAACTCTTTAGCCCACCGTTTAATGAATCCAAGTACAACAGCAGCTTTATTTATTGTTAGCGAAATATGACTTCTGAAGTGTAATTTTTTATCCAGAAGTACGCCAAGGTCATTGAATGAATCCACTACATCAAGCACAGCATTACTCATGATATACCGACCATTAATTGGAATCGATTTTGTAAAAAGCATATATTTGCATTTTTTGATATTTATATCCATTAGATTAATATTACACCAAGTAGTTAAACGCTCAATATCATTCTGTGAAAGTGATTGTTGATCAAGATTGTTAAGGGTAAAAATTAACTTTACATGGTCTGCATACATTAATGTAGTTGAGTGTTTAATTACAGAAGGAAGATCATTTATAAATAGTGTAAATAAAAGAGGTCCCAAGTGACTACCTTGAGGTACACCAGATATTACTTTTATGTTGTTGGAATACGAGTTACGGAACTTAATACATTGTGTTCTGTCTTTTAAATATGATCCAATCCATTTTATCAGCAATATACCAAAGCCCATACGGTCAAGCTTAAACAACAATAGATCATGAGTTACTTTATCGAATGCCTTGCTAAAATCATTATAAATAACATCTGTTTGTTTCATATTAATAAAACCATCATTTACCGAAGTTGTAAGCTCCAAAAGATTTGTTATTGTAGAGCGTGATTTGCAAAATTGGAGATATGATAGAGGAAACATGATGTGACAACATGTCATATATAAGTTTTTTAAATAGTTTTGGAATAGCACTTAATTTAGCAATACCTCTATAATCCGAAATACCAGCTTTAGATCCAGACTTAAAGAAGGGAATAATAAATGATTATTTCCAAATGGGAGGAAAGTAACCCAATTTAAGCGATATGTTAAATATATAAGTCAAAGGAATATACAATAAATGTGCGCAGCGCTTTAAAATGCAACTGGGAACACCGTCAGGACCAGCAGCATACGACAATTTCAATTTTGCCAGGGCATTCAGAACTGTATGGTGATTGATGGATGGTATATTAATAATTGAAGATTCCGATATTATGTATGGATACAAATTATTAAATACTGTCGAAGAATAAGTTGATGCAAAAAAGTCTGCAAACATATTACTTATGGAGTTATCATCTGAAGATTCTAAATCACCGTACTTCATAACCGAAGGAAAGTCCGCAGTACGTCTTTTAGAATTAATAAATTTATAAAATGATTTTGGATTATTTTTTAGATTATTCCTTACTTTAATTAAATAGTTATTATAGGCCAATTGATTAGCAATAATAAATTCCGATCTTGATAACGAGTATTTCATATAATCTATCAATGTTCCATATTTTCTATAATTTTTGTATATTTTGTTTTTCTTATTTTTAAGTTGAGATAGATGTTTTGTATTCCAAGGAGGACCATTCGATTTAGTAGGTAACATTTTAGGTACAGATGCCGAGAAACATTCAAAGAGGTGATGATAAAATGTATGCAAACACAAGTCCAAGTTATCATTGCAACGAGATAACACATTTATCCAGTCAATTTGGAATAGATGGAGTTGTAAATCTTGGTAATTAGTTTTATTAAAGCAAAAGATTTTATCGCTGTTAACTTTTTTTTATGAAGAGGATAGGAACAAAAGCAAGATATCTCAAGTGTTGGATGGTGTATATATCTTACGGATTAGAAATATGATGTTTTCTATGTTCCCGTTATTGTTCTTATTAAAAATTTTATAATTTGTGTGTGGTAGCTGTAATTGTTGGTGTTGTTGTTGTGGTCGTTGTTATTTTTAGCATTTACTTCATGGGAGTATATCTATCGTTATACTCTACGAGTTATCTTAGGTTTAGCTGGTATTGCCACACTTTTTTTGAACGTTGTCTCGAAATAAATATAAAAATTAGCCAATATGAAATATAAATTAATATAAAAGAAGAGTGTTAAACTCGACTGTACCGAATATTTGATACCCTCCAACTGCGTCTTAAACTCAATATTACATCCAAAATTAGGTACGGCTACCACTTTGAAATTATTGCTGATACATTTTTTAAAATCTTATATATTAAAAGAATTTATGAATAAACTTTTCATTCAAGATTTTTTTCAATATTTTTCTTCTCTGAAACCTCTATAACTAGAGTTATAATTAACGTAGGCTGTTGACATAGGTCTAAGAACACTCAGTGGATCAAGCTCCTTCTTCCGAGCTATTAACTGCTTAAATTCGTTGATTTTGAGGAAAGTTATGCGTGGAGAATCAACTTTACTTTTACTGTACGTTAATTTATCTTGGCATATTTTGGCATTACTGTACGTTAACTTCTCTTGGCAAATTCGTTGGGTTTGAGGAAAGTTATGCGTGGACAATCAACTTTACCTTTACTGTACGTTAACTTCTCTTGGCATATTTTGGCATTACTGTACGTTAACTTCTCTTGGCAAATTTTATTATTATATTATAAAAATTAATATAATATAATATAATATAATATAATATAATATAATGCTGCGGAGCAGCAGGGGTCCTCTAGTATGTTCTAAAAATGGTAATTTTTTAAGAGAGGAAAAAAGTAATTTTTAAAAAGGTACTTTAAAAAATGGTACTGTTTCAAAAAAAGGTACTTAAAAAAGAATTTTTTTAAGGAGTACTTTTTTAAAGAAATTTTTCTTTTTTATAATAGCGTATTTTTACTTTTAAAAAAAATAGCAACTTTTTTAAGAAGGGTACTTTTCTTTAAAAAAGGGTATCTACTTTTAGAAAAAATATTTCCTTTAAAAAAAAAATTCCCTTTTTAAAAACGATACTTTTTCAAAAAAGTGTACTTTTAAAAAGGGGTATTATTTTTTTTTTTTTTTTGAAATATGGGTTATTTAAAAAAAAATTTTTTTTTTCGTTAAAAAGTACTTTTCTTAAATTTACTTTTCGTAAAAAAGGCACTTTTTAAAAAATTGTTTTTATAAAAGAGATGATTTTTAAAAGTACTGCTTTTGAAAAAAAGTTGTTTAAAAAATGTAATTAAAAAAAATTTTTGTTTAAAATGGTATATTTTTTAAAAGAGACACTTTTTGAAAAACTTAGGTTTAGGTTAGGGTGTTTTTTAAATAAATAAAGTACATAAAAAAATTCAGTCCTGTGAAAAAGGTAAAAAAAATTTTTTATTTTGGGATTTTATTTTTATTCATATTGGGTATTTTCTTTATTATATCATGATAACGATGGAATACATGCAGCAGAACTCCCTTAGGCTAATGTGACACGTGCAGTATAACCATACACACACCATCCTGAAGCTGAAAAAAAATTTTTTTTGAGGAGTTTTTTTACTCTTTCATTAATATCTCGCGACCATTTGGACCGATTTTGATGATTGTCTATGTGATTTTCAAAATTTTCAAGTTTTTGCTATTTTAGATTTTTTTTTTTAAATAGACACTTTAAGCATTTTGAATATATTTCCTTTTATAACGTTTAAACGTCTGCTCTGTAATATTTGTCATATTCTAATATTTTCATATAAAATCATTATTTCGAATAGCTTTTTTGCTATCCGATTTTGAAAATAATCGAATGCTCGCTTTGTTTCGATGTTATTTACATCACTACTTTTTATTCATTATTGTGATATATATTTCTGCTACAATTTTATTTATTTTTATACCCTATACCACTATGTGGTTTGGGTATAATGACTTTGTGCTGCTGTTTGTAACAACCAAAAATATTTGACCTAGACCCATCTTTAATTATACCGATCGAATCAGAATCACTTTCTGAGTTGATTTAACAATGTCCGTCCGTCCGTCCGTCCGTCCGTCTGTGTGTCCATGTAAAGTTTGTAATCAAACTGCAGGTCGCAAATATGAACATATTTTGATGAAATTTGGTATATAAGCTTTTATCGGCCATGGGATGAACGCTATTGAAGTTGGTGAGAATCGGTCCATGTTCAGACCTAGCCCCCATACAAATTACCCATATGAAATCGACATAAATTGCCATAAGATCCAAATTGTCATATAGATCTTACTCAAATTGGGTTTGTATGCGTTCATTACATCCACTAACGAGTAGTCCAAAAATGATCCCTTTGACCCCATATAGAGCTGCTTCCCGATCTTCAATTAAATCTATTAAAAAACAAAAATATTGCACTGATTCTTCTCAAATTTTGTTTCTACATATTTTTGCAAAATACAAGAGACTTTACCAAACATGATCAGGATCGGTCCATTTTTGGACCTAGTCCCTTTATAGATATAGCATCCGATATGAACTGTTTCATATCTGCAGCCAAAAAAATTAATAAAAATCCCACTCAAATTTGGTTTTTGCTTATTTCCAATGTCCAGTTAGTTGGGCCTAAGAGATAGGGTTTCTAAACGCATGGTATAGGGTATCGTATAGTCGGTCTAGACCGACTATAATTTTCTTACTTGTTTTATCTAAATTCATCTCAGCACGTAAAGGAGATATGCATAAATTATTGATGTGAATAGTTAAGTTAGTTAAATAAATGGGGCTGATCGAAAAAATGAGCTTGGCAGCTCCTATATAAAGTTAATATTTGTTATCAGATATTTGGAATACTATGGAAGTGAGAGATTTGTAACTTTATTCAATTGGTTATTAATGTGAGCAGTTGAACTAAATATTGGCGGTATTAAACCAAGGGCATGGCACCTCCAATCCTTTGAGTGCTATGATGCAGCCTTAAATTTTATTTGTCAGACTATAAGTTATTAATGTGAGTATTCGAAATAAATATGGGCGGAATCGAAAAAGTGGGCGCGGCACGTCCAATACTTCCAATAATACAGCCAACTTTGTTACATTATTAAAGTAGGTGTGCATGCCAGAAGTATATGGAGTCAGTAAATAATAATATTTCGAATACTATTATGAAAAGTGCTTTGAAACATTGTATTTCATTTTTGTTTAAGTGTACATCGGTGGGTTGATTGCAAAGTACACTAATATGAATTATAAACGAAAAAAAGTTATGAACAATTATTATGTAAATTAAATTGAAGACAAATGAAAAACTAGAGCTAAAAACGAGCAACTACCATTAAGTTATATTCAATACAATTTGTTAAAAAATTTGAATATTTCAACGTTGGTCGGTATTTCACAATTTGAACAATTTTTAAATGATTATAACTTAAAAAAAAAATTATTGCTTTTTTCTATAACACGTATATGAAAAATATATTCAAAAGTACAACGATGTGTAAGAGGTGTTCGCTTGGAAGCACCCTTTTTCTTACTTTGTGCACTGTAGTTATAACTGATGTGACTTGTGGCCGCATTGATAAAATATTGCGAACCAAGCTTTTAAATGGAAATTGAAGTCTCATAATGTGAAGTATCTCTCCTGTAAAAACAGTATAATATTGAAGACATTATAGCAATTATTTATATAAATGATAATATTACTGCGTTAAATTCTCACATTTTTATTTCTGCTTAATCCATTTGAAATAAAACACTGTTAATGGCGCATGATTTAACAACATTCATAATTATGTTATTTAATTAATTTTCTTTTATAAATAACTACACAAAAAATGGAAAATCTCCGCAAAATAAATGTTGTTCTTGGAATATGTGATTGTTTTATATAATAAAGAATAACAGAGAAAATATGAAAATTTCTGCAACATTAATGTAAAAATAGTAAATTATAAAACATTGGAAAAGGATTTAATTAAAAAGAAAATTAATAAACAAATAGATTTTTTTATAAAAGGTAACCCAATTTATGGATTTTTGCCCTGGCGACTAAAAACGTACAAAAAGTGCTGGCACCTTGGATTTTTGGATGGATATAGAAATATATTTCTTGTATCCTAAAATACGAAAAAAAATTTTTTTAGTCTTTCAGCGTCCTACTTTGATGTTCATTCGAAATACAAAAAATACTACTTCGTTAAATAAATTAAAGATAAGAAGTAGGAAAATTATATATACGATACCCTATACCATGGTTTAGAGACCCTATCTCTTCGGTCCAACTAATTTGATATAGAAAATAAGCATGAACCGAATTTGAGTAGCATTGTTATTAATTTTTTTGTTTGCATATATGACAAAGTTCATATCGGTTGCTATATTTATATGGGGGCTAGATCCAGGATCCTGGACCGATCCTTACCATATTTGGTAAAGTCACTTATGTTTTGAAAAAATATACTCAAACCAAATTTGAGAAAAATCTTCGCAATATTTTTGTATTTTGATATATTTAAGTGAAGATCGGTAAGCAGCTCTATATGGGGTCTATGACTAAGATCTTTGTGATTGTTTGGATCTTATGGCAATTTAGGTCGATTTCATAGGGGTCATTTATATGGGGACTAGGTCTGGACCGATTTTCACCAATTTCAAAAGCGATCATCATATGGCCGATAAAAGCTTATATATAAATTTCATCAAAATATATTCATATTTACGACTTGTAGTTTGATTACAAGGTTTACATGGACAAACAGACGGACGGACAGACGGACAGACGGACGGACGGACGGACGGACATCGACTCAAATGACTCAGAAAGTGATTTTGAGCTGATCGATATTATTAAAGGATGGGTTTAGGTCAAATATTTTTTGTAGTTACAAACAGCAGCACATTACAACAGCAGCAGTCATTATACCCAAACCACATAGTGGTATATGGTATAAAAACAGCAATAATAAACAACTGCGATTTTCTATTCCATTTTTAGTATTACTTGAAATTTCATAAAATAAGTTGTAAATATTTTCGGCAATAAATTGCTTAAACAGGAAATTCATCATAATCATGCGTTACACCTTATGAAAATCGCAAAAGAATTTGCTTTTTATGTTTTAAAAAGTCAAAGTTAATGTTTCATATAAACATGTGGAGCTTTACAAAAACATTTAGAAAGCTTTTTCATAGCAAATTTATCACTCTATTTGAATGATGAACGATTGCCAAAAGTTCTGTGTACGTCATGCAAAAGAAGCATTTACAAAGAAATAAAAAATATTAAAAAAAGTGTTGACTATATTCTAAAACTAAAACTACCAGATTTTTAAAAATTGCAATTTCAAGCTATTTCAACGAGGTCTAACGAAAACATCAAATGTAATTGTTTATTATGTGAACTATCAGGAACAACTATTAGTTCTGAAAACAAGTTGTTGACATATGTACATAAGTGTAAAACAGTGTACAAAATGTTTTGCTAATATAAAAAAGGACACTCTTACATTTGCGTACGTTCTGCTCATATTTGAAATTTGCATTTGCATTAAATTACATAATAATTTACCACCGAAACAATGGGAATAATTTGTTTTCGGAATTGTAAAGAATATGGTTAATATTTCACTTGGAAATGGCGAAGACAAAATAATAAAAGAAGCTGTCAGTTTGTCGCAGATCCAAGGTGGTGAGCAGATGAAATTATATGTAAACATGCCAAAAAATATGGAAAATAAATCTAAAATTACAATTGCCAATTTTTGTAAATTCAAAATGCAATTTGGCTATGGTAGTACTGAAATACTTCCGTTAGCTAGTGCATTACGTGTAGCAACAAATAATAGAAAAATAATCGAGCCCGGACTTAGTTTTGCTCTTAAGAACAAAAATAAAATGTATCAAAACTATTTCAAATCAGGCTGTTACTAAAAAATTTTAATTTTATTTCTTTTGCAAACGAATCTAGGAATAACAATTTTATCAATTTATAATTTGGAATCGATGTACAGTCCCTAAGCGTCAGATATATAGTGATGGGGTATGCGCAAATGTGTTTAAAGACTCAAGCGTTAAAAAATTATTTATTCTAGCCTTATCCAAATCTACTCAGGAATGTTATGAAAATGTTGACAAAATATGGAAACAACTTCAAATATGTAGATATCTCTACCTGCAGTATATATATTGACTCAAAGTTAGCTAATATTTTATTGGAAATCTTCTTATATATTAAAAGAATTTATGAATAAACTTTGCATTCAAGATTTTTTCAATATTTTTCTTCTAATTAACGTAGGCTGTTGACATAAGTCTAAGAACACTCAGTGGATCAAGCTCCTTCTTTTGAGCTATTAACTGCTTAAATTCGTTGGGTTCATGGTTGGGTTTATATGCAAATTCAACTTAAGCATTGTAAATTAAAATGGTTACAATTATGTAATGTTTTGAGGCAAGTTACCCGTGGCTTTAATGGAATTGGCTATATCAAACATAAAAAAAAATAGATTTTCTGAGAAGTACTTGTCCGCATGAATGCTTAAAATATGTATATGTACTGGAATCCTTTAAGAGAGTTGTTAAAGATTGCTTCTCGGTCGAATTAACGCAATCGTTTCAAAATAGCAGTAAGAATTAAATAAAAACTATCTGAGTTGTAAAATTTCAGTAACTCCGAAGGTTCATGGACTTATCTACCATTTAAAGCAATTTCGTGATCAGACGAAAAAGGGTCTATCTCTTCATTTCATCATTTGTTCATTTTGATTTTAATCAAATTAGGGCAAGACTATGAAAATAATCTTTTTAATGCAGTTATTGAATATAATAGCAATCATTTCTAATGTTTATATTACATAAACATAAAAAACTTTTTTTTAACGTTAATATCCTTTAAAAAATAGGTTTTATTATATAAAAGTATATCTTTCTTAATCTATAATAAATAAAAACATTTCTGAATATTATTTGGGAGAAAAAACGTTATAAAAATATTAAAATGTTTTTTTAACCTTGTGATTTTTGTATTGCGTACGCACATCAAAATAAGACGCTGAAAGATTAAAAAAAAATTGTTTTGTATTCTAGGATACAATAGATATATACATCCATCAAAAAATCAGAGGTGCCAGCACTTTTGGGTGGTGAGTAGTTGTAGGGGAGGTGGGGTACATGTATGATCGTGCATTGTCATGGTGGAAAAGCATTTTCTTCTTCGCAAAATGCGGTCACTTTTGCCTCTGTCTCAATGCCGTGATCGTTTTAACATTTTCGTGATAATCAATGGAAATTGCCAATCACCCCACAGAGTCGTATTTGCACGATCTACGCGGCCAAAAATATTTTTATGCTGAATTGGTATCTAAACAATGTACATAAATTAAAAACCAATTTTTCACAATAAGTATATATTTAAGTTTATATACATTATATATTTACAAAAAAGCAAAATAATACAATCTTCGGTCTGTAAAAAGGGAAATAACGTAAAAATGCTAGTTTATCGCCATTCTTCATGACTCTCCGATGAACTTTCTGATATATTGGGGTCTGCAGGTGCAAACACGGCCAAAGTTTCAGGTAAAAGTGTTCCAGATTTCCTTTTATTTACAGTCCGCATGCTACTTAGCATAGGATCAGAAGTAAGTAGAAGGCGATTAAAAATATCCTGATTAAAGCTTTCCCTTGAAAATTTTCTCGCATAATCCTGGCGGTAACATCTAAAATGTTTGTTGCGGGCCTCAGCTGCTTCCTCGGAAAGCTGTCCGATTGGTAATAATGCCTTTTCGATGATGACTGCGCCATGGACTAAAAGCTTGTGCATTGTTGGCGTCATAGGGTGCCAATCATATAGGTCCACATAAACATGAGCAGTTTCTGAAGCATATTTTTCATACTTCACGGGTTCAATTTTGAATCCGCTTTAAATTGCTTCCAATATGACTTTTAGTCTGTAAATTAGCTCATGATTAATGCCAGTTATTTCCGCAGCTAATGTGGGGTCCTCAAAGAACCTTCTGCTGGTAATGCCATCATTGGTATTGCCGAAATTGGATTTAGGCATATCTATTATTAGGCCTGTTTCGTTGCGAAACCTTCTTTGTATCTCTTTCTTGGTTTGCTCTTCTAGATCTTTCTCCTCTTTAGATTTCCTTTCCTTGTAGTTTTGCACTTGGAGTTTATAGGATAAATGTAGGATACATCCAAAAATTCGAATTCTGGCGTGCAACACCGATATGCCGAATTCAAGGGCTGCAAAATTCACTTCTCTTGTGTAGTCCAATTTATTGAAATCTTTCGAGGTTGCTCCACATATATAGCAGACCTTTGCATCTACCATGGTCCGTACAAATGTGTGCTTTATTAAGAATATTTCCTCCGCTATATTGACCTCTGTTGGGACTAACGAGTTAATAGCGCTTTTAATATGTCTTATTTCCTCTTTAATAACATCTGTTGTTTCCTTGACAAAACGGAATCTTATTGGTCGACAAAAGCGCGGTGAATTGCACAGGTACAAAGCTGCTTTGAAATATATTTGAATCCGAATCGGTATCATTTTGTAGTTTTTGCTTAAACTGTGATTGCTGGGACCCATCGCAACCCCATTTACTTATGAGAGTTAGGCATTCACGGTCTTGCTCCTTTAAAGCCTCCAATAGCTCTTCTAGGTACTTCGATAAACGCCTAGCGGTAACATCCATTAGAGTCTGCAATTGAGCCTCGGCACTAGTACTTGTCACCGTAATCGATTCTTTAGGTTGGTAAATTGTCTGCTTGGCTTTTGTAAGCGGCTATAGCATGGAAAAAACTTTTTATTGGTCGTTCTTATAATTTCGTACTGTTCAAGTGTCAAATCGGCATCTACAAACATTTGCAAAGCTTGCATTGGTGTTAAGGAGGATGCTTGCTTTTTACTTAATTTCGTACAGTAAAGTGCCTTTTTATATTTAGTTACTCGTGTCGGAGTACTGGTGATATCTTTTATGACATTTGATGCATCTTTTTTTTAACAGATTTTCCCAGATCCACTGTCGCATCATGGATTATGATATCCTTTTCAAAATTAGAACGAAGTTCTTCAGTCTTTCGCTTTTTGCTCCTCTCACTTAAGTCTTCGAACGACTTGGATGGCCCATCTGGCCGTTTTTGTGTCTCAACAACAGGTATTTCGAAAGTACCTTTGGTTATATTTTAGAAAATTAGTTTCCTTATAATGAGCTTTGACCCACCTTTGTTTCAGTTCTGATTTGAAATGGGCAAAACCATGTTTCAATTCAATAATTTGGTCTTCATTATAATTTTCACATGACAAAAGTTTATCTTTTAGATAGTTTAGCTTTGCATTTAAACTAGGCAAATTTGCCTTCCTCATGCGGTCGAATAAGTATTGTCGAGTCACAATCTTTACTCCTGATGCATTCTCTGAAACTAGGACAAACATACATTAACTAAAAAGACAGTAACAAACATTTCTAATTTTATACGAAATTTCGCTACATATTTTTAACCCCTCAAAACCATATTTATCCGGAAGTTTCCGGACACGATTTTGATGCTAGTTATAAGGAAAAGGATCATATAACAACCTGTAATAATAACCATAGCCCGATCTATACCGATACATGAACAAAAACACTAGTAAAGAAAAATATTGAAGGAAATCAGGGTACGAAAAAGACATTTTTTATAAGTTGAAATAATAATGTTGTTTTGCAGTTTACCATGACTTTATTAATGTAATTTGTAAGTTTCTTACCTTCTTCATTAGAATCCATCACCTTTAATTTGTAACAAGAACTTGTTAATATAAAAAATAACTTGGGAAGTTCGCGTAATTAAGCGCGTAGACGAGAACAGATACGTACATTAGGTGAAACGGTTGAATACCGACTAACGCCACGGGTGCGCGGTGCGCATTAGCAGATAGAAAAGGGACGGGTTCTATTTACGGGTTAGTCCTTTATTCGGGGAACCGGTTTTTATGAATAGTATTGTCATTTTGAGATTGGGACTTTTGGCCGCGTAGATCGAGCAAATACGACACTGTGCACACCTTTGACGAAGTCGCATGGTAGACAAACGCACCACCCACCGCGCGGATAGCTTTTCAAATATACATGCAATAATAAATTAATTAATAAATTTCTTTTACATTGTTCTTGAAATGGTCCAATACTTTGTTTTGCCCACTTGAAGGTAACCGGTGTTGATTGTGCCACCAACATCCCTAAATTGTGTGGTAATGACCCTGTTGGCCGAAAAGCCCATTGTGGTCTTCTTCGACAACGATTGGCCCGGAATAATCCAATTTCTGAGACTGCTCATTAGTCTAATGGGTACCGTAATGAATTCGTATTTCATCCGCTAATACAAAAAGTCATTATTATTGCGTTTGTGCTCAGAAAAAGAATCTGATTCGATTGTTATAATAAAATATGGCTCTAGGTCATATATTTTTGGTAGTTACAAACAGCAGCACAAAGTCATTATACCCTAACCACGTAGTGGTGTACGGTATAAAAATGAACAAAAATAATATGAAATATGTATTTAAAAAAAAAACAAGTAAGAAAATTATAGTCGGTCGAGACCTATACCATGCGTTTAGAGACCATATCTCTCAGGCCCAACTAACTGGATATAGAAAATAAGCATGAACCAAATTTGAGTGGGATTTTTATTAATTTTTTTGGCTGCAGATATAAAATAGTTCATATCGGATGCTATATCTATATGGGGACTAGGCCCAAAAATGGAACGATCCTTGGTAAATCCTCTTGTATTTTGCAAAAATATGTTCAAACAAAATTTGAGAAGAATCAGTGCAATAGTTTTGTTTTTTAATAGATTTAAGTGAAGGTCGGGAAGCAGCTCTATATGGGGCCTATGACTAAGAGTTATCCAATAGGGATCATTTTTGGACTACTGATTAATGGATGTAATATATACATACAAGCCCAATTTGACTAAGATTTGTATGATAATTTGGATCTTATGGCAATATATGTTGATTTCATAGGGGTCATTTGTATGGGGGCTAGGTCTGAACATTGACGGATTCTCACCAATTTCAACAGCGTTCATCCCATGGCTGATGAAAGATTAAATACCAAATTTCATCAAAATATATTCATATTTGCGACCTGCAGTTTGATTACAAACTTTACATGGACACACAGACGGACGGACGGACATCGTTAAATCGAATCAGATAGTGATTCTGATTCGATCGGTATAATTAAAGATGTGTGTAGGTCAAATATTTTTGGTTGTTACAAACAGCAGCACAAAGTCATTATACCCAAGCCACAAAGTGGTATAGGGTATAAAAATCGCACTATGTCGTTAACTGCTTCACGACAAATAAAACAAATGCATTTTTCGATTTTTTTGTCAATACCTCCAAAAAACTATGAGAAATTGTGAACAAGATAATTTAATATAGTACATTCTTTAGAAGTTCTTACCCTCTCTAAACGTTGTTTTTCAAAGTATTCCAGTGGAACCGAAAAACAATTAAATTAGTTGGTTATGCTTTGCCATTCTTTGTTGTCGTACTGCCTGGCAAAAGTGGTACCAATAGCCGTAGAGTTTCATATCTCAAAATATGTTGCTAACATGAGGTTTTATTGACAATAAAAGTAAAAAGTACATTCAGTAAGTATTATAAAGTAGTTTAGAGTAATTAGAGTATTAGAAATTAACATGAATATATGCCAACACCCCTTATCAATATTATAAATATTGTCTTTTAATTTATGTACATAATATATACAATATATATATATATATATATATATAATATAATTTAATTGAAACGTAATTATTAATATCAAAATTTTTGTGAAAAATGATTTTCTTTTTATAATATTTACATATAAATGCATATTTGAACTTTGAAGTCAAAGCGCGTCCAATGAGCCGATTTGGCTCAAATTTTGCGAACTAAAGTTCTAGATCCAGTGGCATAATAATCCGACCCACAGGTCTTCAAATTACAAAAAAATGGCTGTCACCCTAGTGTATGCAGTACGGCGGGTCGATGTAAAAATCGCCCAAGTGACAATGAAAATCGTATTCTAGGGATCAAAATAAGAAACTTTGGCCGCGGAACCATACCTCTAAAACGAATTCTGAGATCCCGATTTTTGACCTGTCTGTCTGTCTGTCTCAGTTTGAATCATTTAGAGTGCCCCAATGAGTCCAAATGTATGATCAACCCCCACTACCGTTGAAGGGCCGACCCACCCATGCCAGTGGCACACCCCCTGGAACCCCGTGGGGGGTTCCCCATACAAACATTTCAAAAAATCTCCATTTTTGTTTAGAATTGGGCTAACTATGTTTGATTTAATATTAAAATTAACACTCATACGTATACGTAGTTTCTACTCTGCTAATAAAGTATGTTATTGACTATGTTATGTTATTCAAAAAGATCGATCGGATGAGTGTAATTAACTTTTAGATCACTCCGTGACTATGCGTGATTCTGCGTGACTGCCCCAAAATTAATCTGTAGTCACAACAAGACTATGGTCCAAGTTTCAGATCAATTGCTTGAGGGGGAATGGGGTTGCCCCATGGCAGACCGACAGACAGACAGGTCAAAAGTCGGGACATCAGAATTCTTTTTAGAGGTGTGGTTACTTGGTCGAAGCATCTTATTTTGATCCATAGAATATGATTTTCCTTGTCACTTGAGCGATTTTTTGCCTCCCTACAAATCGACCCGCCGTAATGGGCAAACTGCTCTCCCAAATTTTGGAAAATTTCTTAAGATTGATGAACATTTTCAAAATACGATATATCTCATATTGAACCTAATTTCAAAGTATTAACTCAGTATGTGCAAAATAGGTACAATATATATATAAACCTAATACTGTCCAATCCACGATAGACCGAAAGTTATATCAGTTTAATTTCAGTTATCGACACAAATAATGATGGAAAATCAATTGTAACTTGCAAGCTTAGACTTGGCTACTTTAAAATTAGTAATGGATGATCAGAATATGTCATTGACTGGTTTCGAAAAAAGTTTTTCTTTTAATTTGACCTCTAAGATTTGTTGTTACAACACAGTGATCTTGAAAAAAAAAATCGAAACAAAAATATTATTTTCTTATTATGTATGTGCAAACGCAAGTAAAATTTTATTAAAAGGAATGTATATGAATATATATATATACATATATATACTAAATATTTTTACTAAGTGCAACTGATGTATCCACTTTTCTTTTAAGAAAGAAACTTAAAGTATATCTCTAATGAGACAAATCATAAAGATTGATAAATTTCACTTTTTTTTAGAAAGAATTCACATCCTATTTAATGTGGAAGAAATAATCTCTAATGGGACAAATCATTAAGATTGATAAAGTTCACTTTTTTTATAAATAATTCACATCCTATTTAATGTGGAAGAAATAAGCTTTTTAATAAGTAGTGAGACACCCCCTGGAACCCCCTGGCCTGACTTACCGCATGGATAATATTTTGGTAAGAATTTCTTCTTTTGCATCTTTAAAGTAGCTTCATTTTCTTGTATATAACCGTATTTTCGTTTGTACCCTTTCGCCAACAGAATAATTAATGCCGGAATACTTTGAAGGTTTAAGATGATTATGTCGATATGCAACTGCAAGCAGTAAAAAATTTTTGCAAGTCGTTATGGTAATTTTTTTTTGTAAAATTACATCAAACTTGAAATAAGAGCAATTGTATAGAAATTGGCTGACCTTTCTAAAATAATTGTTCGTCCAGAGCTCAATTTTAATCGGAGTGGCTTAATTTTTTAAATGAATCATCTGTGATACTTTTTGTTTTGGCTTATTTTACTTTCTGTTTTTTGTTCAGTAGTAGTTTTACGGAATGCTTGGAAATTTGGAAAATTTTCTGGAAAATACCATCAAACTAGATATAAGAGCATATTTTCAACCATTTTTATAGATAGTGGTCAATATCAATCGAGTAATGGCGGCCTCTGTTTAAAACATTTTGTAGATAATTTAAAAAAAGGTAATTAATAATACGTTAAAACAATATACGGCGTATGATTGATATTCTTTTAAATGAATTAAATAAATCATACGCTACAATGTTCAATAACAAATTTGTTATTGATAAAACTGCAGTATCGGAATTTAAACTAAAATTAAATGTACGAATGTGGAGAATGAATTGAATGAACTTCCAGACGTTTATGTATAATAATACAGAAAATATTGTGTAAATATTAACGTCATGTTGGTACTATTAACATTTATATATTCTTTTAGCTTTTGCTTATCGGGAACGTGGCTTAAAGCAAACATTTCTATAAAACATAGAGAATATTTTAGATATGAAAACGACAGAGAAACTACTAGGGATGGTGGTGCCGCACTTATCGTCAAAGCAAAAATATTGGCGATAAATATTGTATGAAAAATTAGAGTCACATGGCATTGGTATGATATATCCTAGTAATAATACCTACGTTTCTGCTAGTGTCAATAGGTAAGGTTCTACTCTTGACTTATTTCCGTCTAATGTAATTAATATAATAACTCCAGCAGTCGTAATTATTGACTTAAGTTAAGACCATCTTTACTATTATTTTTGCAAAGCCAACTGTTCTCTTCTCAAGATACCTTGCTAGACATTTAAACTTACCAAACACAAGAGAAAACATATTCCAAGAACATCTTGATATTTTGTTAGAAAATTTCAAAACTATTATGAATGAGGCTATTAACGCTAGTGTACTAAGGGAATTACCCACGTTTTCAGGAAAATTCTTAATTCTTTATTTAAAATCCTGGATACTAGAAAGAAACAATATAGGACGAAACTGGCAATGATTTAGAGACTCTGATGATTTACATGATATGAAAATGCTTAGTAAAATTAATTGCGAGGAAATGGATAAATTTAAAAATAGATAACGTAATTTTCTTTTCTCTACGTTGGACAAAGGCTCTGCCCCTTTTTGGAAGCTAACGAAAATTTTAAGAAAAAACTACTAAAACAAACAACTTTTGAAAGACAACATATCCCTAACAACTAACTAACTCTGCAAAATGTGAAATCCTAGCACAAACTTTTGTATTAAACCATTCGATTGCTTCTAATCGTGGTTATACAGAAACAAATTCACTAGTAAGCGATACTAGTCGGTCGTTTCAATTATCTCTACATACCATCTTTAAATAAATGCCTCACATATACCTTGAACTTGAGACGATGGTATTAACAGCAGATATTTAATAGATCTTCCTAAAATGGGAATAAATTATTTAATATAAATCAATGTTTCAATCTCCTGAATTTTCCGCAAGGGCTTAAAAAGTCTAAAATCATTCCAATCAAAAAGCCTAACAAACCACAAGATATACCTCCTTCATACCGATCTATAAGTCATCTATCTTCCGTTAGCAAAATACTTGCGGAAATTGTTAAAGAAAAGGTGATTGAAGCCAACAATATGATATCTGATCATCAGTTTGGTCTTTGAAATATGCACAATATTATTCAACCGTTATTACGAATAAGAAATTTACTCAATTCTAATTTTAACAACCAAAAATCCACTGCAATGGTATTACTGGACGTAAAAGCTGCTTTTGATTCTGTCTTGCATGATGGTCTTCTATATAAAATGATTAACTTACAATTTCCTTTATATCTAATCAAAATTATTCAGTTTTTACTCTCTTTCCGTACTTTTAAAGTACACATTGGTTCGTATTGTTCAGAAAGTTTTAATGTCCCAGCTGGTTACCCTCAAGACTCATGTCTATCACCAGTACTATACAATTTATACAACCTATGATATCTCTCAACTCGAGTATTGCACCATGTTAGCTATACTTTGCACTGAAACACTAGCCGTGGATGTTATAACTAACATTCAAAGAACTTTAGTTGAAATTTCCTCATATTTTAATAGATAGAGAAAAGTGCTGAATAATGACAAAAAAACGAAAAAATTGTTACATTCCGCAGACAAAAATCGACATGAATAATACGCCAATTCAATGAGAATCTTTAATATTAATAGGCTAGGCGATTTCTTGTAACCGATGTTTTGTTCTAACATTTTATCCCGAATTTGACCAAGCGTATATTATTTGAAAGGTATTTCTTCTTAACCATTTTGCAAATATACAGATTTTTAAATGTTTTCCTTTATCTTCAGTAAATTGCATTTAAAGTTGCTACTAACACATAGATAAAATTAAACATATCGCACATACATATAATTCAAAATTGACTCAACTCAAAATTTTCATTTTGCAGAAATCGACAATTGAAACAATTAAATTATAAAGAAAGACATAACATAATGCAAGACATAACTTTTTTCTAGCAACAGTTAACAACAACAAAACACACTGATAGCTCTTTATAGATAAACAAGTGAATTGTGCATAGTTGAGTCACTTTTGAATTATGTGTGCGATATGCTATGTGTGTTTTATTAAATTTGCTAATGTGTTTGCTAATGAGTTTGTTATCTTCATTCACAATAATAATAAACCATTAAAGTGTTGGTTTGTGAATTGGCTAAGTTTAAAAATAAAGCCGCCTAGAAAGTGCCCTCGAATTTCGAGCGCTGGCATCTGCTAGTAGAAAGTCAAACATTTAGCCATCATTTTTGACCCTGAACTGGAATTTAAATATCTTATACCATCTACTACAATCAAATTAATATATTAGTACGAATATCCTTTTATAAACTGGAACTCAAGGCTAAACAGAAACAACAAAAAATTCAAGTCAATTTTTCAGGCGGTTATCTTTTATGCAACCCCTATAATCTTCCAAGATATTTTTCTACCCACCAACTACATGCTCTTGCAGATATACAGTTAGCGGAAAACAATATTAATACAGTTTCCTATAGCTTTTATCTCCGATGTTTAAATTCTGGGACACATTGAAGTGTACATGTAGGGTAACGTCGTCTTATACCACATGTACTGTTGTTATTTCTCTAGGATGTATCTTTTTTAAATTAAAACAAGTTTTGTTTTATTTTCAATCGTTCTAAGACCTGTTTAGGCAAGACTTGTTCTTAATCGAACCTCTTCCTCTAAACTATCAAATAGAACCCCCTTTATTTTCAATGGTTCAATCTTATATATTAATTCCTACTATACTTACAACGGAGTAAATGAGTGACTTACAATAATCACTCCATATCATAATTTATTCTCTTAAATCTCTCTAATCAATACATTTTAATGTAAGCTATGTACATTTGTACTAGGCAAACATGAAAACTAGGGTGGTTTCTCACTATTCATAAATTAGTCATAAATTCATACATGAGTACAATTTCAAACAAAAGAGTGAAATTGTACTGGTTAAAGTGCAAACCAAATATAATACATAGGAATGTGCATTGTACACAGTGCTCCATTTATATCGATCACTCTATCCGATTTCACTGTTTCGTACAATAACCTTCTCAGTCAAAACAAACGTACTGAGTCATTTGTCAACAATTATCAATGACCAACCCTAAACATCCACTTGATATTTATTGTCCCATATTTTGTGTCGCTTAGTCAGATGTACGTGTGTCAGATGTATGTATGTAGGTTTCGTTTATTCTTTTCAGTTAAACACTTTATTGTGTTTACATACGTACATGTATTACACCCTCATCCTAAAGAAAAATCTTATAATTTTTTCTGTTTACATAATTATGCGATTTTTATGATCTAAAGTATTTTTTAAAATTGTATTTTATATGACACAATTTGTGTCTTAAAATATTTTTATGTGTTCATTGTTTTTTTTTTTTTTTTTTTTTTGTTTTTTATATATTTCATTTTTGTTTACATTTTTGTGTTTTATGGTTTAAAACGTTTACAATGTTAAAATATTTTTATTTGATTATTGATGTTTCTTTAATAATAATTTGATTATGTTTACATTTTTCTGTGTTTTATTATTTAAAAATGTTTACAAAGTATTTTTCTTATTTTACTTATGTTTATAAATGTTTTATTTTCTTTAACTATTACAACTCAATTTTGTTTTTATTGTATTTATGTTTACAAATTGTTTATGTTCTTAAGTAATATTTCTTAAGTAAGTTCTTGTGTACAGTTTTAATTTTATCTTTAATTTTTAAACTTACATTTAAACTATCAATATTTTCTATTTTATATGGTCCATCGGTGGCTCATTTTTCTTTATATTCCCTACTTTTACTAGTACTAAATCTCCTATTTCTAGTTCTATATTATTTCTATTATTTAAAGAATCTTTTGTTCTTTCTATTTTCACTTTTTCTATTATTTTTCTAGCACTATCCAAAGAATATCTCAGTCTAATTCTTAACTCATTAGCATAATATTCGAGATTATATATCCCACTTCTATTTTGTATTTCGTCACCAGGCAAATATGGTAATTTTCCAAAAATCAGTTCGAAAGGTGAATAATCATTATCAACGTGTGGAGTCGTGTTGTATGCAAATGCATAATATGGTATCCATGAGTTCCAATCATCGTCATCAACAAAGGATAGAAAATATTCATTTAAAACTCTGTGATTTCTCTCAACAGTTCCAAGTGTTTCATGATGATAAGGGGTTGAAAATCTCTGTTCCACGTTGAGCATCTCACATATCTCTTTCATCAGTTTATTTGTGAATTCAGTCCCTCTGTCCGATATTAATGTCTTAAATAATCCATGTTTCAGAATAACATTTTTAACTAGTGCCTTAGCTACAGATTTTGCTTCTTTAGTTTCTATTGGACATGCAATAACGTATTTCGTTAACTCACACTGCATATTCAGTATGTATCTAAAATTATCTGCTGGTCTCAATGGACCTACTGTGTCAATCACTATGGTTTCAAAACTTTGACATAGTGTGTCAGTCTTTTCGAACGGTTCCCTTGTGTGTCTAATCTGCTTATTTCTTTGGCAAAGATCACACGTTCTTACAAATTGTTTTACCATTTTATACATATTTTTCCATATGTATCTTTGTTTCAAGCGGAGTAGTGTTTTTCTAACTCCAAAAAGTCCTCCGCATGGTGTGTTGTGATAAGCTTCTAGTAATTGTTTCTTTACATTTTCATCTTCTATGTTTTGAGGATCTCTATATAATAATATTCTGACGTCAGTTCTTTTGTTTCTGTTCAAGATTGCTTTGAATCTTTCATGTGTCACTATGTTGAATATGTCATCACCCTGCTCGAGAGCATAACCTTTTTAATTCAACCTTTCTAATACCGATGGTAGTTTCTCCAATGTATTCTCTAAATAGTATGGATTATCGCTACATCTTATGGCCATTTCATTGAGACTGCTATGGTCCTCAATCTTTATCTGTGTTGTGCACCCTGTATCTAATTTAAACTTTATCCTCTTTGCGCTCTTTATGTCATTTATCGATGTACAGTCCCATATCACGAGTTGATCAGACTCCGTGTCGGCTGTCACATTTATCTCTTCCTCATTTTTAGCTTTATCACTTTGCTCTGTCATTGTGGCATTTTCTTTGCTAGACTTTGCGTTTGTTTCTCTATACTTTATACTTCTTGTAAACACCAATGCTTTCTTTACGGATTCATCGATCCCTGGAGGTATCATTGTCTTTAATATGTCTGAGTCCAGATCAATTCAGGAAAGTGCGTCTGCATTAGTATTATTTGTACCCTTTTTATACACTATATGAAAATCATAATCCGACAATTCCAAACGTAGATATTCTCGTCAATTTTGAGCTTGGGTTCCTATGTGAAAACAAAGAAATCAGTGGTCTGTGGTCAGTTACCACTATAAATTTTCTACCATACAAATAGGGTCTGAAGAACTGTATGCCCCAATGTATACCAAGTAATTCATTTTCTATTACTGGTTTGTTCCTTTCATGCTTATTCAAAGATCGACTTACGTAAGATATCGGCATATCTACTAGGGTGGACCTTGTGTCGATATTTTGGTAGATGAGGGCTCTATTCCGTGCCTTTTTGAAAAAAAATGACAATGCGGAAAAAAAAAATTAAAAAAAAAAAAATTAGGGGTTGCGCACGAGCCGAGAAAAAGGTCCACTTTGCCAAAATTAGGGGGGAAATTGCCATAGGTCATCAGGGGTCACCCGTAGGGGGGAAGAATGTATGGCCGACCCCCATTAACTTTTTACCGCCAACATTTTCCCCCAAGACACCCACCCCCTATCTCCTCCCCTTAGGGGGGTCACCATACAAAAATGGAGGTTGCTCAGTATTTTCGAAAAACACCATAGGTCATCAGGGGTCACCCCTAGGGGGGCAAAATATAGTTTTTATAGGAGTTTTGCTTAGATCAATTGAAGGAGAAACACCCTCGCGATGACTACAAAGAAATGCTACAATTAATTCTTTTGTTTCTGGGTGAAAAACTTGAGAATTACCATTTCCGACCTCCAGGACCCGTTTCCCATGCTCGATGGATGGCAAAAGCCATTTACAGCCTCAAGATGTTTTTGTTTCGGAGAACTTTTCACTTATCTGTATGTGAATTGAATGGTATTCGACACGTTTGTATTTTTGTGGTGCGACTTTACGTCAAGGCATGGTTTGGTTCTTCTCGAGCAGCTGAGGCGCCGAATCAAGATAGGAAGTTTTTGAAGGACATCGTCGAGTACAAGTCCGTTGACCAGGATTTATCTCGGGTAATGATAAAGAAATTTATCGGTCACCTATGGTATCTCGCCGATGAGCACATAGCCCTTGCCTTTTTCGATGACAAGGTTTCAAATGAGTTGAAGGCCAAAATGGCCCAAGCATTGCTAGAAAATGAGAATGACGAAGGTGAAGAAGATGAAGAAGACGAAGAAGGTGAATAAGATGAAGAAGACGAAGAAGATGAAGAAGACGACCCGGTTCCCCCAGCTCCTCGCGTCGTAATCAAAAGCACCAGCGTTAAAAAAATCGAGGTGAAATTCAAAGATGTGAATGAGGAATTCTTGGCTAAAGACTTGAGCAACTTCGTCTCTCATAATACCAAAAATTTATTTGTACGATTTGGAATATCGCAAGATTTCATTCTTGCAAATCCAGCAACCTGGAAATCTCGCGCAGACTATCAAGAAGGTCGTAGAATTGTAAATAACTTGCGCGTTGTGAACGACACTGCCGAAAGAGGAGTAAAAATGATACAAGATTATAATAGAATACTGTGTCAAGGCGAAGAAGAGAAACAGTATTTACTACATGTTATCGATTCTTACCGCAAGAAATACCCATCAGCGAACAAAAATATGTTAATTTGACTATATTATATTAAAAGTGCTTAGTAGTACTACTCAATTACAGCTTCTTTTATTTTTGTATGGGGAGTCCCTCAAGGAGTGGAGATAGAGGGTAAGTTTGTTCGGAAAACATGTTGGGGATGAAAAGTTAATGGAGGTCGGTCATATATTTTGCCCCCCTAGGGGTGACCCCTGATGACCTATGGTGTTTTTCGAAAATACTGAGCAACCTCCATTTTTGTATGGTGACCCCCCTAAGGGGAGGAGATAGGGGGTGGGTGTCTTGGGGGAAAATGTTGGCGGTAAAAAGTTAATGGGGGTCGGCCATACATTCTTCCCCCCTACGGGTGACCCCTGATGACCTATGGCAATTTCCCCCCTAATTTTGGCAAAGTGGGCCTTTTTCTCGGCTCGTGCGCAACCCCTAATTTTTTTTTTTTTTAATTTTTTTTTTCGGCATTGTCATTTTTTTTCAAAAAGGCACGGAATAGAGCCCTCATCTACCAAAATATCGCAAAAATTTCATTTCAAGGTCCACCTTAATATCTACGCCAATTTCCCCTTGTGACAAAACTGCTCCGAGTGCAAAGTCAGATGCATCGGTTGTCAAGATAAATGGTTTGTCGAAATCTGGATATTGTTGGACTGGTGGACTTATCAATTTCTGTTTTAATGTCTCAAAAGCAGATTGACGTTTTTCTGTCCATTCAAATTTCACTCCCTTTTTCAACAATTCATTTAAGCAACTTGCAGTGTCTGCAAAATTCTCAATAAATCTCCTGTAGTAGTTACAAAACGCAACAAATCTTCTCACTTCATCCGCGTTTTTAGGTATTGGATACTTATATATCGCATGAAATTTACCAGGATCTGGTTTTATACCCTCTGAAGTTATCAAATGACCAAGATATATAAATTCAGGTTTCAGAAAACAACATTTACTAGCATTTAATTTTAAATTGTATTTGGTCAATCTATCCAAAACTTTCACTAGATTTGTATTATGATGCTTCAAACTGCATCCGAAAATAATTATATCATCAACGTAGAGAAATGCTTCAGAATCCAAGCCTGATAAAGCTATTGCCAACATTCGTTGAAAACTATTTGATGATATTTTCAGACCAAATGGTAGTCTCGTATACTGGTAATGACCATTTGCCATTGAAAAAGCAGTGTACCGTGATTCATCACTTAGTTCTATCTGATGGAATGAGCTTGTAATATCCAGTGTTGAAAAATATTTTGCTTTTCCTAACTTGTCTAATATATCGTCTAATCTTGTCAATGGAAACTTGTCATTGACTACTTTGTCATTTAGTTTTCTGAAATCTACTACTAGTCTCCATTTTCTTAAATCAGTGTGTTCCCCTTTTGGAACTAATAATAAAGGAGCATTATAAGGGCTTTTTGATGGTTCTATTATCCCATCATCTAACAATCTTTGTACTTGGGAATTTATCTCTTCAGTCTGTGCATGAGGTAAACGATAATTTTTTATATACACCGGTTTATTATCGTTTAAATTAATTGTCTGTCTGTAGAAATTATTTGATGTCAACTTTTCGCCTTCCAAATGAAATGCATGTTGATATTATCTATAATGTTTTCCAGCTCAATTTGACTTTCCTTGTCAGTGTCGTTTAAATCCAAACTTTTCAATAATTTTTTAAATCTATCTTTTGAATACGAGTTGTAAACTTTGTCCGTGTTTTTGTCGACTTTGACAATATTCTCCATAATTCTCCAGTGGCATTGTCTCCACTCTGAAATTTCTGATGATCTTCGTATCATTTGTTACATTTAGAATCTTCACATGTTTGTTACCATCCCTTGGTATTATGGTGTTTGCCAAATATACACCTTCAGAAATTTCTCTGTTTATTATCACCTTATCTTCTTTTATGTCTATATCAAAAGGTACTACAATCTCGCTTCTTGGCGGTATTCTTATATGACTCATTTCAACTATATCATCATGTATAAGAATGACTATGTTCCCATCGCGTGTGCCAAACGTCAATTCGTATTTATCGTATTCTATGCTACATTTGTATTCAGATAGAAAATCTCGACCCAAAATTCCGTCAGTGTTTATCGGAAAATCGTCTTCTACTAATTGCACTTTATGTTCTATTATTGTCTCATCTACATTCATTCTCATTGTTGTGGAACCAATAGATCTAACTTGTTCCTTTGATATTCCTGTTAAACAGCAATCATCATTTAAATTCACATCATAACGGTAAAAGAAACTTCGCTTGCACAAAGAGACATCTGCTCCTGTGTCTATCAAAAATGTTTACGTATGAACTGTATTCAATATATTCATTTTGATGTAATTTCTGAGATTTGATGAGATTCTATATATTCTATTAATTTCTAATTCATGCCCAGTGGAGATTCTCTCTGCGCAATTTGCGGCACTTGGAAGTTTCCCTGAGTCTCTGCTCTATGTACGTTGAAGCTTCTATTGTTATATTTATCATTATTACGATTGCTATTACCACTGTTAGGGTAATTATTGTTATTTCCATTATTATTTACATTATTACGGTAATTGTTACCATTATTGTTCGCATTATTGCGGTAATTGTTACCATTATTGTTCGCATTATTACGGTAATTGTTACCATTATTGTTCCCATTTACGTTTCTATTGTTGTTGCCATTCCTGTTATTTAAAATTTGGTTGCCCGAACGACCTTCGAAAAATGATTAAATTTATTGCATTTGCCACATTTTTTTACCGTTGGCTGGACACCTGTCCCCATGCATTAAACCACAGTTTTTACATTTTGGTCTTTGCTGTCTACTGGCAGCATAATTGTTGTTAGTATACAATATTTGTCTCTGGGCTGAACCTATTTCTGATTCTTCTGCAACCCTCAACGCGTCAACAAATTTTGTCACTCTGCTTGCATTCAGTGTTGTTAAAACCTGTTGATTCTTTAGACCGGTTTTGAAAGTGTTAAACGCTATAATATTGTTTGTCCTCACTATGGAAGCTCTATCTGTCTCTCCGACCTCTGATATTTGAATTTCATTAAGCTCTGAAATTAATTGCTTGTACGTTCCCTTCAATGTTGTTATCAAGTCTGCTATTGTTGCTGGAACAGTTTCCTGGCTTACCATATTCTGAACCTTAGCATCCAAGCGCGTCCTGAACACAAAATTGAAAAACGCATTTTGCTTCGGTGCGGATATGGTATCCTTCACCAATTCTACATTTGCTATGAAATTATTAAGTTCGCTTCTTTTTCCCGTAAAAACATTTATAAGCTTTGTTACAGCGGTTATCTCATTCAAATCCATTGCCTCCATTGTAGTAACTTGTCGTTTGTCCAATGCAATTTTACTCTTTGAATGCTGTGTTAATAAATCTAACGCTTCGTCACGCAATTTTTTAAATCTTTCTGATATTTCCAAAGTCGTCTCCTCTGTACCGAGTGATTCTATTAATAGTTGAAATAGTCTCTAAAGAATAAGGACGACCTATAGATTTTCTGGCATTAACAACTAAGGACTCTAATGATCTAAATATCAAATCCATGAGCAACAACAAATAATTATTATTATTTAACTTTATTTATTCATACATATATTTATATATTTACTTTCATTCACCATATTTTATACTTTACAATATTTTATTCTTGTATACATTCATTTAGTTTTTCGTAATAAGTACATTAAATTTTTTTTTTTTTTTTTACCTGGTTTACAATCTGTTTCCATATATTCTTATGTTTTAAAAAAAAAATTTTTCTATACTAATTTTTAATGTGAGTCTTGAAATTTTCTTGTTACGGCTGTAATCCAGCTCTAATACCTTGTCTACGTATCTGCTTTCTCACATATCTGCGTAAATATTTCATTATTACGCATACTGTCACCACCACACAGATAAATATAACTATCTCCAAACTAACGCTTACTGCTGTTGGTGCTTGTGTTGTGGCCGTAATCACCTCGTTTATTTTTGTTTGGGTACTCCCCATTTCTTTTTATTTATCTTCTTTACTTTTCTGAACTCTTTTATTTCTATCCTTATTTTAGCTATACGTTGGTGTATCCTTATCTCAGCTTCCGAATCCTCGGCATACAGTAATTCTGAATTCGCAATTGTCATCTCCTTCTTTTTACGATTCACAAAATCACCTCTTGATTTCTTAATTCTTGGTAACGGAAATATCTCGTACTTTGGCTCTTCTATTTTCTGCTTCTTCTTAATTTCAATTGGTTTTGCACCCAAATTCAATATATCAGGTTTTGGTACTTCTTTACCGTATTGCTCTAGTTGCTTTTTCCAATTGCTTTCTGCAATTTTCATGCCCTCAACAAGCTCTTCCCATGATTCTTCCATTCGTTATTCGGTAAAGCAAATTATTCAGTTATTCTTTTTCTTCATCTGTGGTGTTCTTACGTAAAATAATTTACCAATGCAGACATGTAAATGCACTTATACGAAAAAAAAAAAAATTTCTTCAAGATCACCAATTATTAACAATTTATTCATTTAACAAATTTTTCAAAAATATTCCAATTTCAGTATTTGTTCAAACAATTTTTTTTTTTTGCATCAAATTAATTTTTATTTCACAAATTTAACATTCATATTAACTAATTTTTATTTTGCAATCATTTCAATTTAACATTCACATTAATTAATTTTTATTTCAATTTAACATTCAAATTAATTAATTCTTCATTTTATTAAAGAATTATACTTAAATTTAGTAGTTCACAATTTTTCACAATTATTTTCTTTTTAATTTGACATTTTGTTTTGTTTATTTTCCTTTTACACAATTTAGAAATCTGCCAACTTCGCCAATGTGTTGTCTGTTGGTTATTTTCTTGTGTTTTACTTATATTTGCCAATACTAAATAAATTTTGATGAACTGCTATTTGTTGACTGTCCTTCCATCAGGATCTTCCCTAAGCTGTGCTGTATCTTCTATAAACTGGTAGGAATGCCTCTATGCTGGCAGGACTACTCTAAGCGGGCAGGACGTCTCTAAGCGGGCAGGATCGCCATGAAGTGTACATGTAGGATAACGTCGTCTTATACCACATGTACTGTTGGTATTTCTCTAGGATGTGTCTTTTTTAAATTAAAACAAGTTTTGTTTTATTTTCAATCGTTCTAAGACCTGTTTAGGCAAGACTTGTTCTTAATCGAACCTCTTCCTCTAAACTATCAAATAGAACCCCCTTTATTTTCAATGGTTCAATCTTATATATTAATTCCTACTATACTTACAACGGAGTAAATGAGTGACTTACAATAATCACTCCATATCGTAATTTATTCTCTTAAATCTCTCTAATCAATACATTCTAATGTAAGCTATGTACATTTGTACTAGGCAAACATGAAAACTAGGGTGGTTTCTCACTATTCATAAATTAGTCATAAATTCATACATGAGTACAATTTCAAACAAAAGAGTGAAATTGTACTGGTTAAAGTACAAACCAAATACAATACATAGGAATGTGCATTCTACACAGTGCTCAATTTATATCGATCACTCTATCCGATTTCATTGTTTCGTACAATAACCTTCTCAGTCAAAACAAACGTACTGAGTCATTTGTCAACAATTATCAATGACCAACCCTAAATATCCACTTGATATTTATTGTCCCATATTTTGTGTCGCTTAGTCAGATGTACCTGTGTCAGATGTATTTATGTAGGTTTTGTTTATTCTTTTCAGTTAAACACTTTATTGTGTTTACATACATACATGTATTACAACATTACTGATCTAGCGTCAGCTTGGATATAGTAGATTAATAAGTTCTTAGTTAAAGTTTTGTTTTAAATTTCAAATAGTTTTCTGAAAATTTTTACCTCCAAAGTTGTTTAAATGTGTATATGGGCAGTTCGACAGAACATGGGATAAGCATAATTTTTTTTCGCAATACATGTTTTATCCTCAGTCCAATTTAATTCGAAAACATAAACCTCCAGTTGTTGTAAATTCAAGAAAAAATTTTGCATTTCCATCTTAAGTGCGAGTGGAATACTTAATAAAAATAGTATTTCATTTGTTCAAATATTACTTTATTCATATACATTCTGAAATTGCTTTCTGTGGATTTAAAATAAAGTTTACTAATACTCCTAAAATATGTGCAAAGTGCGTTTAAAATAATGTTGTGTTGGAGGCTAATACACCAGAGGAGGAACATTTGTAAGGTGAGTCACACACATCATTTAAATTAGCATAATTAATTGTACTCAGTTTTATTTTTTCAGCTACTTATCGTAATTGACACCTCTTATTAATGCTATAGAATATTTTTTTTATGTGCAGTTTATAGAAGGGGAGAAAATTCAGTATGTAACATTTGCCTCTAAAACTAGTATCTAATTTGTTGTAATGTGAGTCACAGCTGTAAAAAGAGCATAATTGTCACAAAAGTCTACTTTACGTTGAAATTGCAACTAATTCTGAGCTACGGAGCATCTATCTTTTAATATATAAACCAACTTTTTTAAAAATTCTGTGCATCTCTTCAGAATAAATTGATTTTAATAACTTGCAAAAAATGTCAAAGTATAAGGTGAGTCACGTGGAATTGCCCGTGTATAAAAATAATATAATTTTAACAAATGAAGACTTTTTGATTGGAACAGAATGACGACCATATAATTCTGAAAGGGCATGTTGAGTAGATCATTTTTGTAGAATAAACTTATAGTCCAGCTGGTCTGAGTTTTTTTTTTAAAGTGGGTCGAAGTTTTGATTTAAATGAACAAAATATTGTAAGTTAATGTCTGAGACAATTCTTACTGTCAGAGTTATGTCGTCGAATTTTATGAAGTTAATTTTTGTGGAAGATTTTAACCTTTTATCTCCTCTATATAAGGGCCACTTTGATCCCTTTTTGAGAAAATCAAACAAGTGCTTACAAAAAGAATATTGAAGGATTAATAAATTCAACGAAAATTTTTGCGGAAAATTTCAGTGGGGTGACCAAAGACACCAAAGACACCAAAGACACCAAAGACACCAAAGACTCTAAGGTGCTCTTTGCGCTTAATTACACGGGTAAGTGCAAAATATTTACTAAACTAAAATAACTGTAGCTTGCACAATGAATTCTCGCATCTAGTCACATCTGTCGTATATATCGCGTGTGAGTTTTACTAAAATTAAAATAAAATAAATAGAGAAAAATCAATTATAATTAAGCTGAGACTATGCATGGTGGAGTCTGTATGCAAATTAAGAGATTGGTTTTGTTGTGTTTGTGGACATTTAACGCACCTTCAACAGAAGAAAGATATTCCCTTTAATTGAAGAACTCTATTTTCTGTGCCTGAAGATCTCAAATCAGATACACGTTATTTCTGCGGAAATTAAAAATTTGGTAGATGCCAAAGGCACTACGCGGTAATGACATAGGAAGCAACAAATAATGTAATTTTACCAGAAGTGCGCTGCGAATGCGTTCCATCGCCTCCACCACCTAAACATACATTTTCAGCCAATATGCCACTACAGAAATAGCAACGGCGCACAGTGGACCATGTTTTGAGAAGGCGGCCAAAAAACATTTTTTTTTTTTTTTTGTTACCGATTTTAAAGTTATGTTATTCATTTGAAAGTAAATTCTAGTAAGCCTCGGGAGCCAAAAAATTGCGACTCTATCTCAACTATATCACAGCGAACAGGGTCTTCGAAAATGGGCTTTCTCAGTATTTTGCTAAAATTAAAAATTTTTTTGTAAATTTTTATTTTTGAATTACTGTAACTTTTGTGATTTAAAAGATTTTGAAGTGAAATAAATTTTGTATAATTTTGTGGCTTCCATACTATTAATTTTAAAAATGTTAAGTCACTGAGTCATTCCGGAAATTAAAAAAAATTTTTTTTTTAAAAAAGGTCAAAATTTTCCGAAAATCTCCTACTTAATAGAGCATAACTCCTGCCAGTCAAAATTAGTCAGAAAAAGTCTTACACTTTTCTATAGTCCGAACCCTCCCCTATACTTCTATACCCCATTATATACCCGCCAGTTTCCGCCCGTGTGCACCAGAATAATTTTTCTGACCCAAGGTTAGATATTTTCTGCAAAATTTATGAATACAAAAGTTGTCCACCATGTGGTTAGGATATATTAAGTTTGAGGTGATGTTTGTAACTGCCAAAAATATTGGACCTTTATCCATCTTTTATTATAAGGTTCGACTCAAAAACACTTTCTGAGTCGATTAAACGATGTCCGTCCGTCCGTCTGAGTGTTATGAATACAAAAGTTGGTCGTACCGGTGCACCGCAGTGTATTTCTTGCGTGTCGGTAGAGTTGTCAGGAGTTGTTATATACTTATAAAAAGGGCTGAGATATAATGCGCTTAATCGCTACAGGTATATTTACATAGGTATCTTTCAAAAACATTAATAGTCTGAATTAGAGTTATATAGTTTAAATAACTGACAAAATGGGAAACAATTTAAATAACAGGTAAATGGTAAAAAAAAACTATTGCGACATAGCCCTTTAAGATATGAGCAGGCATGCTTCACCTTTTAAAAGGGGGTAGGATGTGGGTTTTTTATGCTTCTAAAAGTGTTAGTAAAAGATAAAAATTTGTAAATGGTAAAAAAAAAATATTGCGACATAGCCCTTTAAGACATGAGCAGTTATGCTTCACCTTTTAAAAGGGGTTAGGGTGTGGGTTTTTTATGCTTCTAAAAGTGATAATAAAAGATAAAAATTTTTATTTTACATAATTGCAAGAAAGAGTATTTATAATAATGTTTCCACAATTATTATTCATTACAATTTGTGCAATGGCTAAGTACTGTACAGAGATCTGGCAGATATTAATTTTGAACGAAATGATGTAGACGATGTAATTTTGCACATAGTGAACAACGACTTCTTTAAGAATTGTAACCTAGAAGTCATTGAAATGCACAAAGGAAAAATTACTAATTTTGCATCGAATTTGAAAAGACGGTACATTGAATGCTCTCATAGCAAGGCAAAGATGTACAAACGTTACCAAGACTGGTTAATAAAGGAACTTATTTTTGAGAGTGCATCTACAACTGCCAACGAAAGTGGAAAAAAGGGTCGACCAGCAAAACCAATTGACGGATGTAGTGAAAGATCTCGAAGGCGCAAGCTGGAGAATATCAATGAAGAAATTTCTCAAAGAATTATTATTTTTACACAAAATTCAACCAACCCAAAATAAAAAAAATAAAATTGAAATAATTGAAAAAATAGTAGAAGCGAGCCCAAGGCGCACAAAGAGGATTTTGAAAAGCATTCCTACACCAATTGAAGATAAGAAATTTCGCTGGAAGAAGCGTTCGCCCTATTTTGGATTTGAAATTGACCAAAAATCAATATAAGGAAGCGTTCGCCCTATTTTTGGATTTGAAATTGACCAAAAATCAATATAAGGAATTGCGGAAGCGAATCAATGGAAAGAATTGTAGGATTTTTCCAGAGTATCGGGATTTAGTTTCTGCCAAAAAAGAATGTTTACCTTCACAATCTGCTATTAGTGTCACTTCAACATCAGCAGAAATAAAATTGCAAGATCTCCTTGAACATACTGCAGAACGATTGCAAAATACGCTTGATACTTATCGTTTAAAAAAAAAATTGGTAATGGCAGCATTACTTTAATTTCTAAATGGGGATGTGATGGATCCTGTGGTCAGAAACAATACAAGCAATTTAATGCCGAAAATTCATCAGATGCTAATTTATTTATGGAATCTTTCGTTCCATTGCGCTTAACAAAAAGGTATAGCGTTTTAGCGTCAACTAGTAGAGGAACAGAAATTGATATATGGAAAAATAAAATTCCTTCTTCAACAAAGTATTGCACGCCAATAAAATTTGCATTCAAAAAGGAAACCAAAGATGTCATAACTGAAGAAGTTCAAAAAATAAAAAATCAAATTAAGGAACTTCAACCAGTAATATTTAAATTTGATGACCAAGACATTGAAGTACATTTTAAAATGTGTCTCACAATGACTGATGGAAAAGGTGCACAAGCTTTAACTGGAACAAAGTCAACGTCAAGCTGCATTATATGCCAAAAGACGTCAAGTCAATTAAGCCAACCCCCACCAGAAGACGATAGTTTTAAGGAAGCCTACAAATTTGGAATGTCCCCTCTTCATGCTAGAATACATTGAGCATATTCTTAAATTGGGTTATGATTTGGAATTTGGTCCGTTAGGCGAAACAGTGAGAAAAAAACATAGAAAATGAAGAAAAAAAAAGCAAAAAAAAAAACAAATTCAACAAAAATATCTACAGCTAGGCCTCGTAATCGACCAACCAAAACAAGAGGAAGGAAACACAAATGATGGAAATACTGCAAGGAGATTTTTTTCCGATCCAGAAACTGCAGCATCTATCACAGGTGTAGATCATGAATTAATAAGACGATTCAAAATCATATTACAAGTTCTAGCATGCAGCAGAAAGATAAATGCAAAAAAATTTGGAGAGTACGCCAATAAAACAGCTATACTTTATAATGAAAAATACTCTTGGAGATATATGCCATCCACAGTTCATAAAATTTTGTACCACGGGGAACAAATAATTCAAAACAATATGCTACCAATAGGAGATCTATCTGAAGAAGCGCAAGAAAAAAGGAACAAAGACTACAGATTCTTTCGCCAGCACAACACAAGGAAAATGTCCAGATGTTGTACTAATGAAGACCTTATGACTATTTTGTTGTGCACTTTAGATCCATATATGTCCAACATTCGTCAAAAATGGAAAACTACCTCTATTGAATTAGACGAAGAAGCTTAACAACTTCTAAAAGATGAAAATCAAGGCTATTTAGAAGAAATTTTAACTAAAATTGGTTGATTTAGAGTACTTTTTCATTACACTAACAACAAGTTACACTTTTTTTTATATAGTTAAAAAATTTTCTTGTATTTTGTAAATTTACAATAAAAATTGTTATATTTCATAACTTTACCATAAAAATAGATATAGAAATATTTAAAAAGACAATAAAAAAAATTTAACTAAAGCAAAAACATACGAGTTTTTCATTGAAACTTCTCTATCTTGAACCAATAATAGGTAACTTTTACGTTCGCTGTTTAATAAATTATATTTTAACTCGGGATCTTTCAAAAAAAAAAAAAACAACCTTTGGCCCTTGTGCACATTAGGACTAAAGAGTTTACGGGGGCCAATGTTTGTGCAATATAAGGTAACTTTTACGTTCGCTGCTTAATTGGCACTTTCTGAAACAATTAACTTAAAAAATTGTTAAAAAGTATTAGTTGTAAAATTAACTGAAAAAATAAGACATTATATTAAAAAAAAACCTTTTTTTACCTTTTAACACTTCACTTTTGTACTAAAATTCAACTACAAATGAAAATGTATTTTCACCCTCCGTAACTTTTTTTATTTTCGGTCGAGAATTACGTTTTATAGCAAATCTTAAAGGCTAAAGTCTCACCTACCAAACCAAAAAACCGCATATCAAAATTCCGACCCAATCAAAAGTTATAGATTTTTGACCGCCTTATCGTCAAATGGTCCACTGTGCGGCTGTAGGAAATTTATCAGATAAACTTACTTGCCTCTTGATGATTTAAACAATTGTCCTAATTTGATAGACCAAGATTATTTTGAAGATCCTGTAAGGGTTAAGGACTAACAAAGGAGAAAGCTAAAATATTATGTTACAAATTGAAAAACAGTCATTTGATAAAAGTCGATGTAAAAGTTACATTTGCAGTATTAAAGAGGTCCTGAAATATCTTAAGCTTCCACATGACTCATTCGCTTGGAGATTGTTCATAGATAGTTCAAAACACAGCTTAAAAGAAGTTTTACTTCACAATGGACACCGGCATCCATCAATACCGGCTACGTATTCCACAAAAAAGGAGGAAACATTCGCAAATATTTCAAATCTTTTAAATTAAATTGAATACGATAAATATAAATGGGAAGTATGCGCAGACATTAAAATGATTGCAATATTGAGTGGAGTGCAAACAGGATACATAAAATATATGTCTTTTCTTTGAATATGGAATTCACGTAATACCAGCAACCATTATCATATTAAATATTTCGAAGAATGTAAAGAAAATATTATTGGCGACAGAAATGTAATCCATGAATCCCCTGTGGTAAAACATAAAGTCATACTTGCACCGATATCAATGTGGGATGGTGAAGAATTTTACTAAAAGCTTAAATACACATGCAATGCTTTCAAATGTATTCCAACAATTTTCTCCAGATTATCTGCAGCAAAATTAAAAGAAAGTAAAATACGGTTGCACAGTGGTTCAAAACCAAAAAAAAGTGGTAATAAGTCTGGAACTTCTAAACTATTGGTTGGATTGGAATAGTATATTCAAGGCGATTGTAGTCAAGGATATAGGCTTTCAAAATATTTATTTTTGAGATACCCTGTTGTAACACAGGGTGAGCTACAGGGTGCCAAATTCGACCACCTCGAGGTAGAAAATGCTTTCAAAGCTTGTAACTTTTAAAAATATGAAGTGATTTTTACGTTTTTTAAATTTTTCCAATAACCATTAAATTATTAACAAAAAACATGCTTATACTACCTACTTATCGCTTACGCTTTAAAAAATATTTGATTTTAAAAATCAACATTTGAACTTTTCACCAAATTCTTTCTTGGTTTTTCGCAAATAACATTTTTATTAAAATAGATAAAAAAAAATCTAAAAATATGCGGTTGAAGTATTTTTTGAATTATTTCGAACCGTTTAGTGAGCACAAAATCTTAAAATTGACTTTTTGAATCAGGTTCTAAAAATTGCAAATTTTTGCCAAAAAATACCCTTCATTCTTTCACTTTTTTCTCACAACCTTGGTAAAACATGTATATATTTTTCTACATATTTTAAAAGAATATGCTTCAGGAATGGTTGTAAGCGAAATGTTTAATATTTTTGGACATGCGCCCTACGTCCAGCATTGGACGAATTTGGGCAATTTAAAAAAAAAACTAAGTTTTAAAAGTTAATACAAAAATATCCGCTCGATTTCTTCAAATATTTCACCGCAGTATTAAAGCTCCAAATATTTGTATATATATGCCGCAATAAAATTCACCGTCGTTACATAAACGTGGTCAGGAGGGCTTAAATGGTGAAAAAAGTCAAATTTTCATACGAATTTTTTTTGTTAACATAAAAAACATATTAAGATTAGCTATTTTTATATTTTGTTTATTGACTCAGAACGGCATTTAAATTATCTAAAACACTTCAAAAAATCATTTTGATAATGTTAATAGTTTTTGAGATATTTATATTCAAATTTCAGAAAAAAATATAGAAAAACTATGGTTTTTCGTTTTTTTTTTGGTTTTTTGGTAAAGTGTTCCCAAAATTTTTGAATTTTACTTATTATTATACACATTGTTAAAGAAGACATATTTATCTATTCAACGATGTATAACATGTCTATCAAATATATTGCAACATGCTGAAATAATGACCCCAAACCACACTCCACAAGCAAAAATTTAGCTATTTCTCTATTTGTTCATATAAATGGTCATTTACATAGTGAATGACATATTTTTTTTATTGTTTTTTATTAAAGGGTTGCATACGTTTTTATTACTTCAAATAATTTTATATATCTTTTCAAAGAAGGTATAATTATAAGTTAATGGTGTATGAAATATTTACCTAATGAGTTTCAACTGATCATAAAATTGCCCGAAACTCTGATACCTATTGCAAAATATCTGTAATTCACAATACCTTTTTATGCAAAAAAAAAAAAAAAACAGGTAAAAGCCAAATCCTTAGATTCACTAAAACAAAATGTATTGATATTGGTTGAAGTACCTCCCGATATATTACCTTTCAAAAAGTATTTTCAGTATATAACCATGAGTTTCTTGTTTATTAAGATCACTTACGTATAATCTATCATGGAGGTTACATTAAAGTAGTATTCACTTTGCAAAGTTATTTGGAAAAATCCTTCCGATTCTACTATTCATTCATCACGTTCGGAAAAAGTCTCGAAATTATTTTATACAATTAACAACACTTAAAGTTTAAATGTGAGATCTGAAGATGTTGAAAATTTTTACAAAGCTTACGAAAGAAGATTTAGCCAATCGGGTTTATCAAAATCAAAGTTTATGACTAAAAATGAAGAATGGTTGAAAACAGGCCACACAGTACAAATTGAGAAAAAGGCATTTGGTAGACCTAAAAAGGACTACGAAAATGTTCAACCAAGGACAAAAAAGGAAAAACAAGAAGAAATCATTAGTAACCATTCGCCTAATGAAATTAAGGATTCTTTTAAATCAGCCTTGACACGCACGCAACCAAAGGAAGCTGCAAAAGTTGTAGATGTGTTACCAACTGCATCTCCTAAGCGGTTGAAGCGTATGGTGCAAAGTATTTCAACGCCAAAATTATTATTTTATTATTTTAAATTTGGGATTGACAAGAAATAAATATGGTATTTTGAGAAAAGCTCTCAAAGAAAAAGGATTTGATATTTTTTCTACCAGCAGAGCCATAAAGGAAACAAAAAATAAAATTCTATCATCTAATGTGAAATCCAATACTGAAAGTGCTAATGTTGGATTAGCGGAACTATTTGAAAACACTGCATCTAGAATAATATCCACATTTAGCAAAGAAGAAATAGAAATATGCAACAATTCAGAAGTTACGTTAATATGTAAATGGGGATGCGATGGAACATCTGGATTTTCTGAGTATAGACAACCAAGTGGAAGCAATTCAGAAATAGATTTTTCAACAATTTTTATGACATCATTAGTACCATAAAAAATGAGGCTATATAATGAGACAAGTTCTTCTTCTAGTGAGAGAGAATATCAAAGTACACAAAGGAAGACAAAATTACAACACAAAGCTTAGTGAGTTCAATAAATAAGGAAATTTCGAGATTGTCTCCAGTTTTTGTGGAAATATCTGGAAGTGTCATTAAAGTGTTATTTCAACCACTTTTTACAATGATTGATGGGAAAGTAGCCAATGCCGTTACAGATATAACATCTACTTGGAAATGTAATATATGTGGAAAGAAAAGTTCAGAATTTCATAACAGTTGTGATGAAATTCCTATTAATGAAAATGCTTTAAAATTTGGAATATCACCACTTCATGCAAGAATTCGATTTATGGAATATTGCTTGCATCTCGCATATGATATAAAATACCGGCAAATTCCAGGACAAGAAAATATACCAGTTAAAAATAATACTGAAAAACTGAGAAGAAAAGAATTCAGGATGAATTCAAAATGCAACTTGGTCTAATTATCGATAAGCCTCTTTGTGGCTATGGAAGTTCAAGTGATGGTAATACAGCAAGACGTTTCTTTGAAGATCCCGAAACTACTTCTTTGATTACTGGCATTGAAACGGCTTTAATCGCACGGTTTAAAGTAATATTAGCTGTCATTAATAGTAAACAACAAATTAATGCGGAGAAATTGAAAATATATGCTAGCGGAACTAAGGAATTAATAATGAACTTATATCCTTGGAGGCCAATGACACCAACTGTACACAAATTATTAGCTCATGGGAAAGAAATAATACAAAATAGCAGCCTGCCCTTGGGAGAACTCACTGAGATGTCAAACACTTTAGACTTTTTAATACAAGAAAATGTGGCAAAGAAGCCCAAAATTCCGATTTAATGGAATATGAATTGATATCATCAGATCCAGTAATATACTCCATAAGAACAAAATGGTTACCAAAAATAAGTCTTAAAATAGAAAATGATGATTCCGAAGCTATGGATATATTTTAATTTATAATGTTCGCGGATTTCAAACATGTTATTTGCGAGAAATCGATTTAAAGTTTTTTAAAAACTGTATCTGGAAACGCTGTATCTTCTTTAGTTTTGGTTCGATTTACTTGAAATTTTTACATAACTCTCTCGACATGTTGTACATTCAGAAAAAAGACCTTACCCCCCTTAAGGTGTCACTAAAGCTGCATTTTCTGTACTCACATTTCAATTTTTTTTTTTTAAAGAAAACCTTGGAGCAGATTCAGATGAACATGGTGGAAGGTTTCATCAGGATATCAAGGTGCTGGAAGAGATATTCAAAGGGAAATCCCAAAGTATTACGCTTGTTGAAAACGTATGGGGCTTGTACAGAAACCTCGAGCCATCGGAACATTCGTGTCAAGCTAAATACAGAAAAGCGTATTAAAAAAACAAGTAAGAAAATTATAGTCGGTCTAGACCGACTATACGATACCCTATACCATGCGTTTAGAAACCCTATCTCTTAGGCCCAACTAACTGGACATTGAAAATAAGCAAAAACCAAATTTGAGTGGGATTTTTATTAATTTTTTTGGCTGCAGATATGAAAAAGTTCATATCGGATGCTATATCTATAAAGGGACAAGGTCCAAAAATGGACCGATCCTGATCATGTTTGGTAAAGTCTCTTGTATTTTGCAAAAATATGTACAAACAAAATTTGAGAAGAATCAGTGCAATATTTTTGTTTTTTAATAGATTTAAGTGAAGATCGGGAAGCAGCTCTATATGGGGTCAAAGGGATCATTTTTGGACTACTCATTAGTGGATGTAATGAACGCATACAAACCCAATTTGAGTAAGATCTATATGACAATTTGGATCTTATGGCAATTTATGTCGATTTCATATGGGTAATTTGTATGGGGGCTAGGTCTGAACATGGACCGATTCTCACCAATTTCAATAGCGTTCATCCCATGGCCGATAAAAGCTTATATACCAAATTTCATCAAAATATATTCATATTTGCGACCTGCAGTTTGATTACAAGCTTTACATGGACACACAGACGGACGGACATTGTTAAATCAACTCAGAAAGTGATTCTGATTCGATCGGTATAATTAAAGATGGGTCTAGGTCAAATATTTTTGGTTGTTACAAACAGCAGCACAAAGTCATTATACCCAAACCACATAGTGGTATAGGGTATAATTATGAAGAAATTACCTCCGAAAATTTCTCATTAGAGGTGACTAGGCGCTACAATTATTTTACAGTTACCCATCACTCCAACCGCCATATTTATTGATTATTTTGGGAACAAAAATTAAGTAATTTTAATGATAATACCACCCTCGACCAAAAATTAAAATTTTGACCCACTGTAAAAAAAAACTCCGACCAGCTGGACTATACTTTTATTCTACAAAAATGATCTACTCAATATGCCCTTTCAGAATTATAAGGTTGCCATTCTGTTCCAAAAATGCTGTTTGACACTGTAATTATTAAGTAGAAAAAGGTAAATTCTTGAACCCTTTGTGCACAATTATATTAAGAAAGGATGTAGATAATGGTTCATCTAAATAAAATAGAATTGAAGTTTGCTTCTGCTACTAACATTGACAAAAACAAGTAAGAAAACAAGTAAGAAAATTATAGTCGGTCTAGACCGACTATATGATACCCTATACCATGGTTTAGAGACCCTATCTTTCGGTCCAACTACTTCGATATAGAAAATAAGCATAAACCAAATTTGAGTGGGATTTTTATAAATTTTTTTGGCTGCAGATATGAAAAAGTTCATATCGGATGCTATATCTATAAAGGGACTAGGTCCAAAAATGGACCGATCCTGATCATGTTTGGTAAAGTCTCTTGTATTTTGCAAAAATATGTACAAACAAAATTTGAGAATAATCAGTGCAATATTTTTGTTTTTTAATAGATTTAAGTGAAGATCGGGAAGCAGCTCTATATGGGGTCAAAGGGATCATTTTTGGACTACTCATTAGTGGATGTAATGAACGCATACAAACCCAATTTGAGTAAGATCTATATGACAATTTGGATCTTATGGCAATTTATGTCGATTTCATATGGGTAATTTGTATGGGGGCTAGGTCTGAACATGGACCGATTCTCACCAATTTCAATAGCGTTCATCCCATGGCCGATTAAAGCTTATATGCCAAATTTCATCAAAATATATTCATATTTGCGACCTGCAGTTTGATTACAAACTTTACATGGACACACAGACGGACGGACGGACGGACGGACGGACGGACGGACGGACGGACGGACGGACATTGTTAAATCAACTCAGAAAGTGATTCTGATTCGATCGGTATAATTAAAGATGGGTCTAGGTCAAATATTTTTGGTTGTTACAAACAGCAGCACAAAGTCATTATACCCAAACCACATAGTGGTATAGGGTATAATTATAGTCGGTTTAGACCGACTATATGATACCATATACCATGCGTTTAGAGACCATATCTCATAGGCCCAACTAACTGGACATAGAAAATAAGCATAAATCATATTTGAGTGCGATTTTTATTAATTTTTTTGGCTGCAGATATGAAAAAGTTCATATCGAGTGCTATATATATATGGGGACTAGAGTCAGTGCAATATTTTTGTTTTTTGATAGATTTAAGTGAAGATCGGGAAACAGCTCTATATGGGGCCTATGACTAAGAGTTGTCCCATAGGGATCATTTTTTGGACTACTTATTAGTGGATGTAATAAACGCATACAAACCCAATTTGGGTAAGATCTATGTGACAATTTGGAACTTATGGCAATTTATGTCGATTTCATAGGGGTCATTTGCATGGAGGCTAGGTCTGAACATATACCGATTCTCACCAATTTCATCAGCATTCATTTCATAGCTGATAAAAGCTAACATACGAAATTTCATCAAAATATATTCATATATGCGAGATGCAGTTTGATTACAAGGTTTACATAGACACATAGACGGACGGACGGACGGACGGACGGACGGACGGACATCATTAAATCGAATCAGATAATGATTCTGATTCGATCGGTATAATAAAAGATGGATCTAGGTCAAATATTTTTGGTAGTTACAAACAGCAGCACAAAGTCATTATACCCAAACCACATAGTGGTATAGGCTATAAAAATTGTAAACAGAAAAAGTAAAATATTAAAGGATTTTGCAATGAAAAAATGTATAATAAAATCTTTGTTCTCTCACAGAGTACTTTTCTTTAGTACTTTTCTACTTAGTACTTTCAATTTTAATGTTAATTATACAACTGTTTCAACAGCAACAGAAAAAAACAGAAAAACTTATTTTTTCCTTAACCTTAAGGCTTAAGAAAAATGAGTTTATTAAACCGCATATAATAAAACATTCGAAGCGATGAGCACAAGAATATTTTTGAATAGAAAGAAAAATACACCAGCAACAAATGATGCCCTAAAGTTAAATTCTTAAAAAAGAAATGAATTTAAAAGATAAATAAAACACGAGTTTTCGAACGAAAAGACGACAGAGAAAGATAAGAAAATTAAGACAAAAATAAAAGGATATTTTTTTTCTTGAAGATTTTATGTGGAAAATAAATAAATTCAGATAAATTGAATAATGAGGTCTTGAAAACAAGATATAAAAACAATAAAAATAAAAAGAGAAAATGGAAATATAAAAACAAAAATAAATATAAAATTAAAATGGAAATGGAAATATAAAAATAATGGAAATATAAAAAGAATTGAAATAAGTATTTAATAAGGAAATGTAACTGGCCAAAAGGAATACAGAATTATTGTTTTGAAAGGAAGTTACAACTGCAACAGTTTGAATTTTTATGTACATATTTCACTATTTCCTTTCCGCTTGATGTACGCTCTAACAGAACGAAAGATTGTAAACTCTTCTATAAGAATAACGGTAAAGAAATAGAATGACTATAGAAGCAGACCTGGCCTGGTCTGGCGGTTAATTGGAATGTCAAAAAATTAAACACGGTCAAGCTCAGCAGTACAGATGCGGGATACGTTGCGATAATAGCAGTGGCAACATTGGCGACTTAAGTTCGTTAACTTCACTATGCAAAAAAATTAAATTATTGTATGACACCCGACAGCCAATATATTTTTGTTGATGGGTTATGGTCCTCTAACAACAAAAACAGTCGGAAGTTAAAATTCTGTGGAAAGGCTTTTACTCCCTTTATTTTAGTTCGTATGTCTACTTGTCCGCTTAAAAAAATTCGGATTGATTTTTAACCTTTTTCCCGTAATCCAACTAATCTTGAACTTTGCAGGCAGATTCGTAGCGACGTTGGAAAAAATATTGCGAAAAAATATTTGACTGCAGAATTTACAATCGTTGGGTAAGACTGAAACGATACGATAAATTTAATTAAAATTTTTTTATTTTTTTTTTCTAAATTATTTGGGAATTTTGAAGGGGATACTCCATCGATTTTATCATAACTTGAGGAAAGAAACTTTTGTTTTGAATTTCATCTAAGTTATGCTAGAATTATATTTTTTCAGACTCAACAGTTTCGTAGCTATGGAGAATAAAATGATGAAAAAAATTTTCCGCAAAATTTAAAAAATTTTTTATAATAAAAATTCATAAAAAATCGAAACATAACACTTTTGTTACTAGGAATAATGCTGATTTTATTCTTAATAAAGTGAGGATACCTGGTTTTGGCAATAATTGCGGATTATTTATTTATTTATTTATTTATTTGCTTTCTTGTACAACAAGAACAAATCTTATAATTACATTACAGGAATAATAATGCTAAGGCATGAGAATTGTTAGTTACAAAATACATTCATTTTTAATACAGAAAATATTTAAGAAAAAATGGTAAACAATAACCAAGAAAATAATACAAGATTACAAAAAAAAAAAAAAGAAAATAAGTTAATTTAATTAGTTAATAAAATTGTTATGCAAAATATTCAAAAAGAAATTTTTTAAAATTTGAAGCGTTGCTGTTAAGTTGCTGAGATTGTGGAAGCATATTCCAAAGACGTATGGCGTTGACGTAGAAATGCCATTCAGATACCAAATAACGATGACGAGGTAGAATTAATTATACCCTATACCACTATGTGGTTTGGGTATAATGACTTTGTGCTGCTGTTTGTAACAACCAAAAATTTTCGTCCTAGACCCATCTTTAATTATACCGATCGACTCAGAATCACATTTTGTGTCGAAATAGCAATGTCCGTCCGTCCGTCCCTCCGTCTGTGTGTCCATGTAAAGCTTGAATCAAACTACAGGTCGCAAATATGAATATATTTTGATGAAATTTGGCACGTAAGCTTCCATCGGCCATGGGATGAACGCTATTTAAATTGGTGAGAATCGGTCCATGTTCAGACCTAGCCCCCATACAAATGACCCCTATGAAATCGACATAAATTGCCATAAGTTCCAAATTATCATATAGATCTCAGTCAAATTGCGTTTGTATGTGTTTATTACATCCATTAATCAGTAGTTTAAAAATACTCCCTATAGGAAAATTCTTAGTCGTAGGCCCCATATAGAGCTGCTTCCCGATCTTCACTTAAATCTATCAAAAAACAAAAATATTTCACAGATTTTTCTCAAATTTGGTTTGTACATATTTTTTCAAAGTATAAGTGACTTTACCAAATATGGTCAGGATCGGTCCATTTTTCGACCTAGTCCCCATATAAATATAGTATCCGATATGAACTTTTTCATGTCTGCAGCGAAAAAAATTAATAAAAATGCCACCCAAATTTGGTTTATGCTTATTTGCTATATCCAACTAGTTGGACCAAAGGTCTCTTAACCATGGTATAGGGTATCGTATAGTCGGGCTAGACCGACTATAATTTGCTTACTTGTTTTTTTCCTCGGTTTGATCTGGCGAACCGGAAATTTTCTTACAGGTAAAGTGGTTTTGCGGTGAAAATTACTTTATGAAGAGACAAAAGAACTCTAATTTTCATCAGATTTTCAAATGATACCCCGAAAAGTTTATTCGTGAAGGAAGAAGTTCCGGCAGATCTTCTTAGTCTAAAAACGTATCTAATTATGCTGTTATATAAAACACTAAGTTTGCCTTTACTGAAAGAATCCCAGCTTGCAAAAAGTTCACACCCGTACAAAATACCGGGAATTAAATACGTTTTGGCTAGAAGTATTCTTATATTTAAGGGAGTGAAAGATTGAGTGTGCCATAGAGTTCTGAGCTTCATGTAAGTTTGTACAACAGTCGTATTTATGTGGTTCGACCAAGTTAGAGTGTTATTAAAAGTTACTCCAAGATTTTTTGTTTTTGTATCAAATTCAATTCTATCGCCGTTGATAACTATTTCATTCCCAAACTCTGGATTTGCATTTCGTTTGCGTATTAGCAGACACTTTGACTTGCTAGGATTAATGCATAAACCATTTGCTGATGCCCATCTGCACAATTGACTAAGGTCATAGTTAATTTTGTCTATATTTTCATCTATTGACTCGATTGGGGTGCTCAGAAAGAGTTGTTGAGAAATATAATCTGGTAAATCACTGATATAGATTGAGAACAAAAGTGGCCCTAATACAGATCCTTGCGGTACACCTTTTATAACTTGTAAAGTTTCAGATGAGTTGCTATTTACGTATACGGATTGTGTGCGATTTGTGAGATAAGAGGAAATTAAAAACGATGATGTTGAGGACAAATTGAAGAAACGTCTTAATTTCATACAGAGAGTTTGATGATCAACTGTGTCAAATGCCTTGGAATGATCTAGAAGTACAAGGAAGGTTATTTTGCTGTCGTCTATGTCACGTCTTATGTTTTCGCAAACGTCAGTTAAGGCTGTCAGGCAACTGTGGTTTGCTCGAAGGCCGGATTGTTTGTGGGACATTAAGTTGTGTTGAGTTATATATTCATTCATTTGAAAAAAAATTATCTTTTCAAAAACTTTTGACAAATAACATAGAATGGCTATTGGTCGTTGCTCAGAATTTGATTTTGGGATAGGTATTATTTTAGCATGTTTCCATATGGTAGGGAAACTGCTTGAAGTTATAATGCAGTTGAAGAAAAATGTTATATAAGGCAGTAAAAGTGGAAGAACTATTTTAATAAATTTCTGATTTACATTATCATATCCTACAGAGTTTGACTTTACCAGAGAAAAGCATTTTATAATATCAAGTTGATTAACGCATTTAAATTCAAAGGAATTTTCCTCGGCAAAATTTGGAGTATTTCGTATATTATTGTAAAATTCATGATCAACTTCTACCGAAGGTAGATTCGTAAATTTTATGTTCAATTCGTCAGCGTCTATCGAACAAGTATTATTATTGCATCTTCCAATGCCAATATCTCTAATTGTCTGCCACGTTTGCTTAGAGACAATGGCAGAATTAAATTTCATAGAAAAAAAAATTGCACTTAGCAGTTTTGATTTTTCGATTAACATCTCTTCTAACCGTATGATATTCGTTTTGCAGTTCAGGTGTTTTAAACCTCTTCCATCTGGAGTACGCAATATCCCTTCGATAGATCAAGTCTTTTATAGTGGTAGTACACCAAGGTTTAATACTGACTGTTTTGGATTTTGTTTTCAGAGGTACCGCTTCGTCGAAAAGTTGTAATAAATTGTTCTGTAGAAAGGTTTATTGATCATCAACAGATGTCATACAGTTAATACAATCCCAGTCAATTTGGTAAAAGTTTGAGTAAAGTAATGCGTAGTTTAGATTTTTGAAGTCACGGTATGAGTAAACCACATTAGCTTGTTGAATATGATAGTTGTAAGTCTGGAAGATCAAATCGTGTTTTGAAAAACATGGTGCTGAAATTTGATCATACAATAACACGTTAAACAAATCACTGACAAAGAAGATATCAGGCGGACTATTGCTATTGTTGATGTAGTGTGTAGGATTTTAACGATTTACAGGTTCAAGTCCATAAGTTATCATGCTGTCAGTAAGCGCTGATTCATTAATAATGTTTGAATTAAATTTTAAATTTTATTGTTTATTTTTTGTTTTGTTTTATTATATAAGTTTCACAAAGTTAAATAAATGGCCTAAAAATGATTCCGCTTTTCGTTTTCTCTACTGTGAACTTCAGGTTTTGATTCTCTTCTAAAGAACCAAATAAAATCGCTCATCATATTTTCATTCAATAAGTTGTTAGTGAAATCATTCACCATGCTCGTCGCTGACTTCAGCAAGGTTTGAAGAGAAAGAGTCCAAATGCTAGTATAAGAAATACATTTCGAGAGACATACTTACGCCTGAAATTAGCTTGACTACACAACAACAATTATTACATTTAATGATTTTTGGATAGTTGTTAAGTAAGTCGCGAATTATTTCATAGTATGCTTCGCTCGTTTCCTAAAAACTTCGAAACAATCAATCGAAATTATTTCCAAACAGATTTCTCATCGGGTGTCTGAGTAGTAGTTTTCGGCTTCGGAGTAGTTTTCGGCTTTGTTTACCAATGAATACGCCTTCAGGAGTCTTGCTACCATAGATCTCCAGATATATGATGTTAAAAGTTATTTATATATGGGAGGTACCACACCCACTTCATATATTAAAAAAAATATAGTCTATTTAACTTTCCCAATACAAACTTACACTTTGTGAAAATGTCAAGAAAATCGGCCCTAAGATTTAGCCACCTATTAGTGTCAAACTCACAAACCCACAAACAAATTTTCATTATTATATATAAAGATATAAGATAAAAGAATAAATCGACTCAATATGTTTTTATTTTAACATTTTAATTTTTAAATAAATTAAATAAGTGATCAGGCTCGAGGTCTGTGTTTATAATACTTTATTTTTATTTAATTTTATTTTCAATATTTCGCCTACCGTCGGCAAGAATCATCAGGAAATCTGTACAAAAACAATAATAACAATACAAAAAAATTTATTTCATCACTGTAACAGTATTGGTATAACACGACAAAAACAAAAAACTTACAAAACAACACGTAACAATTATCCAAAAACTATTTTATGACCTTATGGTCTAACTTCTAGCATTGCACTAAATGATCTAATTGGTTTTATTTATTACGTACATATAACTCTTTGACAAATTTTCTATATCGGTTCGGTAGTTCATTATCTTTGCTTGTACGACTTTGTTGATGTGTAACAACGAAAAACATACACAACATATTTAAAACTAATGAGAACTTGCCTCCGAAAATTAATAGTCTACTAAAACATACACTACAAAATTTCAACGCCAAAATATTAAATTTGCTTATTAGACAAAAATACGAAATAGAAAAATACATACAAACAGAAAACAAAATTAACAGATACTTGACTACAGAAGAACAACAACAATTGTGGTACAGCGAACAAATCTTTGAAAATCGAAAGAACATTGAATTAAGAAACGGCACAAGAGAAAGTTTGACATATTAAGAGAGGAACAAAGAGAAGAGTTAAAAGTTGCTAAAAACGAAAATTGGTTCGTCAATAAATCCAGTATTGACATTCCAAATGACATTCAATGGCTTCTCTCGTTGGGCCAAAAATACGCAATACCAACAGCAAAGCAACAATTCCTCTTGTTGAAATATATTGCAGACGGAGAAGATTGCATTCAAACTCTTGAGAACAGAGATGAACAAGAGATGGCACGCTCAAAGTTTACCTCAATGTTGGAAAATCATTTAAATAAACAAAGATTGAATGAAAGAGATCGTTTGGTATTGAAGACTATCTTGTTGGGATTTCTATTATTTCTTTAATATTTAATTTTAGATAGTTTAAAGTATATATTAAGAAATTCCCTCTCCAGATATGTTTATCTGGGAGCGAGTGCATTTTACTCACATTTACTTTTCATAAAAAAAATAATATTTGCATTGATTAAGCATGGTGCTGTTCAAAATTATTGTAATTAAGATAACAAGAAGTGATATCGAACAAATCTTAACACACGTTTTTCCTATAAACTTTTCTCAAGCAGGTATTATTCAAAATTTTTGTCATCAAGTTGGCTTTGAAAAATATGACTGTTATTATGTTAAATGACAACCCTATTTATTTATTGTTAGCTAGATCAAAATGACTGACGAGATAAAAGTACGTGCTAAAATTATTAAATATTTTCAAAAAAATCCAACTTGGTGCTACAAAAAGTTGACCAAAGAATCAAAAATCTGCCGTCAACCTGTTCCCAATGTTATTAGAAACTATCAGGAGAAACTGGCCATTGATACGAAACATGGCTCGTGAAGAAAGAAAGATCCACCTGATGTCTTTAAGACCAAGAAAAAAGGGATGCCTATTGAAAAGATCTCCCAACACATCCGGTAGAAAAGCAGCCCGGTTAGCTCAGTGATCAGAGTGTATGCTGCGAAAAGTTTAAGCCAATACAAGTTTGAAAATATACAAAGTCCAAAAAGTTCCAGACAAAAAATGCGAAAAAAATTTGAGTGCATAATCAGAGCATGAAAATTTAAATCATGTTTCATAAAAATTAAAATACTCCTATTTATTGCACGCTGGGCCAGGCAATGTCGACGATAAGTTTAGGACCCAAAAACAGACGAAATTTCCAAAAATTTCCAGGTGTGGTAAACAATATACAATTGCGATAAAATAAACAATTCATTTGTTTCAACTGTATCTAAAAATAGCAATTTATATCAAAGAATATTTGTAGCACAATGTGTCCACATACTTTTGGCCTGATTTGGCATTCAATCACAATGGTAAGAATGCTCTTGAATTGGACAAGACCAACAATGTGGTATTTGTAATGTAAATTCAATAAATTCAATAAATAAAAAAAACAAGTAAAAAAATTATAATTGATCTAGTGTTATATGTCTGAATCCATATATATATACAAACATATGCAATACTATGGGAATACCCTTATTATTATTTAGTGTTTATTAAGATCATTGTTTTGTTTTTGTCAGTTTACATATATTTTTTGAAACAATACAAATACTACGTTGTTTCATATTATAACTAAGAGCAAAACAATAATCATGTTTAACCATGCACAACCATGCCTACCTTTTTACGTACACAATGTGTATGTAAGAGAAGTGAAAAGATTCTGCATGCCCAGTTTTGTTATACGAAAAACATGAACTATTATGTTGGTACTAGGTGAGGACATTCATTGTGATCAACCATGCACAATCATGTCTACTTTCTTACATATACAATGTTTATGAAGTGGAATGATTCTACATGCCCAAATTTGCTCTAAAAACCTGTTTTGATATAAAGTTTGGTCACTCGCTAAAATCAATAATCTTTTATTTTCTATTTCTTGCCAAGGGTAAATCATGATTCTGCATGCCCAGTTTTATATTGTCGTTTTCTTGTAAGAGTAAATAGAAAGGCATGCACAATCATGGTCAGTAGTTGTTATGCGTTGGTCGGAAAATAAAAATTTGTTTGAAAATTCAAGGTTAAGTGGTATATATGATGACAATTTTCCCAGCTAGCTACAAGGAATTTAATATCGTGGTTCTTACCCCGAAGTTTTTGCGCATAAACATATAAAAATACTCTTTTTATGCCTACTATCAAGAGTAGATTGAATCAAAAAAAATTATTTAATTAAATACAAAATAATATATATATTGTGGCTCGCTGTTATACCATCGGGGTATATTTTTCCCTCCCTACTGATGTGGAATCAGACGCCTATGACAGTTCGAATACCCATTTATTAATAGACTGTCCCTAAAATTTAAGATACGACTGTGTTTTACAAGTTACATATTACCTGGTTTGTCATTCCCAAAACATCAACAAATTAGAGATCCATTTTATATACTCGTATATTCAATTTCAAAAATTTAAGAGTTTATTAAGCGAAATAGAATTTCTCTTAGTAAGAGAATTAATAGTAAAAGATAAAAAAAATGTAGTAAGGAATTAAATATTAAAAGCTTACAATGAGAACATTTTAATTATGTCTTTGAAATTTGGAATGGTACAGACTACTGTATAATGATTGAATAAGGTTGAAATTAAGAGAGTATGATTTTATTAATAATAAGAGATAAGAGTGACTTACAGCATTCAAGGTATTGTTGGCTCGATTTCCTTCGTTCCATATGTTGGGCCCAGTACAGAGTTGAAGGAGAATTCGATGTTTTCTTTGGTTTTTTTTTTCTTTTTCTGTTTAAGAAATAAGTTAAATTTTTTTATTTTTTTTTTTGTTATTAATAAACTGATACTCTCAAATAAAGATGCATCATACAGTGGATGGACAACAAATGATGGACATATAATACATAATCTTGTTATATGTTAATAATTTTTTTTTGTACTGAATTCAAGTATTATTTTCAGATTATAATGAAATGTAAAAATACCTTAGGTTATTTTATAAGATTCATATTAGATAATAATTTCAAATGGATTATAGTTTTAGACAGTGATATATAAATATATTTATTTGATTAGTATAATTAAAAAAAAAATGTCTTAATTAGTTAAGTCTTTAATGCATGTGGTTAATGAATTAGTATTTTTTTGTTTTATATAAAATTTTGCTTAAAAATTTGGTAATTTATTTTCTTTTTTTTTTTTACTTGATTTATGCGATTTGTAAGTGGGCTCCTGGAGTTTTGGACTTGGACACGTTATTATTATTGGAAAAATTGGTAATTGCACGTTTTTCATAATTGGGTGTAATCTTAATGATTTTAAGGTTATGGTATGTTGGCGTGTTAGTCACGTTAAATGACTAACCAATGGAAGTTTGAACGCGTGGCGTTACTAACCACGTTATTTGTTCCCCTTTTCCTTTAATTTCACCACTTATATTTAGGAATTATTTTCTTCCTTTCCTATTTTCCTGGTTATGGACTTTCTTATTTTAATTAATTACGTATATAAAAGTTTTCCACTTTTTTTTTTGTTCTTTTAGTATGCGCGGTTGACTTCTTTCAACAAATTTTAAACTTCGAATCGGCAATGTGAAGTAATATGAACGAACGCTTTCTTCACTTTTTTTTTTTGTTAGGTATTGGCTAGTACTAAAAATGCAATTAACTGGATTAAAAACGACCAACAAATGATCTCTTTAACAATTAGTTATTTAAATCTAAAATTGTAATAATGAGACTTGAATACTGAGAATAGCTGGTTGTAGTAATACATATCTACATATGCTTTATTGAAAGGTAGAGAGATTCATAATTTATTGCATGACATAAGAAAAAAACGTATAGATTTGATGTAGGGGTTTCGGTATAATACAAAACTAAACATTTGGGAAAATGGGAATATAATATGATTATGGCAGTTAATTTATTTAAATGTTTACTTTTCTTTTCTTTGAAAATATAAAATGAAATCGTAACATAGTTTAACCTTTTTACATTACATTTTTATTATTTGACATTATTATAAGAGGACTTGTAAATTTGATGACACCAGAGTCTGATTTAGGAAGCCAAGGAAAACGTTTTAAAAGTTTGTGACTTATCGCTTATCCTTAAATCAAGGACATTATATTATAATAAAATATTAAATTTATAAAATGTGTATAAAAAATATTAAGTAAATAAAATAAGTTTTAAAATAAATAATCATTAAATAAAAATTTAATGATAAAAAAAAAACACAAATTGTCCTGTAATTTATTTAAAAATAAAAACTTACGACAAAATTCTATACCGAATATACGATACCCTATACCATGGCTTAAAGACCATATCTCTTCAGTCCAACTAAGTGGATATTTTATATATATATATATTATATATTCTTCCTTTATTTACATATTTTAACAAATTTGATATTTACATATGAGATCTTATCTTTACATAGATATTGCAACAAATAATATATAGGATCTAAAGACATTAAATAGTTTTATTTTATTTTTTAATGATTTTTAAAGGAAAATGGGAGGGAAAAAACCTTTAAGTGGATATAGAAAATAAGCATAAACCAAATTTGAGTGGCATTGTTATTAATTTTTTTTTGGCTGCAGTTATGAAAAAGTTCAAATCGCATCCAATATTTATATGAGGATTAGGTGAAAAATGGACCAATCCTGACCATAATTGGTAAAGTTACTTTTATTTTGAAAAAATATATACAAACAAAATTTGAGAGAAATCTGTGCAATATTTTTGATAGATTTAAGTGATGGAGTTTATTTTTGGATAACTGATAAATGGGTGTAATAAACATACACAAACCCAATTTGACCGAGATCTATTTTATAATTTGGATCTTGTGGCAATTTAAGTTGATTTAATAAGGGTTATTTGTATGGGGACAAGGTCTGAACATAGACCGAATTTCTCCAATTTCAACAGCGTTTATCATATGGCCGACAAAATCTTATACAGCAAATTTCATTAAAATATATTCGTATTTGCAACCTGTAGTTTGATTAAAAGTTTACATGGACACACGGACGAACGGAAAGACGCTCAGACGGACGGACGGACATCGCTAAGTCGACTCAGAAAGTGATTCTGAGTCGATGCGTATAATAAAAGATGGGTCTAGGTCAAATATTTTTAGTAGTTACAAACAGCAACACAAAGTTATGATACCCAAACCACATAGTGGTATAGGGTATAAAAATCAAAGCTCAAGGTTCAATTCTTGCTAATTATTTAATTTTATGTATGTATATATGTATGTATGTTAGGGTGGCTCTTAATAGAAAAAATGTTCAAACTCTCGGTCGCACCGCCTAGAAATATGTTAATAGCACAAAAAATGAGAAATACAAAGTTTTTGGGTGAATCAAAAAACATTTAGAGGTGGCTCAACGCGATTAATATTTCACGTGTGTTGATATGGGGAAAATATAAAAATTTTTCAGAGGTTACGAAAATTTCGTTTTATAGTTTAATTTTTCCGACAAATTAAATTGTCTTTCCAAAAAGCTATAAAACTTCAAAATCGAATAAAAACTCGCCAAGAAATAGCAAATGCCCCAGACCACTTTTGTGCCAAAAAAAAAAAACTGGATCATGAAATTTGATGGCATTTTTTTCATCTTTAAGAAATTAATTAAAGGATAAAATTTTAATTAAATTGTCTTTTATTAGGTTTGGGTCATTTGTGGATCTTCTTATTATATTTAAAAAATATAGATAGTTTTTATACATAAAATAATTTTATAATAAAATTGGTTAAAATTTGTTTTAATAATTATTCGCGAGCAATAAGCTGATAATTGCAACAAAGATATATCGCAATGGATTATTTTGATCCCAGGAGCACTGAAGTCTTAAATAAATAAAAAATAACCGAATTATTTTTCTTAAATTCGAAATAGTGGTTTCATCGAGTTTAATAGAAACACTCGTTTTCCTTAATTTTTATTTAAAAATATCTTAAAATCCCAAGCTGGCCTTGGCAAATAATGGGTTAACATTCTCGGATTATCCGAAATTTTGAAACGGAAGTTTTACATATTTGGTTATTATATTTAAGCATCGCATCTAAAAATTCAACAGCACTTACAAAATATTTGAATTTTTTAAATAAATTGTGTTTTATTAGCTTGGGGTCATATGTGACCCCAATTCCAAAAGGTTAATGGGATCATATTATTTATTTCCGAAACCCTAGGCCATTAGGATAAAATATAATATTTGAAACAGACAAGTGATGAATTTTTGATACAAAGTATTTGGAAATAGTGCATTTACAGTATATTTTACAAACATCCCAGTTTCTTTGAAATCCGCGAAAATAAAATCCTTGCCAAAAAAATTCTGGCCCAGGGTAAAAAATTCACACAGGTAATCTCTAACATGCATTTAGCAAGACCCTAAAGAGCTAGATCAATTTTTTTAAATTTTGTTTAAGAAAATTTTTAAAAACTTGAAAAAGGAGTTTTCAAAATTTTATCAAAAATATGTTAAAAAATAAAGTTGTTCAAGCTCGAGGTCAAGTGTTTGTAAATTTCTTCATTGCTTATAATTCGCTACACATCGCGTAGCATCTGAAAAATTACAAACACTTGACCTCGAGCTTGAACAACTTTATTTTTTAACATATTAAATCTGAAAGGTCGAATAAAAAACAACTTTAATTTTATCAAAAATAATTTCCATTTTCGGGCTCAATGCATAATAGGTTAAGAAGGTGCTAATAAAACAATACGTCATATCTGAATATATACGGGTATAGAGACGAAAAGAAAATGTTGACTTTAATTAAGTTCACAAAAGTGGACTGGGGCATTTGCTATTTCTTGGCGAGTTTTTATTCGATTTTGAAGTTTTTTGGAAAGATAATTTAATACTGATCGCGAGTTATATAACAATTTGTCGGAAAAATTAAACTATAGAACGAAATTTTCGTAAAATCTGAATGAAAGTCGTATTTTCCCCATATAAAACACACTTGAAATTTTCAATTGCGTTGAGTCACCGCTAAATGTTTTTTGATTGGCTCAAAACTTTGTGTTTCTCAGTTTATTTGCTATTCGCATATTTCTAGAGGGTACGACCGAGAGTTTGAACACTTTATTTTTCTCCATATAATGAAGGGCCAACCTAATGTATGTATGATTTTTTTAATCTCACTCCTTATTAGTAGTGTTTTGCTAGTTATTTATTCTCTTAATATTTTTATGTTTTAGTTGCTGTTATTATATTTGAAATCATTCTATAAATACATAACTAGACTTGACTTATCCCTTAAATGCATTTTATTAATATGTTACATACGGAAAAAGCAATATGAAAACTTCTGAAAAGGTTTTCAGGTCCAGCGCTTTGAGTTTAAAAAAAATCCTGATTTTTTGGCAAAATTTGGAAAAATATTTAAATCATTTTGGTTGAGTAAATTTAAACTGCAGCATTTTAAGTTTTGAACAAGTGAAGACAAATTAAATATTTTAAACAATGCAAAATTTTGTTTTAATTTATTTGATATATTTACTTCTTGTAAATTTCGTTATGGTATAAAGTACCTTAAAAAGTTTTGCGCAACGAAAATTCGAATCAAATTTACAGGATAAGCTAATATTAAGAAAGTCCATAAATGGAGCAACCAAAACGAAGTTAAAGTGATAATATTAAATAATTTAGATTATAATCTCACTTTCACAGATGCTCTAACTAATAGAGAGTGTATCTTCCTCCCTCATCTTTTGTGAAATTTTCTTCCACGACGATGATACGCCACACATTTTTTGATATAACTGATAGGAATGTAATTACCTTTACTTTTTATAATATATTATAATTTTTAACTGTCATTATTTTGATCAACTTTGCCTTCGGGTATTGTGGAAGAGTATTCCATTTTACCCGCCTAGTGTATTCACTATTACCAATTTATAAAATCAATTTTCGAGGTATTTCAGATTATTATATTTTACTCCTAATCACAGGTGGATAATTGATTAAGGAAAAGATTAATTCAGAATTCGTTAATGTCCAGTTATTACTTTGCTAGAAAACTTCAAAAACAAACCACATTACTGTAGTCTGTGATACAGGGTATTATAAGTAACTACCAAAACTACTTGTTACACCCTTTAATATAGCGATCGACTTTTTAACTTGGTCATGTTCGTTCATCCATCCGCTATAGTCTAAATATATTTGCCAAATAAAAACTACTCCGATTTATAGTTTTTAGGTTGTTGCTAAATGAAAACATTTATTTACATTCGTTCATAGGAATGAATTGCAATTAGTTTTTTATTATTTGTTCTTTGCAAATATGTAGCAATTTTTCATAATTGATATGTTAAAAATTTTTTACGCTAAATTAGTGATACACAAATGATAAACTTACAAAAAAATGGATATCTTTATAATATTTAAATATTCGTCACAAATTTAAAATGGTTCAATGAATTGGAAAATTAACAAATCATAAGCAAATAGACAAAACAAGATACAGGACAAATAAAAACAAGAGTTTAACTCTCTTAAGCAATAACGACTATAAGATACCGTATCTATAAGATGACCATATTTCATGAGGTTGTCAATGGCAATAGAACAGAAATGGAAATTAAAAGAAAGTAAGAAATTTTGAGTCGGTCCAGACCGACTATACGATACCATGCGTTTATAGATGGGGTCTCAGGACTAACTAATTGAATATGGATTTGAGTATCATTGTTGTTAATTTTTTTGCCTGCAGATATGATAAAGTTCATATCGCAAGCTATATTTACATAGGGACTGGTCAAAAAATCCACAGATCATTTGTATGGAGATTAGGTCTGAACATGCACGGATTTTTACCAATTTCATTAGCGTTCGTCCTATGGCTGATAGAAGCCATACGAACAGATGGGCGGACGGACGGACCGATGGACGGTCGGCCATCGCCAAATCGACTTAGAAAGTGATTCTGAGGCGATCGGTATAATAAATAGGTCAAATATTTTTAGTAGTTACAAACATCTGCACCCTGACCATATAAAGGGTATAATAAGCACTTTTAAAGTGCTTTCAATGATCATTTTGCTAGACATAGACTATTACCAAGTAAAAATTGTGGCTTTGTTAACGACTCTATTTGCCTATCTACGGGCCTTAGATCTGGGCAAGTGGGTGGATTCGCATATCTTGGTACGAGATGGGCATATATTTTTTCCTGCCATTCAGCAGCCGATGCATTATGAAAGGAGGTAATTTCATTTGCAAGTAGTCCTCAATGTATAAGTCGATATTAATCGCATCCGTTATCACATACACACAGAAAAAGAATTTGTTGGAATTAGGTTACCATTAAAAATAATTATTTATTTATCCAGCTATATTATTGTAATTCAAATATATTTGAAAATAAAATAGATTTTCTTTATAAAATACCTCTTAACCATAATTCAAATAAAATGAAAATAGATACAACAGCAAAATAAGTTCCTTTCACCAATGAAAGTTTTTATGCAAGTTGTTAAAATAATTCAATTGGGGCAACTGAACTAAAGCCAGTATAACATGTATTAACTCTAAATATTGGTGATAACAATAAAATATTCTATCATAATTAAATATTTTAAACTAAAAATGAATTTACAGTCATTGTTACAAATTTTATGTTAATATGATAGAAATAAATTTGTATTTATAACAATTTTTCGGTTACAATAAAGTGGAAAACTAAATTTTAAACTATTTGGTATTTACAACCTAAAGGAAATCAAATTCAGTTATTAATATCATCAAATATAAAAAAATTTTAAACCTAACTGAATTTTCGAATTAATATGTCATTTTTGAAAAAATAAGACAGCAGATAAAAAAATTTAAAATAAACAAAAATATGAAATAAAATTTTTGTTAATTTTAAATTATGTTTAATCGGTTGTACGTACATATGTACATAAGAATGGATTGTAGCATAATAAAGAACATTAATCGATAGGGTAAGTGGTCATTATTTTTTTTTTTTGTTGTGTTTTTATTTTTTGTAAAAATTATTTTATGTAAAGTTAGTTTAAATCCAAAATAAGCTTTTCCAAATTTTGTTGCATTCTATAAGAAGTAAGATCGTCAAGGAATAGTTTTTATAAAAAAGCAAGTAAAAACACAACAATAATGGTCGTAAATTTTTCATTCTATAGGAAATCTTACTATTTTAGGTAAATTTGCGACAATGCATAGAGAAACTGCTATTTTTTAACATCAAATTCAAATTGCTTTTACCCAATTTTATGAAATTATCTTTGGCCATTAAGTTGGTATTCGGGGGACAACAAAGCAAAACGCTAAATAACCTTGAAAATAAATTTAAAGCCATTATCAAACAACAAACTGTCTGGCCATATTGTTTAGCATTGGCAAATTGATCAGAGTTAATGGGAAACGTATACAACTATCTCTGCAACTACTTCAACTGAATAATGGCGTTTACCTTCATACACACTCCAAACGATTTGCAAGCAAAATAAAACAGACGAGATAAACCGTATTTGTCTACAGTAAAACGGTCATCTTACTTGGATCCGAACATGGTGGGCGGCCTTATTTTTACTATATTTTTATATTGCACAAGTTTTATTTTACTTATAACATTTTTAAGAAATATCAGAAGAATATAATGCGAGGATACAACATGCAGCTATAGACAATTATCAAACGGCAAAAAAGTAGTATAAGAGCCTAAGTGATAACGGGAACATTAATGCATTAACTAATACACGTAATATCGCTTATTTATTCCCTATTCGTATGTGTTACTAAAATCTTTTTTATCATGTAATATAATCTTGTCTATTATTAATTTTAATTTCATATTTAGAAATAAACTAATGAAAAAAATAAGAGCATTAAAAATGCATGTGCTTTTATATATCAGATGATTAGTGCGCTTTTAAAAGAGGCTACCTGATAAATGGTTGTTACAACCAATAAATAAAATCTAAATTCCATTTCATCAATCGAATTTATTTCAAAATTCAATTGCCTGAGTACTTAATACGTTAGTTTTTAAAATATAATTTAGTAATCACAATAGAATAATGTGATAGTACATGGGGCTATCAAAATTCGGTTGGCAACAAATACGGTTGTCACAACAAATCCGTTCTCTGTGTGTACGAACTGCTTCTTTTCCCACAACTACAAATAGCCTGCCAAACTAAACCTGTTTTCGGTAACTTAATTTTTTTGTATCTTAAATTGTTCGCGAATATTTCCTCCGATATTGGCTTTGTAAAAATCCACTCCTGGTAGCTGTGAGAAGTCGCCAAGCACGTATGTTTCATTGTCCATAATGCAGATGTGTTGATGAAATGAAACGTTATTTCATCAATACGTCTGAATTTTATCACGTTATTCGATATTCGATCCAGCACCTTCTCTACTTTTCGTAATTTCAGTTTTGGATCTTTTTTTGAGAAATTGATTTTTGAGCTGATTTGATCCCACAAATATTCGGATTTTTCATACATTATTATGATGGACAGTATAGTCGTTTGTAAGCCACTTTCTGCGCTTTTCTTAATAGTAAGACGTTCACTATAATCTGAAATAACCCGGGAAATCGTTTGCGATAAAAATTTTTATTAGCTCATATCACCATTGAAATAAATATGGACATAGCCCTTATTACAAGTAAATGAAGCAACAAAAAAATAAATTCGTTCAGTTTGGTTTTTTCTTGTTATGGTCCTACCCCTACTTTTTATAAAGATTTTACTTCGTTTTACTCACTTTCCATTCAATCTTATTATAATTGATCATTTAACAAGCTCAGTGGCGCAGTATTTTTAAAAGTGATATTAATTTAACTAAGATAAACAAGTTATTGTATCAGAAAGTGAAATAATTATTAAATTGTGGAAAGAAGGAAAAAATTTCCGAAAAATTGGCAAACGAGTTTGGGGAAAGATATTCTTCCATCCAAGGAGTAGTAGATATTCGCAAAGAAATTTATTTTGAACATCTAAGCCGCGGTCTGGCCGTCCAATAATATAATCTGCCCGGGAAGAGCTCAAAAAATCAATAAGGCAAATTTCAATCCTCAAATTTCGACTACAAAAATTGATGGGCATATAAATCAATATGTACTTTTGTCGAAACTGGTAGAAAAATTCTGCGTAAAGATGGATATCATGGTAGAATCGCTCGAGAAAAGCCATAAGTTTCACTCCTGAACAAACGAAAGTGCACTGAATTTGCTACATTAACTACATACGTTAAATAAGCCGCCAGACTTTTGGAAGCAAGTCACATTTTCAGATGAAAGTATATCCTGTATATTTGGTATAAAAGGCCATCGAAATGTGTGCCGGAAGTCATAGGTTATAGCGGCTTGTGATATGGGTCAACTGGGATTTATTGAATGGATAAATGGGGATATTTGAACATTCAAAAAAATACTTAAAATAAAGTGTAGCAAATCGTAGCTTATCAACAATATTTTAGTTCCACACAGCGAATAGCGTTAGGCTCTAGTAGCCTAAAAGAATCGCTCGATCTCAATCCTATTGATCATCTTTTCGAGAAAAGAATTTATCAGTAACAAATAAAGAGACTTTGCGAAGAGTTGTGCAGACAGAGCTTGCAAAGATTTTATCTGAGGAAATATATAAACAGGCTGAGTAATATCTTTTAACAGCATGGATATCCTGGGGAATATTAAATTTAAATTTTCTATATTACTACTAAAGCTTTTGTATTTGTTTTAATGATAAACGCAGGCTCTTTGGTTGCCATATTCACTTGTTGTGACAGTTACATTCCGTTATCTCTGAATTTTTGTAACACTATTGTAACACTATTCTGTAGGATTAATGATTGTACGAATATATGGTCAGTATATGGACTGTGAGTTGGACGCTTTGTATGTACAGTACAATTTTATGGCTGAAACCGTATAAACCAACCCAGAAAAAGTATATAAATGTGTATAGTAACATTTTCCGAAACAATTTTTGGTGGATTATTTTAAGCTAATATAACCTATTTTACTCGGTCATTTTAGTTATTTATTTAGAGTCGTCAAAATTCCCCTAAAGCACCACTAGCCTCCATTTCTCCAGCCAATGCTACATTTTCATTAGTCACTTAAAAATTAGAAAATTTAACCAAAAGACAACGTGTATACAATGGAAACGGTTCGGTTGCAACACATTTGGGTACACCAATGATGATTAGAATAGCACCGACAAACATACAAAACCAGATTAAGCAAAAGGCAATAACAAATATCCAACGAAGACGTACGTTCTTTTGTCATTTCCGTAAAAGCGTTGTCATTAACAGCATCAATATAAATTTTAGCATCACCATTTTGATGATCTCCTTTAATTAATTTCACCTCATCATGTGTGGCAGCCAATTTTATGATTATCGTAAGCGACAACCTTTTCTTACGGTTTCTCGACATTTAATTCTATACCATCCAAAACAAAATTTATGTCCGCTAAACTGTCATTGACATTAGCTTTTATTAATTCCTTCTTTAATGATATTGCTTCCGAAGTCATACGTAGTTCACAGTCATCAAGAAATTATCTTCCCAAGATTACATTGTACATCCTACTGGTAACTGTAATAATATAAAAGATACAATTGTACTTCTCACCTGCACCTCTTACTTATTGATGCAGCAACCCTTTTGCAGTCGTCCTTTTAGACCCTTACCCTATAAAGCTTTTGTTACTTTGCTCGAATAACGGATTTCGAATGGCACAATAAATGTCTTTTCTTATCAGATTGCTGCAGCTTCCAGTACCCACTAGGGCTTCGTATGTGTTTTCGCCAATTTTAATAGTCATCAATGGTTCAATTTTATTCACATTTACAACCTTCTTGCTTGTAACAGAGTCAAATTTGCATGCAGCAGAAAATTTGTATGCACTAAATTGATTGCATTTAAAACATTTCCGCCCTTTATTCGCATTAGGGCAGTTTCTTGAGCCATGACCTCCTTCGCCGTTATTGTAACACTTAATTTTTCTTTGAAAGAATTTAGAATGGTCATTAGAGGATTATTTTTGTGGTACACTTGTTGAATATACAGTCTCCTTTGAAGTCTTTATCCTCTTGTATTTCATTAATTTGCTTTTTAACTCGTCGAAGTTTCTGGCACGATGAAGAATAAGCATTTCAACAAATTCATCTCTAGTACCATCAACTATGTATGCGATTGTTGCAGCATCTTCGAGTCCTATTCTGGCCGCAATTTCACGCATGTGGTACAAGTACTCGCGCACAGATTCATTTATTTTTTTCTTTCTTTGTCGCAGCTGTTCATGTACATCTTTAGAGCTAATATCGACCATGAACTCACTAGTCAGTGCCTGCTTAAACTCCAACCATGTATTGCATCGTCGCACAGTGGCGCCATTTGAGTTTTTTCGTTGCAAAAATCATATCTTTTGAACCGAATAACATAATTGAACAGTTTAAACAGCATATGATAGAATATTGGAAAGGGTGCTACGCTTTTAGGGGCCTATTTATGGGTTATCAAAGTTAAAATTTGTAGAAAAATCAATTTTATGGTAACTAAAAAAAATTATTTTTAAATTTTTAGATTGTTTTTTATTTTTTTTTTCTTTAGGGTTTTATGTTTTAAATTATTACCCAACAAATTAAAAAAAAATTACTTCTTTTTTAAATTTATTTTTTAAATTTTTTGTAAAATATTCATCACAATTCGTAAGAGAAGGTATATCTAAAAGACTAATCATTTCTAAACTATAATTATATTCTAACTCTATTCGTGACTTCACATGCCGCAGGGAAGAAATTAGTGGATCGGAAGATACTGCCAACATGTTGAAGAGGTCCTCATTTGGCCTTACCCTTGATGCTTTGAATGTGTTCTGCAATCTATATTTTTTATAAAATTTGTTAAGAGACTCCTGTGCTTCTTCAGAAAGCTCTCCAATTGGCAAAGACTGGTACTCAATTATATCTTTGCCATGCGCCAATATTTTATGGATGGTCGGGGTCAACTTCTTCTGTGGATACATTTCTGCTAAAAGAGATGCAGTTTTCGATGCATATTCTCCATATTTTGTAGAATTGACATTTTCTTTGCAGTTTAAAACATTTAAGATCGTTCCCAATCTCTTCACGATTTGATTGTCAATTCCAGTGATTCTAGTTACTGCCTCATCATTTTCAAAAAATCTCCTAGAAGTGTTTCCATCGTTTGAGTTACCGTGTCCGTGTTTGGGACAGTCTACTTTTAGTCCAACTTGTTTAAAAAAAGCATCCTGTATTTGCTTCTTTCTGATCTTTTCCTTATCCATTATTGATGTATTTTCATCGAAGTTTTTCTCCTCTTGTGGTAGGGTATACGCCAGTTTTAGCAAGAACTCCATACACCTTATCCTTGCGTGCAATGGTGACATTCCATATTCGTAATTCTCCTCGTTTGTAGAATCGTTTAAATTACCAAAGTTCTTCTGACTCTTTTTCCAAATCGGGCATGACAATGTTGAGGTTGTTCCTGTCAGTTCATTTACGACTTTTCCGTCAACCATGGTCAGGTGGATCTCGTAATGGCATTCAACATATTTTCCTTCTCCAATTTGCAGCTTTGTATGCTTAATTTTGCTTATTTGTTCTTCAATGTCCTTCACCGTGGGCCTTATGAGTTCTGCCGATTCCCTTGCAAACTGAAACATTATTGGTCGGCAATAATGCACTGATGACGGACGTGGATTTTTCCAGTGTAGGGAAACATCAGATTTTAGCCGCAAAGGAACAACAGATGCCATAAATATATTTCCGTCCGATATTGTAGCGTCATCGGAAGATATCCTTTGCTTATAAACACTTTGTCCGGATAATCCATCGCAGCTCCATTTGCTGATCAATGTCAGTTTCTCAGGAAGAATTTTCACCTCATTTTCAGGAAGACTCTCCAACAACCGTTTTGCTGTATGGCCCATGAGATCCTGCAGATTGGCTTTCACAGAGACTTCCGTAAACTCCGTATGCAGTGGTCGTGAATTTATTTTGGCTTGCGTAATATGCTTGTATCCTGGTAAAACGTCAGCCCCGTGTCGCATCAAGAATGCCCGTAGTATCTCATATTTTTCTTTGGAAAGTTGTAAGTCCATAAACAAGGCCAAGGCTTCTTCGGAACCATACTTTTTAATGTGTGCGTTTGTGGGCGTGGGAATGCTATCCTTAATCCTTTTTAGTCGCAGTGGGCTTGCATCAGCAACAGATTTTGTAATCTGCGACCTAACTCTTTCACTAACCTTTGTATATTTAATAGACAGCGCATCCGATAAATGCTTCGTGGTCAAGTCATTGGTGGCATCGGCAAGTTTCCTCTTTCTTGTGAAAATTGAACACTCCTCAATACTTTTTTTGGCCTTCCTTTTGCTCCTCTGTTTGATGTGGTGGGTTTATCTACTGCCAATATATCCAGGATGGTGTCTTCATTAAGCCAGTCCTCGTATTTGAAGTTGAAGTTCTGAATGGTTCGATTAGATTTCACCCATTTTGCCTTAATATTTGCATATATCAGATAAAAATTATTTTTTATAATTTCGCTTCTCTCAATATTTCCGTATAAGCTATCAAGTTCTTCTAAAGCAGCTTCCGTGAAAAACTTTGGTGTGGTTGACCTTCTAAACAGTTCAAATAATTTCAAGTTGTTTAACGCCATGGTTTCAGTACTTAAATTGTTTAACGCCATGGTTTCAGTACTTGTTGCGCCAACTTTCAGTCGTAGACTAATCCAGGTATTATGCTTATTTTGCAATATATAGGCTTATGCTACCATGCCTAAATATTTACCTGTTCCCTGCATACATATGGATTTAGGCTGAATTATGCAATTTTGATATTATGCTCGTGTCTAAATAAGATTTGTGCCTACCTGGAGGGACCATAAGTCAATATTGTTCTTGACCATTTGTACTCCAAAGTAATTTTTAAGTGAGGTGCGTACCTGCGAATTTCAATGAGTAGTTTTTGTGCATCCTGTGTCTGTAACAGAATATTGGGAGTAGACTTTGGCAGAGGCTCACAGGTAGACAACTGACTTAAAATGCAATATTCAAACTATTAGATCAAACTACTGTCAGTCAAAATATGTAAGGGATGCACGCCATACAATTTCTGCAACCATGTCTTTTTAACATTTTTTACCTCTAGAAGCCAAACCGGAACGTACGGGCCAATAAGGCCCTATGAATTATGTAAAGAAATAATCAAGGAACATGTTTTGCAAATATGGCAAATATAGAAAAATATTGATTTTTTTTATTTTCCGTCAAAGTTGAAAAATAGTGAAGAAACGGATAGTTTTTAAATAGTGATTTACCAGGAGTTAACAAACAGTTAATTTCTTTTTTATCGTTATACATTTAATAAACACATCAATCAATACAAACAAAAAATAAGGCGATTCGTTACCTGTTTTTCGTGATATTACACCTGCAATCGCAACAAATTGACTAAAAATTGTGTGTTTTTTTGAAAACCGAAAGTCATTCAAATTTGAACAGTTATATCTTCTAAACTAAAAATGTGATATTATTAAGAGTAGCATATTTGAAATCGTTGAAAAGTTTCCTATAACATGGGTTTATTCAAAACTTCGTCGGCGCACATGAAAATTTTGATTTTTGCAACCTCGTTTGCTCTACGGGCGCCACTTAGCTGCTCCCTGGCAATAATTGTCATTTTTTTTTTGTCAGACCATCCGCAATCGAACTTCAAATCTTCTATTCGTTGCAACCATTTGTCCACAGGTATACCATTTTCCTCAGAAAACACCTCAACAATGCCCTCAAATAATTTCAATGGTTTGTCCATGCAATAAATATCGATTTACATATTTATTAAAGAACAATATAAATATTAAATATCCTACTAATACAGTAATTATTAATAAAATTAATAATGCATGATCATGAAAGAAAATTAATTGTTCTATTAGAGGAGAAGAACTATCTTGTAAATTTAAATTTGCTCATGTTGACATTAGTTTCTAATAAAAGTAAAATACTTTTTCTTTGAATGACATTCGGACAGTGCCTATTTACATTAAACTAGCTTCTGGTACATAACATGCCTCTTACTGTAAGCCAACACCTTCTGTTAAAATCGACTGCTGTATATCAATTGCTTGTGCGGCAACATACTCGCCTTCATCACCTTTGTTACATACGAGGTTCATTAACCGCAACTTTCAAACAACTTACATCTGCATTCCGGCGCTTCAATTCGTCTCGAGTTTGACAAATGGTCATGCTAACTACATCAGATAAACTTTGCATCTTGAATCTTAATATCCTTCTTTATTCTTGAACCTTGAAATCTTAATTAGGTTCAGACCCCAAATTATGAGATGAATAAAACTGCCTACACGTTTGTTTTATACATAATAGTTATTGAAACTGAAAGCTATTTTAAAATTATTTTTCGTTATAGATTTTTAAACAGGATATATTAATAAAAAGTAACACAGTAGGAAATTGAAAAAGTGAAACAAGTACAAATAACTTAAGTATAATAATAATATTACAAACTCACATATATAAAAGTAAATTCCTTATACGAGTAGCGCAATAAAATCGCCAAAATTTTCTTCGTTTTATAATAAAACATCATGTTATAAGAATTTAAAGTCCACCGCATGACCCTTTTGAATTTACAACCCTGGAGTGGAATTTTATACAGGATATTTTCGCGGAATATTTAAACCTAAAAACCCGTTTGATGGAATTGGTATGACCTTTCATGTTGATGCACCTAAAGGAGATATAGAGGGTTTCAATCAATAATTTATTGTAAAATATTACCATGGGCCTCCATACGCACAAATTTCGCTAAGCTTTCATTTATACACCATTTTGCATGAAAATTTTAAGAGGCTATAAAATCGGACTGTATCGGCATAGCATAAAACACTTTGGTTTCGTTTTAAGACCCATTGGTTTGGTTTTATGCTGTTATGTGATTAAAATCAGCAACACCCCAGACAATCACCCTGATTATGCTGCAAGTATAAAGATATATATTTTGGATATTTTAGTCCAACTCAGAAGGAAATTTTATACAACGGCTGGGTTTGAAAATGCAGTGATCATCCTTGCACATATTAGAGCTTTTTGAATGCAAATACAAAGTTAGCCCAAAAATTGGATCCATAAAAGTGAGAAAATGATTTGTAGGGATCCCGATGTAGTGAAGAGTTGAATCATCATCAATTAATTAAAAATAGAATTTTCATAGGATGCAAGTTTCTTTACGTGTATCCTATAAAAAATATTTTCACAAGTGCTGAGTATGTCATTATAAATCATTTCTGCAAAGAGTTGACTTATCGTACCATTTAATAAAATTTTCTTCTTCTCAATTTTATTTTCCTCAATATTTAATTGATTTAAATGTTTGATTTATTTCCAATTTTGTGAAGATGAGAGAGTTCACTTCTTTGTTTTTCATAACTTACAACTGAATTCAGAAAAGTGTTTTTCTTTTAAGTATTCACATCTGTTCCATATGGATCTTTTTTGCCCTAGATCTTAAGATTATACTAAATTCTGTGTAACGTTTGATATGGAGTTATTAATAATTCATATCACTCTATCGGAAAACTTTTACAATTGGCGGCAACTGTCAATTTTGTTTTGATATTTGTGAAGTAAATAAAAACAAATGTACAATACTCGTGACTATTTTCATTGTGGCATAATTCGTCAGTTGCTTTGGCTCAACGTGATTTTCTGTTCATCCTATGACAACTAGTCAAACATTAAGACGTTTAGCAGTACGCTTCGAAGTAACTGGAATAACAAAAGAGGTGCTGGACTCCTCAATGGGACAAGAATAGCGCTGCTGTGACTGCAATGTTGGCGAATGACTCGTCAACATCTGAAAGACAAAACGGTGCATCTGCAGGATACAGAATATCCGACAAAAGTGCTATAAATTGTGGCTCATCAGACCGATTGAAAATGTGACAAAAAAAAGCTTAAATTCTCATCAACAATGTCAACACCCATTTGGACGATATATTCTTCAAAAAGTAATATAAAAAAATTAAAGGTCCAAATAATCATTCAAAAAAAATTATGAGATTATGTAGTCCATTTTTCAAGTATACAACATCAGGTGCATATTTTTGGGCCACCTTATACTTGTAACAGATACCAATCTAGTCTTCAGAAGCAATCGAGGAATGACATTCGTTTTATTGATTGATTAGTTCGATAAGAAGACAAATATGAAAACGGGCAGCAAACGAACAAAAAGCGACTCGAAAAGTGATTCACTGCCAAATATTTGAGAAATTTATCATCATTAGCACAAAACTCTTACATCCTTAATAAGTAATTTTGTAGGGTACAATTGCTATAAATACAATTTTTGCATGAATTTTTAAATTCTAATTTGAATATTTAATTTTTTCTATAAAACAGTAAATATGGTTGTATTGTTACGTTTCGATTAAAATATGAATGGAAAATTCAAACTGAACATCAATTTGCTCTTGTAATTTAAATTTTCTAAAAATAATACCATTTTAAATTTAAATGAATCTATAAAAAGGCAAAAGCCATACAACCAGATTTTTCAACAAAAATCATTAATCCATTTGAAGTGTTATTTTATTTTATTGCAACAACTAATATGTATTCGAAGTTGTCTTCAAAATTAATTTTCTGTTAATCGAATTGCTTTCGTAAAAGGCAAATTTTTTGTTACTGCAAAAAAATATATATATAAAGGGTCCGCCATCTAACGTTTTTTGTTTCAACTAGTGCTTATTTCGTGAATGGTAACAGTTAGCTCATGTCTGATTTGACAGATAATTAGTTTTATCCTTCCGCTGATCGAATATGGTTGTGTATACGCTTGAGCAATGCTGGGAAATATTGCGACATTACTTTGAAAATCATGGTAATGTTGCAGAATGTATGCGAAAATTACGTACGGATTTTGGAGGAAGAGATGCACCGTCAGCTCCGTATGTTCGTTATCTTGTGAAAAAAGTGAAAGAAACTGGCATCCTCATCGATAAACCAAAGCGTGAAAAGCCAAAAACAGTGCGTACACCCGAGAATATTGCTGCTGTGGCAGAAAGTGTGCGTGAAGCGCCATCAACATCAATTCACCGTCGTTCTCAAGAATTGAACATTTCGGAGGCATCATTGAGACGAATTTTGCGTAAAGACCTTGGTATGACGCCATACAAAGTCCAATTGGTTCAGGAGTTGAAGCCAACTGACCATCCAATGCGTGGGCCTTCATCTTTTCAGATGAAGCTCATTTTGATCATGGCGGGTATGTAAACAAGCAAAATTGTCGCATTTGGGGCACAGAAAACCTGCACGCATACATTGAAAAGCCGATACATCCAAAACGAGTCACTGGTTGGTGCGGATTTTGGTCCAGAGGCATAACTGGGCCATTTTTCTTCGAAAATGAGCTAGCAGTGGCCATTACAGTCAATGGCGATCGTTATCGGGCCATGTTGAACGAATTTTTGTTCACAAAAATTAAAGAGGAGGGTATTGGCAACATTTGGTTTCAACAGGACGGCGCTGCGTACCACACAGCCGAAACTACACTCGATGTTTTGCGTTTTTGAAGATCGCATTATCAGCCGCAGAGCTGATGTCGGTTGGCCACCTCGGAGCTGCGATTTGACACCGTTGGACTATTATTTGTGGGGTGCCCTCAAAGATAAGTGTTACGCCAACAAGCCAGAGACAATTGATGCTTTATAGGACAATATTCGTGAAGCCATTGGTGAAATACAGCTGCACACAATCGATAATGTGCTTAAAAATTGCACCGATCGTGTAGGCTGCTGCATGGCCAGCCGAGGCAGCCATTTGAATGAAATTATTTTCCATTATTAACCGGAAGGAGTGTACTTTCAAATAAAAAAAGAAATTTGAGATAATATTCAGCAGTTTTTTTTATAGCATTTTCAAAAAAAAAAGTTATTTGGCGGACCCTTTATATATAACTTCGTTCTAACTACCGTTAGTTTTGATACACATGCTATATTTTTTATTTATATTTAGTCTGCGTTTGTAATTTATTGATATCACTTAAAATTTGAAAAATTTTGGTATAATGCCAAAACTTAATCATGCAACTCCTCATGAAGAGAATAGAGGCAAGATTTGTTTGTGTTGCAAAGAAAAAAAGAAATGCGTTAAAAATATCGGCGATAAAATTAAACAAAATATAGAATACCTAAATCAATATGTTCGGCTTGCCGTATAAAAATTTATGAGTTTGTTGATGTCTGGAACCAGGAATTATTAGGAATGATCAGGAATCATTTCTTGCTTTTCTAGTAAGGGAAGCAGTCTTTTTAGCGAAAAATTTTTCAAAAACTTTACCAAGTAATGGCAGTAAACTTATTGGCTTATTGGATGTTACTTAATTTTCACATTTATTAAGTTTTGGGATGAGTATGATTTTGGCATATTTCCATTGCGCTGGGAAATGGCTGAGCCTTAAAATTGAATTCAGTATTGTTATAAGAAAAATAATACCCTTTTTTGGAAACAATCATAACACTCTAGCATTAATGCCGTCATATCCAGGAGACTTTGTTATATTTTGTTCATTTATAGTGTAACGTCGCAAAATACAACGTACATAACTAAAACGTATTACAACCACAGACAATAACAACTCCATACCATAATAATATACACGACACTAACTGACTACGACCACCCATAATTAATGTACATGGCGTCACCATACACATTAACAACTCGAACACCGACTGAACCTATACCAACAAGACTACAGTCAAGTAACATCTTTAACAATAATTATTGATTCTCATTCAGCCAATACATTAATTAAGATAAGTAAGCAAGGTTGGTATAGGCAAATTCAGTTAAGTCGAGTTAATGACAAGACTCTGGGTTAAGTCTAGTTAGTGACAACTCCCTGTGTCGGAGCAATCTGCCACCACGTAGATATATCCAAAGACATATTTTGTACTGACGATCAACCTCGGTCGTCATCAATAAGTTTTACTCCAGCAACTTTTGTAGACTGCTCTCGCTACTCCAGCAACTTCTGTTGACTCCTATCGCTACTACAGCAACCTTCGGTTGACTGCTCTCGCTAATTCTTTTCTTCTACTTCCAGGTCGGCGATTGCCATCAACCTACATTACCATTACAACCGATCTTTAGCGAGTAGCCAAATCGCCAACAACTAAGCGAAGAAACTGAGCTACCATAACAACCGATCTGTATAGAGCTGCCAAACCAGCCGACAACTAAGCGAACTAACCGAGCTACCATCACAACCGATATGTACCGAGCACCCAAGCCTGCCGACAACTAAGCAAAGCAACCAACAAGCTTCCATCACAACCGACCATTACCGAACAGCCGAGCCAGCCGACTACGAGGCGAAACATCCCATCTAACAATACAACCGACTGCTACCGATTAAGCAGTCGACCTAACGATACAGCCGACTGCTACCGATTAAACAGCCGACCTACCGATACAGCCGATCTGTGCCGATTAAATAACCGATTCACCAATACAACCGATTGCTACCGATTACGCAGCCGACTTACCGATACAATCAACTACAGCCAATTTTGCCGATCTACGGATAAACGAACCATTTCGACCCACCGATAAGAAACCTTTTAGGTCCGCGTAAGTGACGAAGAGCTATTCGCCAGTGTATCATTATTTACAATATATATGTATATATAAATTAAACAATAATATAGTCAATCCTAGGGAAGGAAAACAACTGTCTTATTATTTAAGGTTTTGAGGGTTCTTGAATAGACCCTGGATGCAACCGGCTAACCCAGCCGCAAGACAAAACACTCGTTACAATAGACGTTTTAACTTCGGGCGGAGTCACTTGATTTATTGGTAAATTTATTTGACAGGGTACACCACAAAAGTGTAAAATTTCATTAATTTAATTTTGACTAGACCAAAAAATTGATTAAACGTATTTTCTTTAGTACTTTAGTCCGATCTACACCATGAACCATTTGTACTTTGAATTGGTACATTTCTTTTAATGGGACGCTTTAGATACTTTGTAGCTTTCCAAATGCTGCAATCATCATTTCTTGTAAAATCTAGACTTCCGGTATTTTCATTTTTAAATTCTTTTAAAATTTTCTTTAGATGATTTGTTGCTCCATTCAAGTTAGATTTATCTGAAGGACTTTAAGTGTTATTGTATATTCTTCCCAACTCTCTCTTGTTTAAATGGTGCGTGGTAAAGAAGAAGAAAGCATATATTTCAAAAATTCATAACTGCACTGTATTCTTAATCGGACCGGTTTCTGGCATTTCAGCCTTCATCAGCGATTTATTGAAAATTGTGATAATTGTTATGTTTTAATTGAATAGGTTGTTTCTATATGAAAATTTTTTTCTACTTAGGGCGGCCGTGAGGTTTTGAACCGTGAACCTTCACATACACTCGTACTTGCACTTTTTGGTCAGCGCTTTAACACACTCACCTAAAGTCAGGCCTACGAGCAGTGTGGTTAGTTTTCAGTTTTCGTACCATACAGCTTTACTTTGTATTAATTTCAGAAGATACAACTCTGTCCAAACAAACAATCGTTATTTTTGAATTTTGAATATTTTTTGCATTTATATATAGTTGTCTTATTTCCCAGTAATTTGTTATTGTTATTTTTGTGTAGATAAATATGCTGCCTCATGTATTAGGATTGTAAAACATTCAAAAGCATCTTCCAATTCACTTCCTATTTTTAAAGATATATTTAAGTTAAGATTGCTTTCAATCCAATTTTGAAATGAATGTGTGCCAATGTTTTTATTAACAATTTTTTGGTGACAGCTTGCAACATACTGTTTTAGCCTACAGAACTTAAATCATCATTATCAGGAATATCCCAGAAGGATCTAGGAATACCATTAAAAATAGCAAAATCCCAAGGATATGGTATTCTACTTAAGTCACTTGGCCAATTTGTTAGTCTACCAGTTATTAAAGAAGAGCAATGATTTTTCAAGATGCATTTGTATAGCTCTTTTCCTTTTGGATTTGCAAATCGTGATCCCCATCATGTGTGTTCTGTTTTAAAATCACCCTCTACGACAAATTTTTGTCCAATATTTTCGTAAAATTCTTCATATTGGTGGCATTTAACATTATGCCTTGGTGATAAGGTGTGTATATATAGCGTGTGTATCTTTCTTTATAGCTCAATTATTTTTTAACATTGTTGCATCATCTAGTTTTCAAAACTCAATTTAGTTTTTGAAATGAGCTCAACAAGAGAACACAGATTTGAATGTAGGAATGCATAAAATGCAAAAAAAAATTTCAAATGGTCAAAAAAAAAATAGACACATCCCAAAACCTTATCCATCAAAAATGTCCGGGGTGGTCTTCCAAAAAATTTTAATTTTTTAAAACCCACCGTGAAGGTATATTTGTGTTTTTGTGTTACATTTCGGAAGGTTTCATATGAAACACTCAGCCCATCAATCATTATTCACTTGAAGAGCTTATCGTAAATAGTCTTGTGCTTATCGTAAATGGTTTTAATTCTTTTGTTTTCAACACGCCACGTCACTTTTTCTGATATGGCTGTTAACCCCTTTAATTCAAGTCTTCCTTATTTTTCAGCATTGGAATATGTTGCTGAACACAGTTTTTATTTTAAGAAAGAACGTAATTGCGATATCCCTGGCTGATTTGCCTTTCTAATAAATGAAATACAACAATTCAGTATTTTGGCAAACTCGTTTTCCTGGCATTTCTTTTTATTTAAATATGCGGTCACTTTGTATACGTACTTTGTATATGAACAAGTACAGTAACGGAATGTGTGTAAAAAACGAATATATAAAGAACTTGTTTTTGAAATTTTTACTTGAAATAACATTTTGTAATTTTTTTGTTATAGTTAAACCAACACTCAGGGGATGCCTCCTACAAATGCAGTGGATTAAGTTGATCTCAGGAAAATAGATTATGGGAAGGAGAAATATGCAAAACATGTACGTTTTAACGTAAATTGCATTGAATTTTCATACCAAGAGGATCAGGAGTATCCATTCATCAATACATGTACCAACAATATACATATACAGATGAGATTGTTGAATGCAAGGCCCCATGGGTGAATGTACAAAATTGGGTCTTTGCTTTGTCCCACTTAGAGAATGTTAACAGGTCTTGATTGAGTGTGGCATTTATTGTCTGCTTTTGTCTTCAACCTCAAAAAGGCTTGACCAACAATTAAAGGAAAATGAATGACAAATGGTGCTGTCGTCTGCAAGAGAGTATCTATGATTGAAGGTTTGAATAAGAAGGTAATTAAGAAAAACATGAAATTTAGAGGGAGAAAGAACAGAATATTGGGGCATCGTTTCAACAGTGATCGAAGGCCTTGGAATGGATGAACTCCACGTTAAGAAAGAAAAGCTAACTGTAATTCTACAGTTAATAATAAACAGCGAGTTGGCCTCCAGATAGTTGACAAGATGGTAGTTAATCATGCTCTCCATCACCATTGAGAGCACAGTGCATATTATAGTTGTTCGGTATCTCTTCAGGGTTATTAGTCTCAATCTTTGCTTCCAGCATTACGAAAAAACTCTCGTGTTTTTCAGAAATCAGATTTTCATCAGCAGTTGATAAAAATTTTCAACACATCCTTTTCATTTATTTGATGTTTTTTTATATGTTTCAGAAATCATTCGAATTCAATCAGATCTTCGGGATTTCACAAAGACTTTAAATAGTTAACTTTCTTTTTTTATTATTTAAAAATAAATTTGTCTTTCAAATTATGAATTTTTATAACGCAGAAAGATTATAATAGCCTTTCCAGCATATCGTTAGTGGCTTATAGTATGTTCGTATTAGTGTAAATGCCTTCCATGAAAATTAGATATTCTTAATATTTTATATTGTATGCATGAAATAACAAAGGCTTTCAAAAATCCACCTAATAGTTAATTTATGTTGTACTCGTTTCACAAGAACCCGTTAAAGTATGACATGTTTTTATTATTGTATATTATTGTATGTGTATATATGAGTGTATATGTGTGTATGTGTGTTGTACATTTGAGTTATGAGTTTCAGTTTTAGTACAGATCAATATTTGTAAATTATGTATTTAAGACTAACCTAATGCATACCAAGTTTAAAAACTTAAGGACTGACAAAAAACATGGTATAACGCTTGTTTAACTTTTAAAAAGCAAATACGAAATATTTAAACATATGAGTGATATTGGTAATTTTACTGATCTGGTTGATAAAGTTTTACATTTAAGATGAACTATTTGCAAAAACAAAGTTTTTCACAAAAATCTTCAAGATGGCGTGGCACGTGTCACGTGCCTGTGGTATTATAATATTGGGAGCCGCGAAACTTCGTGGGATTACAAAAAATATTAAGGTGAGTAGTTGAACTAAGAAGGGCAGGATCGGACAAGACAGCGTGGCAAATCCCATATAATTTAATGTTTATAGCTGTATATCGACAGGCGTTTCACCTCTCATAAAAAGCTATGTGTGTAAGTAGTTCAGTTAAAAATAGGGTTGCAGGTACAAGTGGGCGCGACCCCTTCCATATAAAATAAATACTAATCATCATATAGTTAGAGAATTATCATAGCAAGAGCTTCGAAACATTGTGTAGTGCAATGAGTTCTTAACATTAGTTATCATCTTAAAATTAGGCGGGATAAGGCATATGGGCATGGTACCATACAAACAAAGTAAATACTACCCAATAAGCCATTCCATTGGTTAAATGTAAATGAATTGGAGAATAAGCTTACTATAACAATATTTCTATAACTTTTCATAAGCATTGTTATGATAGGTTTATTTAATTGCAAAATATGAACTCTTTTTGAACGATGTTTTAAAAATGCTTTACATACCAATAGCATTTACAATAATACTTGATTTAGACTTAGTCTGTATAACAGTTTGGCAAATATGATTGTAAACGACTTATGCTCGCTATAGTTTTGTAAACGTTGTTGCATATGAAGTCCCGTTCTTTAAACGTTTTGTAAACGTTGCACATTGGGTTCAACATTGTGTTCTTTACGATTCAAGTGCTCATTTTTTTTCATTAAATCTTTCAACGGTGATGATGAAGATTATTATAATGAATTTAATGACGATGGTGAAGTAAATTATTTTCCAAAAAATGCTTATTACTAATTAAAAGTTTTTTTCAATATTTTTTTTTTTTAAATGGTTATTTTTTAACAAAAAAAAATATATAATATTTCCTAATTTGACTCTTCTACGTTTAATTTGTGGAATTATTGAATTTGGATAAAATTTCAATTTAAAATTTTACTTATAATAATTAATACTAGCAGATTCCAGCACTCGAAAATCGAGCGCAAATTCTAGGAACCTTTATTTTTTCATATAATAAAGACGCTAAAGGTATGCTTCACAATTCAACGCATTTTAAATGAAGAAAACAAACTCAACACATTAAACAAACACATTAACAAATTTAATAAACACACACATAGCATTGTATAATTTTATGTATGTGTTAGTAGCAACTTTAAACGGTCATAACTCCAAAAAAAATTATCCACACGATGCTGGTTTTTTATGCATTTATGAATATCCACCAATTAAAAATAACAATGTTTTAAAACTACGGCTTCGTAAATTAATCGCCACTTTGGTTACCATCGAACCCAGTGTTATGTTAAATAAATAAAATATATATATATAATATATAGGTACAGTTTGATTTAAAAAAAAGTAAATATATTAGTATATATATTTATATTTTTTAAATATTTGATATGCCATATGAATCAAAACGAAGTTTTTGTGATGAATCTAAAGAAATTGTAGAATTGTTAGTGGACGAACTGGCGGACAAACTTTGCTGGAAAGGCACAGAAGATAAAGAGAGTATGCGCATCCTCATTGCAGCAAAAGCCATAAGAAGTAAGTTATTTTATATATTTCATTTATTTATTTAATTGTATTGGATGGCCAGAGGATGAATATATCAAAAGTACAAAAGCATTCTCCCAATTCGCTAAAAATAGACAAGAGTCTAGAAAGAAATATAAGACAAAGGCAAAGATAAATACATAAATAAAATAAAAAAATTGTAAAAAAACAATAAAATTATTTTTGAACCAGAATATTTGAAAAAGACTTATTATTTAATTGTATTTAAAAGCTTACAATGATATTACGATTCTAAGCTTACAAAAACATTACGGTTATGAGCTTACTGCAAGCATGATTATAATACTAAAGGGTCCGCCAAATAACTTTTTTTTTTTTTTGAAAATGCTATAAAAAAAACTACTGAATATTATCTCAAATTTCTTTTTTTATTTGAAAGTACAATCCTTCCGGTTAATAATGGAAAATAAATTCATTCAAATGGCTGCCTCGGCTGGCCATGCAGTAGCCTACACGATCGGTCCAATTTTTAAGCACATTATCGATTTTCTGCAGCTATATTTCACCAATGGCTTCACGAATATTGTCCTTTAAAGCGTCAATCGTTTCTGGCTTGTAGGCGTAACACTTATCTTTGAGGGCACCCCACAAATAATGGTCCAACGGTGTCAAATTGCAGCTCCGAGGTGGCCAAACGACATCAGCTCTGCGGCTGATAATGCGATCTTCAAAAACAGGGCGCAAAAAATGGCCCAATTATGCCTCTGGACCAAAATCCGCACAAAACAGTGACTCGTTTTGGGTGTATCGGCTTTCCAATGTATGCGTGGGAGTTTTCTCTGCCCCAAATGGGACAATTTTGCTTGTCTACATACCCGCCAAGATCAAAATGAGGTTCATCTGAAAAGATAATTTTTTTTTGGCAAAATCGGCATCTTCTGTAAGTCGATCGCAGGCCCACTTAGCGAATCGAAAACGCATTGGATGGTCAGTTGGCTTCAACTCCTGAACCAATTGGACTTTGTATGGCATCATACCAAGGTCTTTATGCAAAATTCGTCTCAATGATGCCTCCGAAATGTTCAATTCTTGAGAACGACGGTGAATTGATGTTAATGGCGCTTCACGCACACTTTCTGCCACAGCAGCGATATTCTCGGGTGTACGCACTGTTTTTGGCTTTTCTCGCTTTGGTTTATCGATGAGGATGCCAGTTTCTTTCACTTTTTTCCACAAGATAACGAACATACGGAGGTGACGTTGCTTCTCTTCTTCCAAAATCCGTACGCAATTTTCGCACACATTCTGCAACATTACCATGATTTTCAAAGTAATGTCGCAATATTTCCCAGCGTTGTTCAAGCATATACACAACCATATTCGTTCAGCGGAAGGATAAAACTAATTATCTGTCAAATCAGACATGAGCTAAGTATTACCATTCACAAAATAAGCACTAGTTGAAAAAAAACGTTAGATGGCGGACCCTTTATTTTCCTGAAAGTTTATTCTATAATTAGAATTCTAAGCTTGTTCACAAGGGTTCAGTTTTCGTTATTAAACTGTTGTTAAGAAACCTTTCACAATAATATTCACAACAGTTTTCTAAACTTAAGGCTTATGGTAGCAAGTTTGTTACAACCAATTTTTTTTATACTGTTTTGGTTTATTGTGTAAATATCATATACAGCAGTGAAGGCCGTACCAACCACGCTGGTGCTCGACTTCTTATATGTAATACAGCCGAACGAAAACAAAAATACTCATCAAAGAGTAAAACTAAACAAACATGTTGAGAAAATTTCGAAGACTTGATAAACTAAATTACGCAAAGCAGTTGAATCTGCTATAAATTAAACATTTTCTATAAATTACATACGTCGCTTCCATTTGACAACATTATAACTGTCTTTTATGCATTTTTTTTTAATTGTAAAAAATATCCAGCTACTGCAGGCTGTTAAGTTTTTTTTAGTTTTTTTTTTGTTTTTTAAAGAAATGAGTAATTTATTATTACTTATTTGATTTAATAAACTTCAAACTTAAGGATAAAAGAGAATGTTCTTCACATTTATTTAACATTTTCAGAATGTAAGATTTAAAATTTTAAAACATATTCTTCGTGAACTCAACTATTTTCCCTTTTAGTCATTCATAAACACATTCTGACAAAATCTACACAAACCCATTTAATATCGACACTGTGTTATGTCCATGGATTTCGATCAGTGTAGTACAACTAACACATGCTCATAAACACTATTACTAACTCAATTCTCTCCATGGCCACCACTGATATACAGTGAGGTCTCAATTTTGTCATACAAAATTTGCCACACACAATAATGTGTGATAGAGCTTTCGGTTACCGTTACATCCCACAACATATGAGAGAATATAGTTGCTGCAAAGCTACATTGGTGTAGTGTGGCCGCGTATAAAAGAGCGGAAACGAGAAAACACTCTCCTATTTAGGATAACCACAAAGGGTCTATATCGTAGACCTAACTCATGGTGCCGAGGGGTAAGTTCTTTAATGATTAACTCTTGAGGAGAAGATCGTGTCAACACCAATTCATAAAGTATGGGCTGATTATATCCGTCCAATAGTTGTATTATATCTAACAAGGGTAGACTGGATGTATTCCAATAGCTCAGAATAGGAGGCATGTGTTTTTTTTTAAGTGTAGGAGGAGGGGTGAATTATATTCGCCCATTTTTTGTTGAATTATATCTAACCTAGACATGAACATTAGGGTGGCCCTTAATAAAAAGTGTTCAAACTCTCGGTCACGCCCCCTAGAAATATGCGAATAGCAAAAAAACTGATAAATACAATGTTTTGGGACGATCAAAAACATTTAGAGGTGGCTCAACGCGATTGAAAATTTCAGGTGTGTTTATATGGGGAAAATATGATTTTTTTTCAGATTTTACGAAAATTTTGTTCTTTAGTTTAATTTTTCCGACAAATTGTTATATAACTCGGGATCAGTATTAAATTGTCTTTTCAAAAAGCTGTAAAACTTCAAAATCGAATAGAAACTCGCAAAGAAATAGCAAATGCCAAAGATCACTTTTGTGGCAAAAAAAAACTAGGTCATGAAATTTGATGACATTTTTTTCAACTTTGAGAAGTTGATTAAAGCCATAATTTTTTTTTTTTGTCTCTATACCTATGAGTACTCAGATATGAAGTATTGTTTTATTTCCACGTTGTTAACCTATTGCGCATTGAGACCGGAAATGGGAAATTTTTTGAGAAAATTTTGAAATCTCCTTTTTCAAGTTTTAAAAAATTTTCTTAAACAAAATTTAAATAAATGGATCTGATACTTTAATGTTTTGTTAAATACATGTTATAGATTAGCTGTGTGCATTTTTGAGTAAATCCCTGTGCCAGAATTTATTTGACAAGGATTTTATTTTTGTATCAAATTTAGAAAATAAGTCCAGAATATTATTTTATAGAAGTACTAATATATTACCAACAACTTTTATCGAAATCTTTCCACAAATATATATTATTTCATATATTGTGTTTTTGTTGCATATTTTTTGTTAATGTTTAAAATTTTTTTTAATATTTTTTTTATACTCTATACCGCTATGTGCTCAGGGTATGATGTCTGTAACTACCAAAAATATTTGAACTAGACCTATCTTTTAATATACCGATCTCCTCAGAATCATTTTTGCGGTTGATTCAGCAATATCCGTTCATCCGTCTGACCGTCTGTCCGTCGGTCTGTCCGTGTGTGCATGTAAACCTTGTAATCAAACTACATAGGACGCTATTGAAATTGGTAGGAATCAGTGAATGTTCGTGCAAATTACTCCTATCATGTAGATCTAAGGTCAAATTTAGTTTGTATGTGTCTATTACACCCATTAATCGGTAGTCGAAAAATAACCATGTAAGGCAATACTTAGACATAAACCCTACATCGAGCTGATTCCCGATATTTACTTAAATCTATCAAAAAACAAAAATATTGCACAGATTTATATCAAACTTGGTTTTTTTTTAAATTTAAGTTTGTTGGCAAACACGAACAATTGGAGAGCTTAAATACACAAAAAATGCTGCCCAAAAATCGTTCACAGGTATCCCAACAAAATTGCGTCTTTTGGTTAAAATCGGGATAAAACGGTAGAATAAAACATCGGTCACAAGAAATCGCCTAGCCTATTAATATTATAGATTATAAAATTTTTAATTTTATTCTTTTAATTAATCTATATTTTATTTTAATACAAGTGGAATATAAAAATAAGGATTTAAATAAATTGTATATGGTGATGTCTCGAATTAATTGTGGATTATATTTTATGTTATTTATATATTGGCTGTTGATTCTTTTGTATGTTGTGTTATCTCGTATAACTTGATCGTTGAATATATTATGTGGTTCCGCTGTATGGGTTGTTGAAAGTTTTGTTGTTGCGTTGTCTCTTATTATTTTCCGGATATATGTTGTACGTTGTGCTAGCGTGCCTGACAGGAAAAAGCAAGATCGAGAACTTTCTATTTTGCACAAAAGAAGCGTCAGTAGACATTATATGTTCCAGTTTAATTGGTAATTGATGTTTTTGATTAATATTGGTAATTGGTGTTGGTAACGTTGGTAATTGGTGTTTGTAATTGGTGTTGGATGTGACAGGGTGTCACATATATTTTGACGAAGCTAAAAAAAATAATAATAATCGCACCCAAATTTGGTAAATGCTTATTTTCAATATCCAATTAGTTGGACCTGAGGCCCCCTCTCTAAGCGCATGGTAGAGGATATCGCATAGTCAGTCTAGACCGACCATAATTTTATTACTTGTTTTTTTTTTGCAATTTCGAAATTCTTTGCTTAATTTTGTTTAAAATTTCATATTTTTCAAAAACACCAAGCACTGTACCATTTTTCATTTATCTTATTACACTAAAATACCAGCAGATTTACATGTTTACATGTTTTTAAGTAAAACAAGTAAGAAAATTATAGTCGGTCTAGACCGACTATACTATACCCTATACCATGCGTTTAGAAACCCTATCTCTTAGGCCCAACTAACTGGACATTGAAAATAAGCAAAAACCAAATTTGAGTGGGATTTTTATTAATTTTTTTGGCTGCAGATATGAAAAAGTTCATATCGGATGCTATATCTATAAAGGGACTAGGTCCAAAAATGGACCGATCCTGATCATGTTTGGCAAAGTCTCTTGTATTTTGCAAAAATATGTACAAACAAAATTTGAGAAGAATCAATGCAATATTTTTGTTTTTTAATAGATTTAAGTGAACATCGGGAAGCAGCTCTATATGGGGTCAAAGGGATCATTTTTGGACTACTCATTAGTGGATGTAATGAACGCATAGAAACCCAATTTGAGTAAGATCTATATGACAATTTGGATCTTATGGCAATTTATGTCGATTTCATATGGGTAATTTGTATGGGTGCTAGGTCTGAACATGGACCGATTCTCACCAATTTCAATAGCGTTCATCCCATGGCCGATAAAAGGTTATATACCAAATTTCATCAATATATATTCATATTTGCGACCTGCAGTTTGATTACAAGCTTTACATGGACACAGACGGACGGACGGACGGACGGACGGACGGACATTGTTAAATCAACTCAGAAAGTGATTCTGATTCGATCGGTATACTTAAAGATGGGTCTAGGTCAAATATTTTTGGTTGTTACAAACAGCAGCACAAAGTCATTATACCCAAACCACATAGTTGTATAGGGTATAAATATAAACACGGACAGGAATTTCTTAATGTTAGAATTTTGTTTTTTGGTTTAGTGTTGTATTTCGTGAATGTATTAATATTTTCGGAGCCGTTAACACTGCTCAGAGCATTATATTTTATGTGAGTTCATGACTTTTTAAAGTTAATAACGTTTTTTCTTACACTCATATTTATTTTACGATTTAGCCACTTTGAAACCCCATTTCAAAGGAAAAAGGGAACGAATGCAATTAATGCTTGAACATACATTCCTGCATTACATCACAAAACAAAATAAAAAAAATAAAGTAATAAAAATGTCTGCGAAAGAGTAAACGTCAGTTTTTAGTTTGTCTTTAGATAGTCATAAATAAACAAACAGACCTTCTGCATCGTTTAATATATCATATTTTGTTGTAAGGTTTATTTAGCGATGCTAACTTAGCGATTTTCGCGCTAGATTTAGCGCCTTGTAACTAACTAAACGGTGTTTTTTTTTTTTTTTCATATAGCACAATTAAAAAACGCTATATTAGCGCTTTAAGCTCTTTTTAAATACACCAGTTCATGTTAAGCAATATTGAACTTATTTGAACCACTTCCCTTTAAACTTGAGCTATTTGGTCAAAGGGAATCCTGGAATCCTAATTGGTTCTCAAATTCTTTAGTAAGACACAAATTATGTAATAAGATACTAGAGGACCCCTGCTGCTCCGCAGCATTATATTATATTATATCATATTAATTTTTATAATATAATACCAAAGTTTGCCAAGAGAAGTTAACGTACAGTAATGCCAAAATATGCCAAGAGAAGTTAACGTACAGTAAAAGTAAAGTTGATTGTCCACGCATAACTTTCCTCAAACCCAACGAATTTGCCAAGAGAAGTTAACGTACAGTAATGCCAAAATATACCAAGATAAATTAACGTACAGTAAAAGTAAAGTTGATTGTCCACGCATAACTTTCCTCAAACCCAACGAATTTAAGCAGTTAATAGCTCAAAAGAAGGAGCTTGATCCACTAAGTGTTCTTAGACCTATGTCAACAGCGTACGTTAATTAGAACTCTAGTTATAGAGGTTTGAGAGAAGAAAAATATTGAATGCAAAGTTTATTCATAAATTCTTTTAATATATAAGATATACGATAAGATGTATAAGATAGTAGCACCAATCAGCTGTCTTTCTACACACAGAAAAAGGATTGGTAGGAATTCCATTACCAATGGTAAAATTTAATTAGATAATAATCAGTTTTACTGTAATTCATACTTTCAAATCTATCTTCTTATATATTAAAAGAATTTATGAATAAACTTTGTATTCAAGATTTTTTTCAATAACTAGGGTTCTAATTAACGTAGGCTGTTGACATAGGTCTAAGAACACTCAGTGGATCAAGCTCCTTCTTTTGAGCTATTAACAACTGCTTGAATTCGTTGAGTTTGAGGAAAGTTATGGGTGGAGAATCAACTTTACTTTTACTGTACGTTAACTTATCTTGGCATATTTTGGCATTACTGTACGTTAACTTCTCTTGGCAAATTCGTTGGGTTTGAGGAAAGTTATGCGTGGACAATCAACTTTACTTTTACTGTACGTTAACTTCTCTTGGCATATTTTGGCATTACTGTACGTTATCTTCTCTTGGCAAATTTTGGTATTATATTATAAAAATTAATATATTATAATATAATGCTGCGGAGCAGCAGGGGTCCTGTAGTATATATAAAATTCATTTTCTGTTTGTTTGTTTGTTTGTTTTACCGCTATACAAATTTTTATTTGATAACGGATTTCTCTGAAATTTGGTACATATAATCTGTGTACCCCAGGGAAGGTCGCCATATGCTTTTTACTGGTCACGCCTACTTTTACGTCCACTTTTTATATACAATTCATTTTATGTTATTTGGTTTATTTGGTCGCTATAAAAATTTTTTCTATACACCAGAGAAGGTCACCATATGCTTCTTACCGACCACGCCTAGTTCCACGCACACTTTTCTAAATTTTTTACGTTGAAATGCCTGAATCTACTCAAGTGCGTCTAGAAATCCAGCGGCTAAGACAAGCTGAGTCGAGGGAATGTGAAACTCCTGAAACGACTGTAATAGTTATCCCTACCAGAAAACTTTGATAAGTTGGTTCCATCATTGCAAAAAGTATGTGCTAAAATACCGCACATAAGAGGACAATCTCTTGCGGTGGTAGGTATCAACTTAGAAACTCCCTGTTTTTCACATAGACAATTATATGCTCCAAAGTTGGGAGCCAGCAAAATCTTTTCGTATATGCACTAGGAGGAAAAACGAGAAATGTTGTATACCTCAAAGCTCTAAAATAATTAAAATTCGTAACTTATAGACATCATACACTCAAAATAATCCATGCATAAACATAGTTAGTTATAATGTATGAACAAATCCCCCGAAAAATTGGGGAATAATTTCACGATGAACAAATTCCTCAAATTTTAAAAAAAAGGTCCCAAAAGAAATGAACAAATTCCCCATACTGCTCTCAATATCTGTCCTGCAATAAACGTATTTAAAATCTGTATTATTTTCAATAGCATTATTTCGGTGCGTGGAAGCTGCGCGTGGACGCAGACGCGACTCGCTCGCGGAACACAGGTCAGTGAAAAGTCTTATGATAAATTTTATCTACGTATGTGCAATAATTACTATACATATACTATAAGCAATTGCTTAAAGCAACCTTGCGACACAATTTTAAACGTCGCATTCATTTTCCCTTTTTGAAACTTCTATGAATTTGATGTCTCTGCTTAATGATGATCACTTGTTGAGTTAATTCAATTTTTAAAAGATCAGATTCCTTTAATTTGCAAGCGACTCCGTTATATCTGATATTTACAAAATAAATAAACTTAAAAAAAAAAAGAAAACTCAAAGCGGTTTCGCAGCTCATTTTTTAAGCAGTTTTGCTATATCGGCTTATAAAAAACTTTTAAATTAAAAAATCAAGAAGTTTCAAATTGAAATACAAAATGAATTTACTCTCCAAAAAACGTAAACATTGGGGAATTTATTCATCATGAACAAATTCCCCAATCCCATACAAATTTTTGTGGAGAAAGTTAATTTTTTTTGGCGTTAATTTGTAGCGAAGCACACCGGGTTACATCTATTAATTATATAATTTTTAAATATTTATATGTATAATCTAATTTTATATAGAAATAAAGCACAATTTATTTAAATAAATTCTTCTCCGATAACTATTGGCCACACTTGCTGTACCACTTGCTGGTACCTAAGGTCCCCTTTGTTTCTAGATATTTTAAGTGGTGAATAAATAACAATCGAATTATCCACAGGTAGTAAATGAGAATCAACGAGTTGCAGCGATAACGAAATATTCTGCAATTGTTGAATATGCAATTAGTTAGCCGATATTGCTATTAGCCTCACAATGGATATTAATCTTAATTTTTATAATCCTTTAAAACTATAATATTTTCATATTTAATTTTTGCATTTCTTTTTTATATTTATTTTTACAAAATGACAAATAACACTAGTCAACAGTCAAAATGTACTCGGGATGCGATAATTTTTTCTGTGTAGATAACCTTGACATGAGCTCGAAAAACGCAATAAAAAATTTTTTATTCGTTTGGTTTTTTTTTTTTTTTTTTTTTTTAAATTTTAAAAATTTTTTTTTTGGTTAATTTGTTTCGTCCGGCATAACTCGGGAACCACTAGCCCGATTTAATTGAATTAAATTGTAAAAAATTTAAAATTACAATTCCCTTAATCTGTTTATATATTGTTTTCCTATACAAGCAACAGTTTCCAAGTTAAAAATGAATATATAAAGGAAAAAACTTATTTTTGCCTAAAAATTTAAATTTTTTTTTTTTTTTAAATCCATAAAAAATCCCAAATGAAAAAAAATTTTCATTTACTTTTACGTAAAGATACATAACCTATGAGCAAAATAAGAGAAAGATCATGAAAATCGATGCACGCGTTTCGCTTTTATTCGCAATTGAGTAAAGGTATGAATTTAAAAAATTTGCTCGACATATGCACAACTTTGTCTATGGTAAGGTTTTTTCTTTTTTTTTATGATTCTCAGAATTAACAAAACGGAATAAACAAAGGGTTATTTAATTTTTATGATTGCGTAAGCAAAGTAATAAACGGTAATAAATGTGCGTGAACAATTAAAAGGAAAAAAGGAAAGGGGACTTTTTTACTTATTTGGGTTTTCCGGTGACTACCTGTATGATTTTTTTTACATAAATGCAACCCACATTTATTCGGAAAATTTAAGACTCACACATGGTGAAACAGGTATGTAGCCACCGTAAAAAAATATGCACCCATTTATAAGTACCTGTCAGTAAAATACTAAACAATACACAGTACAAATAGGTCTTCATTGATCGATTTTACTCATTCAACAAGTGTCGACGAACGCGATAGTTAAAATGAGCAAACGTTCGCGAGTATTTGAATGCAATACCAATCCAAGTAATTTTTGTTACATGTGCGGAGAATACGTTTGTGGAAAAAACAAGCGTTATTTTTCACCTAAATTGAGAGATTCATTTGAAGAGAGCTTCAATTTAAAGGTCTCAAACATAGATGAGCGGTGGACACCAAGTGCTCTATGTCCAAGGTGCTACGTACAGCTAAGTGACTCAAGGTAAGTGTAGATTACGAAATTCAAGAACATATATAACTTATTATTGCAATTCTTTCAGACGACAGCCGAGAATCATCATGCCAATGCTTTGGAGAGCTCCGCTTTGCCATGCAACAGATTGCTACTTCTGTCTTAGCAAAAAAACAGGCGTGGGAAAAAATATACGATGGACTTACGCTGCTGTTTCAACAGTGAATTTTCCAGTGCCATTTTCCAAAGAACCAGTGGACCCGCAACCGCCCGTTTCAAGATGGGCATCTAATAATGAGGCGATACATCCATCATCAGATCCGGAGACAGTAGGAACCACATCAGAATGCGAGTCAACATATACATTGCATGGAGGTCAACGCTTATGTTCCCAAGCAGAACTGAACGATTGGGTTAGAGAATTGAAACTCTCCAAGGAAGATGCAGAGTTGCATGCATCGCGCATGAAACAGTTCGGTTTCTTGGCTCCTGGTGTGGTGACAACAATCTACAGGAAGCGTCATGAACCATACGCAAGGTACTACACAAAAAAAGACAACATCTGTTTTTGTAAGGACATTCCCGGATTATTTGGTGAACTCGGGTACTCTTACGATCCAGGAGAGTGGCGTCTTTTCATCGACAGCAACAAGCAGAGCCTTAAAGCAATTTTACTGCACAACGGCAACAAGAAACCTTCGATTCCAATTGCTCATGCCGTTGACACCAAGGAAACATACGAAGTCATGGACAATCTACTAAAGTGCCTTAACTATGAGAAACACGATTGGAAAGTTTGTGCCGACCTTAAGGTTATCGGTATCCTTTGTGGATTACAAGGTGGATTCACAAAGTACTGTTGTTTTCTCTGCCTTTGGGACAGCCGCGATCGTCAACATCATTACACCAGGAGGAGTTGGACAGAAAGAGTTAACTTCATCCCCGGCAGCGACAACGTGAAATATACACCACTCATAAAAAAGGAAAATGTTTTTCTCCCACCTCTTCACATAAAGCTCGGACTCATAAAAAACTTCGTGAAAGCTATCAACAAAGATGGCGAAGCGTTCGCCTATTTAAAAACCATTTTTCCTCACCTTTCATCGGCAAAGATTAAGGAAGGCGTTTTCGACGGTCCGCAAATTAAAAAGTTGTTGCAAGACCAACAGTTTGAACACATTTTATCACCAAATGAAGCTGCAGCTTGGAACTCATTTCGGCAAATTGTTTCCGGATTTCTTGGAAACAACAAAAGCTCAAATTACAGAGAGATCGTCGAACAACTACTCCAAAATTATAAAAAAATTGGAGCAAATATGTCGCTTAAGATACATTTTCTACACTCGCACTTGGACTTCTTTCCGGACAACCTGGGCGATGTGAGTGACGAGCATGGTGAGCGTTTTCATCAGCAAATGAAAGAAATTGAGCACCGATACCAAGGATTTTGGAACGAAGCTATGATGGGGGACTATATCTGGTTCCTAATAAGAGAAACAGACCCACAACAATATAAAAGAAAGACAAAAGCACATAATTATTTTTAATTTGAAGGTTTTTATTTTTGTGTTTAGATATTTTTTTTTAAAACTTTTTTATAATTAATTAATGTTGATATCCTTAGGATAATTTCTTGTACATATATCGAATTGTTTTTTAATTTAAAGTCATATATTTTTGTCACCCAACAAATTTTAATTTTTTTTGTAATAAAAAAGAAAAAACCTTACCATAGACAAAGTTGTGCATATGTCGAGCAAATTTTTTAAATTCATACCTTTACTCAATTGGGAATAAAAGCGAAACGCGTGCATCGATTTTCATGATCTTTCTCTTATTTTGCTCATAGGTTATGTATCTTTACGTAAAAGTAATAAGATTTGACATTTTTTTTCATTTGGGATTTTTTATGGATTTTTAAAAAAAAAAAAATTTAAATCTTTAGGCAAAAATAAGTTTTTTCCTTTATATATTCATTTTTAACTTGGAAACTGTTGCTTGTATAGGAAAACAATATATAAACAGATTAAGGGAATTATAATTTTAAATTTTTTACAATTTAATTCAATTAAATCGGGCTAGTGGTTCCCGAGTTATGCTGGACCAAAAAAAAATTTTTAAAATTTAAAAAAAAAAAAAAAAAAAAAAAACCAAACGAAAAAAAAATTTTTTATTGCGTTTTTCGAGCTCATGTCAAGGTTATCTACACAGAAAAAATTATCGCATCCGGAGTACATGAAATTTTTTTCATTTTGTTGAGTAGTGTAATTAAAATTGTTCGGTTGGACTTATAATTTCATTATATTTTTTGGTACTTACAACAAGAATTGATTCATGTAATTATCTTTCGGTTAAAACTGCCAAAACCATTTAAATGTTTGGTTTAATTATGTTATGACCGACTTTTACAATTCTAATCACTAACTCGTTTGTCTGTATTATATTTTCGGTTTAAAATATGTTATGTTAATAGAATTAGATGTTGTAACCACCAATTTTTATACCGTATACCACTATGTGGTTTGGGTATAATGAATTTGTGCTGCTGTTTGTAACAACCAAAAATATTTGACATAGACCCATCTTTAATTATACCGATGGAATCAGAATCACTTTTTGAATCGATTTAACAATGTCCGTCCGTCCGTCCGTCCGTCCGTCTGTGTGTCCATGTAAACTTTGTAATCAAACTGCAGGTCGCAAATATGAATATATTTTGATGGAATTTGGTATGTAAGCTTTCGTCGGCCATGGGATCAACGCTATTGAAATTGGTGAGAATTGTTCCATGTTAAGACCTAGCTTATGCTTATTTTCTATATCCAATTAGTTGGGGCTAAGAGATAGGGTCTCTAAACGCATGGTATAGGGTATCGCATAGTCGGTGTAGACCGACTATAATTTTCTTACTTTTTCAGAATGAGTATTATTTTAATAGGTTTAATATTTGATGTGCCGAATTCGAAGCCGTAATTGGTTTTTCTCTATCGCATCACGTTTTCGAGATACAAATTAATATTTTATTCGTTTTTTACATAAGAAATCATTAGTTTATTTAAAACTCAATGAATTTTCAAAAGTGAATGGCGCAATTTGAACGCCGTTTGTATATTTTTGGTTCGGTTTCACTAGAGTCGAGCAATAGTCTCCCAGCATGCTTTTGTCCCAAAATCCGTGATAATTTCTTTCAATGTGCATTAAATCTTGTCTAGCACGCTCCCCTTGTTCGTCGCTCACCGCACCTAGCTTTTGAGGGAAAAAAATCTAAATGCGAATTAAGAAAATGCATTTTGTTTGATATTCGTGCACCTAATTCGTGATAATTTTTCAATAATTCAGCAACAACTTGTCTGTAGTTTTCACTCTTATTGTTTCCAAAAAAATGTCCATGATGCGCTTGAAAGATTTTCGGGCTGCATATTCTTTCTCCAATAAACATTGTGAAAAATTGTCATCATTCAATAGCTTCTGATCTGAGGGCCAACAAATATGCCTTCTTTGATTTTAGCATATGAAATTCTAGAAAAAACCTATAACAGATATTTAAATGCTGCTGCATATTTTTCCAGAGCCTTGACAAAATTCTTAAAAAGGTCCAATTTTATATGCAGGAGCGGAAGAATAACGTCATTTGGATCAAATAACGGTTTATTTGTTTTCCTGGTGAATACTCAGTTCTTTTGGACACTTTGTTCTGATGTAATGATGACATTATTTTGTGAAACCTCCTTGCATACCAGTCAACAAACCAATGACCTGAAACAGATAAATTTACAGTTATTTACGATGGTCTATAACCACAGATCTTCCATTTATGATCGTTGTGTTTGAGTAATGTTAAAATTTCAGTCACTGATTCGTAACTTTTTTTTCCTTTGTATCAATGGCATGAGTAATTGGTATGGATGGTTTTTCATTCCCATTATGCAAAAGAAGAAAACTGTACATAGAGCCATCAATAAGTAATCTCCATTCAGTTTTGTCATATGGCTGGTTCTTTTTTTGAAATAAACCATCAACATCAGTACAGTATAGAATAGAGTGTTTTTGATGTGTAAACATCTATACGCGCAGGGGGGTAAATTTCTATTTCACATCAATAGAATTTCAGAAAACATCAATTGTATTTCAGAAAACATCAATAGAATTTCCGAAAACATAAACTGTATTTCAGAAAACATCAATAAAATTTCAGAAAACATCAATTGAATTTCAGAAAACATCAATTCTATTTCAGAAAACATCATTTGAATTTCAGAAAACATAAATATAATTTCAGAAAACATCATTTGAATTTCAGAAAACATAAATAGAATTTCAGAAAACATCATTCGAGTTTCAGAAAACATCAAGTGAATTTCAGAAAACATCAATAGAATTTCAGAAAACATCAATATAATTTCAAAAAACATCATTCGAGTTTCAGAAAACATCATTTGAGTTTCAGAAAACATAAATAGAATTTCAGAAAACATCAATATAATTTCAGAAAATATCATTCGAGTTCCAGAAAACATCATTTGAATTTCAGAAAACATAAATAGAATTTCAGAAAACATAAATATAATTTCAGAAAACATCATTCGAGTTTCAGAAAACATCAATTGAATTTCAGAAAGCATCAATAGAATTTCAGAAAACATCAATTGTATTTCAGAAAACATCAATTGTATTTCAGAAAACATCATTTGGATTTCAGAAAACATAAATAGAATTTCAGAAAACATCATTTGAATTTCAAAAAGCAACATTTGAATTGCTGAAAACATTAATTGTATTTCAGAAAACATCAATTGAATTTCAGAAAACATCAATTGCATTTCAGAAAACATCAATTGAATTTCAGAAAACAGCATAATCGACTTATTTTTATGCACTGGAAAATATGATGTTGATGTTTTCTTTAATTATTAGATGTTTACACATCTCCCTTGTGATCGGACTCACATGATTTTTTTTTTCAAAATATGCAGCCAATTTCAAGATTCTATCTCTATAGATTGTTACTTTGGTCCCAACTGCAAGATGGTTCCACTGCTGCATGCGTGAAGCGAGTAATTTTGCGTCTTGCTTCGTTAAACATAAATCCCGAATTAGATCATTCAGCTCAAATTGAGTCACTAAATGGCGTTCATCATCAGCCTCACACAAACTGCTGCTTCCACTGCTGGTGGAAGATATTTCGGACTCACTGCTTGTAGCACTGAGAATGACTGGTTTGGAAACAGGGACATTCGCGTATGTAATATTTTTTCGATTTTTCATATTGAATCCAGCAACTTTTGTTAAACAGAACCAACAATCGGTTTTGTGGTTACTTGACTCTCTCCAAAGTACTGGAATTTAAAAATCGAAATACATTATCTTGCCATTTGACCACTTGTATAAACCAGTTTTGCAACTATTGCAAAACATTGCCGGTGTCCACGGTTTTTCCAAGTTTCTGATAATGTAAATACGCATATTTTAATGATTCTGATATTGATATTCTTTTGTTTTTTCCAACCAAGCACACAAAGCAAAAATAGCTTGAATCAGTAACACATGATCTCCCTGACATGCTTAAACGCTACTACTATGAAGATTTATAATGAATGTGGGCTTCTGTCAAATTAATAATTGTTCGTTTCTACAGTCAATTTTTTTTTTTTTTTATTTCTAGACCAGTGTTATTTGTTACAATAACTTTTCCAGTTTGAACAATATTGTTATAATAGAATTAGTCGTTGCAGTCGCCAACTTTTAGGATTGAGGCATGTTACTTTTCTAGATATCTTAATTTTAAATGAATTGTGTTTAAATTAGTTTATCAAATTTTTCTAGTTATAACCGAATTCCAATTAATAATTTTTCTGCGTGTAGTTTTGAAGAGACCTGTTTGACAATAATATTGAAGAATCCGACAAACAATCAAATCAAACAAAAATTAATTGAATTCGCAAATTCTAAAATTTTTAAGCTAAGAGCTGAATATAAGAAAACACTAAATAAAATTTCTTTATTCAGCGTGGACAATATTTTTTTCAAAAAACTTTGAATATTTTATAAATTTTATGAGTCAATTTGAAAAGAGATGAAAAAGAAATCGAAGATTCCATACATTATCTCTACAATTTAAAATTATGTAAATAAAAAAATTGAGTCTGAACTGATTTATTTTCGATTTCAAAACCTCATTCAATTAGATATTTAGCCTTTTCCGTTCTCAAACGCTAAAGTCGAAATAGTGTTCAGTCAATGAATTAAAATAAAATAATAATAATAAGGAATAGAATTTCCTTAAACACTCTAAATTCTTTAATATACAATAAATTTGGTTGAGAAATTGCAAAAGTATGTTGTACTAATTATACAATTCCATCAAATATTTTTATTAAAATTAATTCTCTTCAAACATAAAGTGTGGCCCCTCTATACAGTTTGCATTTTGAACTACTGGTTACATAGAATAACCGCGTATGTCATAAAATCAAAATGTTCAGGAGAGCCAAAAAACGTTATATTTAAAATTATGGGCTCGCTATAAAGATTTTAGAGCTTTTTATTTAACAGTCCTGTAGATATGGGCAATAAATACTTTATATAAAATTTTGAGTCAAAAATCTTCAGGGGATAGATCCTAGAGAAGGACGAAAAAACAATATATAAATTACACTTAAAGTGTGTGCAGATAACACAACTTATGTCGACAAACGTCGTTTTTTTTTTTTTTGAAAAAGAAAACTACCAATGCAACCACCCATGTAGATAATAAGTTGTTGCTTGAAAAATTTATTTTGTTTTTTCGTCAACAGAAAGCTAACGGGACTTAGGGTGAGAATATAACACCGTATCAAGAATAATAGTGACAACAAATAACTGAAAAACTGAAAAATAATCCAAAATTATTTTGCATTTTTTTTTATTAATAACAGCGTATGTCGCTATGTGTCGTTTTCTGAGAAAATAATTTGTCATCGATCAAAAGTAGGTTGACATATGTACGTCGTTAGTGCTGCAAATTAATTTAATAAACATTTAAGTTACGTCGTTATTTAAAGAAAAACTCAGATATGGTCAATATTAAAAAAAAAAAAAAATTTAGCACTTGTAAAAAGCGTTAAAAATTAATATATTTGGCATTTTATATAAAAGAAAACGTGCTAATAGAAAAAAATCAAGTGCCGCGTTGTACAAAATGTTAATTGTCATTTATAAAATACTACTATTTCAGGGGTGATACATAAAAATTCTTCCTCCGCATCATGATTATGGTGTGTAACGGATTAAGGGCTTCTTTGTTCTCTGAGACCGCCTTGGGTCCGGTTGTTGTATGGGCTCTACATTGGGTCGAATCATTTGTGATTGGGACGATTCGTTGGTGGCACTTGAGTCTGCAGTACCTGGCGACTTCTGTGCTGATGGTGATATATTCAAGGCACTGGATTCCGCACGTGGTGTACCGTAGTGAAATTCATCTTCAGAATGTTGTTCTTGATTCTCGGGACTGCTCTGTATTTCCGTAAGGTAGTCCCCATTCGGATCTTGCTGACTTCTGGAGTCTAAGGTGTAATCGCTAATGTCATTTTTTTTCAACATTCTGCGGCTCTATTTGCATACCTATTCGTTGAGCCGGTTCACGCTTGTTACCACCCTGCGAAGCTAAAGTGCTCCGAATTTGGTCAACATATCTCTTAAACTGTTTTTGATTGTACTCGATCGCATAGTGAAGATCGCCCAATCTGCACGAAATGACTCCTGGTAGCCAATTTGTCATCCTAGGATTTCCCGACAGAAAATTCGCCGTTTGGCCTATTCGAAATGTTCGATAGTTCGGATTGTAAAGAAGGAATTCTTTTCCAGTAACCTTGGCTGACGTTTCTTCTGGGCGAACTAAATAGAGGCGTGTTCTAAGGGAACGACCCATAAAGAGAGTGGCCGGCGACTCACCAGTAGTCGAATGTGGTGCATTCCGGTATTGTCGTAAAAAGGCATTTAGATTCTTTTGGGCTGTATACTTTGTTGATCACATCGTCTTTAATGCCCTTTTGACAGTCTGTACACTTCTTTCCGCCTATCCGTTTGTTGCCGGATGATAGGGGGCGGTTTGCTTATGGTATTTGACACCGCTCATTCTCAAAAATTCACGAAACTCCGCCGATGAAAAGTTTGTCGCATTATCAGATACGACAGTAACTGACACACCATAAGTTGAAAATATTTCATCTAAAATGGCTGTTGTTGCTGCAGTCGTAGTGGATGCTGTAATTTTAACTTCGATCTACTTGCTATATGCGTCAGTCACTATCAGAAACATGTTTCCTAAAAAAGGACCTTGCGTAGTCAATGTGCACCCTCTCCCATGGTCCTTTAGGATAGACCCAATGATGTTCACCATATTTAGGGGGTACGTTCGCTTGCATTTCACACTCCTTACATGTTTTGGCACAGTTTTCAATATCTTTATCTATTCCACGCCAGTAAACAAAGGAGCGAGCTAGACCCTTCATTTTTACTATTCCCAAATGCGCATTGTGAAGGTCATCAAGTACTTTTTTCTGAAGAGATGTAGGTATAACAGTTTTGTGGTCATAAGTAAGACAACCTGCAGTAAATTTATAATTTTGCTCGGGTGCAGTGTAGCCGGCTTTTTTTAGATCTTGTCCCATTTGTAGAAGTTTAAAAATATTACCTAAGTATTCATCTTTGGCTGTTGCCAGGGCTATTGTAGATGCTCTAAGGGGTAACTGAGCGATTTGATTGATTATGAATTGATCAAATTCGTCGAATTCGTCAATAAGAATACTGTTGATTGAGTTAGATTTGTCGTACATAATACGGGAACAAAAATCCGCGTTTGCATGTTGTTTTGTAGGTTTGCATATGACATCGTAATCAAAGTTGCTTAGAAAATCGGCATAATTCGCCATGCGACTTATGCATAGGTTAGGTAATGACTTTGCAGGGTGCAGTATTTGGGCAAGCGGCTTGTGGTCCGTAATAAGGGTAAAATGCCGTGCATACAAATATTTAAAAAATTTCTAAGCTGCCCACACAATTGCTAGTGCCTCCTTGTCCATCTGGGGGTAGCTTATTTCTGTTTTACTTAAGGCTCTACTAGCGTATGCTATCGGTCGTTCGGACCCATTACTCATTCTGTGCGATAACACTGCACCTAAGCCACACTTACTAGCATCCATTGCCAAAATTAGGGGTAATTCAGGATTGTATGTAGTCAAAACTTGTGGAGAAACAAGAGCTGATTTAATGTCTTCATATGCCTCTTCCCCATCTTTGGTCCACTTAAATTCTTTTTCTTATAACATATTTCTCAGTGGTCGTGATATTGTGGCCAAATCCGGTATAAAAGCATTATAATATGTAGCTTTTCCTAGTATAAGTTGCATTTCTTCTGGGGTTGACGGCTTAGGAGCATTCTTTACAGCTTCAATATGTTTATCAGATTTGTGAATGCCATGTTTATCTACCCGATGTCCTAAGAATTCTACAGAAGGTGTGGCAAAAACGCACTTTGAACGATTTAATCGCACACCCTGACTCATAAGTTTATTTAAAACTATTTCAAGTGAGGAAATCATGTATTCAAATGTCTCTGCATAGACGAGGATATCATCAAAGAAGCTCATTACGTTTGGTATATCCTTTAACATACCCTCCATACGTCTTTGCCATAATGCAGGGATATTTGCAGCCCCATAAACAGCTCTAGTGGGCCGAATTAAGCCATGTGCTGGTGTATTTAACGTAAGAATTTGTGCAAACTCTTCATCAAGAGGAAGATGAGCATAGGCATCAGTAACACCTAAATGACAGAATATTGTTGAATGTTTCATTTTATTAAGTAGATCTTTAACTTTAGGGATTGGATGCTCATCAATAATTATTTTCTGATTTACTGTCGGTTTATAATTACCTGTTATTCTGATAGCACCGCTCTTCTTCGTTACTATATGTGTAGCTGAAGCCCATTCTGAATAATCCACTTTGTGGTATAGACCCGAAGATATTTTTGAATCGATTTCCCGTATGTAAGCATCTCTGAGTGCTATCTTAATATTCCTGGCTTTAGCAAAAATAGGTGTCGCGTTAGGTTTTAAATGTACTTTAGCCGGAGGACCGACTAACTTGCCAGGTTTACTACTAAAAATGGAATCAAATTGTTTAAGCACTTGCTGCAGCTTTTGTTGCTGTGTATGGTTCATCTCTGGTGGCGCTGTTCCAATATTATTTACCTGATTATTTGTAGAAAAAAGGTTTGCGAAATCAATTTCGTTAACAAATTTTGTAATCCATTCGCGTCCCATTAGAGTGTCAAGGTTTCCATCCATCACATATAAATTGAGCCTCGCTGCTGTTTTTCCCACTTTTGCATTTACAACAACACAGCCCAAACATTTAATTGTATGCCCCGAATAACTAGAAAATTTCTTGTTTGTTGGGTTCAGTTTAATGTACCTTTTAAATGCCCGTAAAGATTTCATACTAATTACAGAGCACGGAGCACTAGTGTCTAATTCCACGTTAAGCAAATGACCATCGACATTTACGTATACCGTCTTTTTTGAATTACCTTTCACTGTATTTATTGAAATTACCTGATTCAGCATCTGCACTTGATCAGCAGGCGCTTCTCCTTCTTCTGATATGGTTTTTTCTTCTGTTTTGGTTTTACACACTTTACCAATGTGACCTACTTTTCCGCATACGAAACACTTAGCCTGTTTGAACTTACATTGATTACGCATATGCTGACCTCCACATCCAAAGCAAGAAGAAGAAAAGCTGTAGGTACTACGTTCCTTTTGCAATTTGTTTTTGTTATGTTTTGTTTGAATTGGTGAATAACCTAGTCTGTGTAGCTCTTGGTTTGTTGGTAATGGTTCCTCCTCTTTCATTGCCCCTGTTGTATGACGAGTTAACTCCATTGTATGTGCAATATCATATGCAGTCGAAAATTTATCTGGTTTTTTAGACATTATTTCATCACATATGATTCGTGAATGTAAACCATAAAGTAGTTGCTCAATTAGCATACGATCTAAAAAATCTCCATACTCGCAAAAAGCTGCTGCTTGTTAAAGACGTAAAACGAAATTCGGAATGCTTTCATCGTTCTCCTGTTGAATTTTACGAAATTTAATACTCTCTGCATATTTGTTCTTTTTTTTCATCAAAATGGTCTACCAACGTTTTCTTTATTTCATCGTATGACAATGTTTCAGGACTGTTTGGTGAAACAAGTACTTTTAATGAATTATTCAATTCAGACCCCATGTGCACACGCGCGTATGTGGCATACTCTTGAGGTGAGACTTTGCTTAGTTGTAGTGCCCAGTCAAAACGAGTGAAGTAATCCTGTACGGTGGTTCCATCAGTAGATTTGTACTCAACCACGCAGAATTGTGGAGCTTTAGATAAATTTGTAGATGACGTGGGATTACTAGAATTTGCCGCCAATGAGGCGTTTGTTGCCTCCACGACTGCTTGTCGTATTGCGCTGGACAGAGAGTCAGCCAATTGCTTCATCATACTCGCATTCATTGTGTTAATTTAAAAATCCTACTTCTGACACCAATGTTGCGTATTTTATTGTATAAACGATTGTTTTTATTTAATTCAATTAAGGAAAATTGACATTACATTTTATATAAAAGAAACCGTGCTAATAGAAAAAAATCAAGTGCCGCGTTGTACAAAATGTTAATTGCATTTATAAAATACAACTATTTCAGGGGTGATACATAACACGCGGTTATTCCATAAAACCACAGATATATCAGTTGTGTTATGACAAGAAGTTAATTTACAAAGTGATTCGATTTACATTTGGACAACGTTGGGAATTATTAAATACTTATTCTCTATTCTGAAAATGTTTTATTTTTTACAAACACGTAACTAGCGCATTTTAGCTCTTTAGTTTCATTCAAATCGACCTTTTGGTTCTATTTATTTGGATTTGGCGTTGTAGGGTTCTGTTTATTTAATCAAAGTAGCAATATTAGTTACACCCTAATCAACTATGTGGCCAGGGTATAATGACTTTGTGCTGATGTTTGTAACTACCAAACATATTTGAACTAGACCCATCTTTTATTATACCGATCGACTTAGAATCACTTTCTGAGGCGATTTAGTGATATCCATCCGTCCGGACCACAGGTCCCAAATATGAATATATATTGATGAAATTTAGTATATATGCTACTATCTGCCTTTGGATGAACGCTATTGAAATCGGTTCATGTTCAGTGACTCCAATGAGATTGATCTTAATTGACATAATATCCAAATTATCGTATTGACATAATATCCAAAGATCTCGCTCAAATTGAGTTTGTTTATGTATGTATGTTCATCATTATGAGTCAAAAATTAAACCTATAGGACAATACTTAGTTATAGCCCCCATATTAAGCTAACTCCAAATCTTCACTTAAGTCTAAAAAACAAAATATTTCACAGATTTTTCTTAAATTTGGTTTGTATATATTTTTGCAAAAAATGATGCCACTCAAATTTAGTTTACGCTCACATTCTATATCTTATAAGTTGGACCTAAAAGATAGGGTCTCTAAACGCATAGTATATGTTGTCGTATAGTCAGTCTAGACAGAATTTAATGTTCTTACTTGTTTTTGAATGACATTTCCTTAATTCTTATAAGTCTATTTTCTCTTTCAAAATATATTTAGAAACGCAAAAAAAATGTTCTTCTAATTTTTATTTATCCTTCATTGAAATAAAATTTTATATATTTAATAATTCTTAAATAACAAATAAAAAACATCTTATATATTGGAAATTTCAGAATCTAAGATTCAAATATATTATATGAATTTTTTTTCGTTTTTATATTTTTTTGAAAATCATTAACAACAAAATGCCAATAGCTTTCTGTTTTGGAGGGCAAGAAAAACATCGATGTCTTATGATTATGGCCTTTTTGTAACTTTAATTTTTAGTTGAATTGTTTAGGACAAACTAGTTTTTTAAGATCTTATGTTCCTATACCAGCCTTTGACTGCAAAATGTTCGTTTGTATAATTTTTATAAAATTTATACATTTGCTGCTACATAATAATTATATCTTAAATTTTTTTCTGTATTTTTTTTGTCTGGTAATATTTAATATATACTGAGGTTTTTTGCTGAAAACTTTCAACAGAATTCAAAAGTTTGTGTTTTGTTTATTACATATTAAAGTATAATTGAAAAAGTCATTAAGGTCTATGCAAATTCAATGAGCAGCTTATGTTTTGTTTGTACTTAAAAAAAAATAAAATAAAATAAGTTCAAAAGTTAACTAATAAAATAAACAATTTGTTGCTGTTTTATGGGCATAGTTTAAAAGAGAGCTAATTTAATTAGTTTTAATTTTGCCAACAAGGAATTTAGGAGAACGGTGTCCTGTAGGGGCAAATGACGATTGCAATAAAATTTGGCTGATTGCTAGAAAATCAATTATTTATTGGATATTAATATTCGTATTTAGTAAAAAGTGGAGAGAAAAAATTATATAAAAATTATATAATAACACTATGCTTGAAGCGTGTACTTTTTGCAGACAAGTGGGGCACCCTTAGTGTAAACTTTAATCCATTAACACTAACCGTTTTTATAGACAAGTGGGGCACCCTTAGTGTAAACTTTAATCCATTAAAACTAACCGTTTTTATAGGTTAGCGGTTAGCTTTTAAAAATTATATTTAAATGGAAACTCTAAAAACGCGATTATACCACTCATCGATTGTAAATCAATATATATGGATGGATGATTATTTCTTTATTTTATTTAGTTGCTGGACAGCAAAACTAAGCATATTGAAATTAAAGTACATGATCAGTAAAATGAAATATATATGACCTTCTCCGAGAAAAGGGACCTAGTGTGTCAAAAAACGGATTGTGTCAAAAACGGTGGATTCTGGTACCTAAAAGGGTGTAGAAACTTTAAATGCGTTTTTTTTCTCAAAACTTAATTTTCACACACTAGGTCCCTTTTCTCGGAGAAGGTCACATATACTAAATGAACAATATTGAATGCAAAGATAGCATTAATTTACAATTCTTAAAAAAAAAAAATTACAAATATAATGTTGACATATAGCACCAGTACCTCTAAAGTGAGTCAACTCAAAATTTAAAAATTTTCAGTAGAGGCAAAAGACGGGTTTTTTAATATTTACTATAAAATTTAAAAACAGTTGTTTCATTGTAAAGAATTGCGAATAATAAGTATACAACAGTAGTTGTTTTTGCGATTTTTTCAGTGATCATCATAAATAACAATTCTTTTGGTTGGAACTCAGAATATGTCTTTTTAGTGGATCCTAGAGAAGTTACTCTTACAACACAAAGAGAGTTATAACTGTATTTTTTTTTTTTTTGCTAAAGACTAGAAAAATCGATGTAAGATTTTTACAGTGGATAGATATGACCACTGTGTATCGTTTTCTTGCAAAAAGCGAAAATTTGAAATTTTGAGTTGACTCACTTTAGAGGTACAGGTACGATATATAAAAAATAATGCAATCTAAAAAATATGCAGATGTTATTGAAAATTTGGAAAACCAGTTTCGTAAAATGTTTTGCGTTGCTTACTTATTGCATGGATTACATTATTAAATCGCAATGATAAATTCATCGAATATAAAACTGTCTCTTGAAATTATTTTGTCTCCTTCAGTTTGATCACACCGTAAAGTTTTTATATATCACACCGCTATGTGGTCAAGGTGTAATGAGTTTGTACTGATGTTTGTAACTGTTCTTATATCCATCTGTGTGTACATTAGAGTGGTCCTTAAAAAATGAAAATGCGATTTTGGGTATAGGCTGGGTCCAGTTTGTTACCTTTCAATATAAAACTACAAGTTGTTATAAGAATCGGTATGAGTATTACATTATCTATTAAAAAAGCTATAAAAATTCAAAATCAAATAAAAAGTCGCTAAGAAATAGCAAATGCCCCAGACCACGTTTGTGCCAAAAAAAAAAACAAGGTCAAGAAATTTGATAAAATTTTTTCAACTTTGAGAAATTTATTAAAGCCATAATTGTTTTGTCTGTATACTTATAAGTTATAAGATATTAGGTATTGTTTTATTACCACGTTGTTAACCTATTACGCAATGAGACCGAAAATGTGAAATTTTTTTTGAGAAAATTTTGCGAACTCATTTTTCAAGTTTTAAAAAATTTTCTTAAACGAAAATTCAAAAAATGAATCTGGCACTATAAGGTTTTATTAAATATACGTCAGAAACTGTGTGAATTTTTTGGTAAATCCCTCTGCCAGAATTTTTTTCACAAAGACTTTATTTTTGCGGATTTCGATAAAAATGGGATTTTTGTTAAATGTTCTGTAAATGTACTCTTTCTTAATACTTTGCATCAAAAATTTATCAGTTTTCTACTTTTAAGTGTTATATTTTATCTCAATAGCCTAGGGTTTCGAAAACAAAATAATATGATTCCATTAATCTTTATAGAATTGGGGTCACATAGACCCCAGGCTAATAAAAGACAATTTATTCACAAAATTCAAATATTTTGTAAGCGCTGTTGTATTTTTAGATGCAACGCTTAATATATAATAACCAAATGTGTAGAACTTCTATTCCTAAAATTTGGGATAAATCCGAGAACGGGGTTATTTTTGTTAATATGTTATTATACTCTTCAATCAATTTAACATAGCGTTCTTTTTATTATTTATTTTATTTAGAAAAATATAGATAGTTATTGAACATAAAAAATAATTTTATAACAAAATTGGTTAAAAGTTGTTTTAATTTATATTCGCGGGCAATATGCAGATAATTGCACCAAAGATATATCACAATGGATTATTTTGATCCCAGGAGCACTGAAGGGTTAAATAAATAAAAATTAACCGAATTACTTTTCGTTAATTCGAAATAGTGGTTTCATCGAGTTTAATAGAAAAACTCGGTTTCCCTAATTTTTATTTAAATATATCTTAAAATCCAAAGCTGGCCTTGGCAAATAATGGGTTAGCGTTCTCGGATATATCCCAGATTTTTGGAATGGAAGTTCTACACATTTGGTAATTATATTTTTACCGTCGCATTTAAAAATTCAACAGCACTTATAAACTATTTGAATTTTTTGAATAAATTGTCTTTTATTAGTTTGGGGTCATATGTGACCCCAATTCCAAAAGGGTTAATGGGGTCATATTATTTTTTTTTTCGAAACCCTAGGCTATAGAGATAAAACATAACATTAAAAAGTAGAAAAGTGATGAATTTTTGATACAAAGTATTTAGAAAGACTACATTTACAGAATATTTCACAAAAATTCCATTTTTCTCGAAATCCACAAAAATAAAATCCTTGTCAAAAAAATTCTGCTACACGGATTTATCTCAAAATTCACACAATAATTCTGTAGCACGTGCTTAATAAAACCTTAAAGTGCCAGATCCATTCTTCGAAATATTGTTTAAGAAAAGTTTTTAAAAGTTGAAAAAGGAGTTTCCAAAATTTTATCAAAAAAATTTCCCATATTTGGTCTTAATGCGCAATAGGTTAGCAACATGGTAATAAAACAATACTTCATATCTGAGTACTTATAAGTATAGAGACCAAAAAACTTATGGCTTTAATCAATTTCTAACAGTTAAAAAAAATGCCATCAAATTTCATGACCTAGTTTTTTTTAGCACAATAGTGGTCTGGGGCATTTGCTAGTTCTTAGCGAGTTTTTATTTGATTTTGAAGTTTTATAGCTTTTTGAAAAGAAAATTATATATACTGATCCCGAATTATATAACAATTTGTCGGAAAAATTAAACTATAGGACGAAATTTTCTTAAAATCTGAAAAAAGTCATATTTTCCCCATATAAACACACTTGATATTTTCAATCACGTTGGGCCACCTCTAAATGTTTTTGATTGGCCCAAAACTTTGTATTTCTTAGTTCTTTTGTTATTCCCATATTTATAGTGGGTGCGACCGAGAATTTTAACACTTTTATATTATGGGCCACCCTAGTGTACATGTAAGTAAACCTTGTAAGCTTCTATCGGCTCAGATAGACCTAAATTGTAGTCCAAAACTAAACCCTGTAGGAAAATTCCTTCTCGATCTTCACTTAAATCTATCAAAAACAAAAATATTGTTCAGATTTTTCTTAAATTTTGTGTTTGCAAAAAATAAGTGACTTTACCGAATATGGTCAGGATCGGTCGATTTTTCGTCCTGGTCCCCATATAAATATAGCATCTGATATGAACTTTTTCAGACCTGGAAGCAAAAAATTATAAAAATTCTACTCAGATTTGGTTCATGTTTATTTTCTGTACCTAACTAGTTGGACGTAAGACCATTTCTCTATATGCGTAGTATACGATATTGTACAGTCTATCTAGACCGACTATAAGTTTGTTACTTGTTGCTGATACACTATTAAGTGGGATGATCTTTTCAAATTATAGACATAGCTTAATATAGTTAAATAGGTTTTTGCAAGTAGGTCTCGTACGTGGACTGGAGTAAAGTCTTGAGCTTGAAACATTGAATATATTTTTTGTGAAATGCTTTATATTTTTACTAGCTGTTACCCGGTGCGCTTCGCTACCCCGCTTTCCCCCCCCCCTCCCCACAATGTTATGAAAGGAAATCAAAAGTTTACAGAAAAAAAATTTTTTTTTTTTTAAATAACGAATTATTTATTGCAAAGCTCTTATTTATTATGATTACAATTCAATATTTGAAATTCGATTATAAACTATATATTTTTTTAAAATTATAATTATAATGTTTTTCTTTGTTATTGTATCTTTAAATTTATAAGTGACTCAGAGCTTCTCTATATACAATGTTATACGTAGAGTTGCTTTTTGGTAGCAAAATGAACTGTTTCTCTGGAGTTCCAACTCGTGATAATCCAACATATAGTTGGCCATGGGAAAAACATTCTTTTCGTAGATCGATTCCAACCAAAGAAAAGGTTTGTCCCTGTGACTTATTAATCGTCATCGCAAACGAAGTTTTGACAGGAAATTGTAGTCGTTTGAAAGATATCGGCAAGTCTGAAGGAATCATTGGAATCCTCGGAATGTGTGCTAACTGGCCAGCTGCAGGGCCAGTGAGGATGGTCGCCAAAATTAAGTTGTCTTTTAAGTCTTTAATAAGTAGTCTTGTGCCGTTGCACATATTAGGTGGGTTTAAATTTCTTAAAAGCATGATAGGTGTACCGACTTTTAATGGTAGATCGTGAGATGGCAAGCCAGAAGTATTAAGCGAATTTAAAAATTCTTGCGGGTAGTTGACTGCATCCTCGGTATCGGTGACTGTATCAATCGATTATTAATTTCATTGACCGTGTCGTTCCTAGGTGATACTATTGCCCTTGAATATAGCCAATGGAAGTCTTTTTCTAGTAAATGTTCAAGATCAGGATATACTGCATTTATAAGATCCTCTAAATTGTAGAGTATCCTACCCAGTGTCTCATTGAGAACGTTTTCAGAACACTTAGTGCTTAAATTCGGAGTAGGAAAAACTCCTTCCCCTAGTTTGAGCAATTGTTGTGGGAAATCTTTATGCGTGTCTCCACTAAGATGGGCTCTCATGTTAGTTCGTAAGTTCAATTTTTGAATGGAACTCCATAAAGGAGATGCTTTAAGGCATGCTTTAATAATATCTGCACGCGTCCCTTTTGTAACTACAGGGAGTGTCTGCCGAAAATCACCAGCAAACACAAACGTTACTCCCCCCATAGTGGCGCTCGAGTTTCTAAGGTCCTTTAATGTTCGGTCCACGGCTTCAACATGGGCTCTGTGACTCATGGTAAATTCATCCCACATTATAAGCGACGGCTCCTGCAACAGTTTGCCAAGTGGCCCGTCTTTGCATATGGAGCATACGGATTGTTGCTCCAGAGATACTGACAATGGGAGTTTGAATGCGGAGTGTGCAGTTTTACCATCGTTTAAAAGAGTAGCAGCAATCCCTGAAGAGGCGACTGCCAGGGCTATTTTTCCAGATTGTCGTACATCTGGGGCATCCAAAAAAAATATTTTGCCTCTTGTATTCGTCACACTGTCAATTATTGCATCAAATGCCCGCAATTGATCTGTGACTAATTTTGGTACATTTTCGTTTATAAAATCTCTTAGCTCACTGGTGTTGTATTGACGTACCAGCATTGTACCCATCGCCTCATTTTGTGAACGAATAGGAGAGGGTAATCCGAAATCATTTAAACTTTTGTCGCTTAATTCAAATAGTTTATTTTCAATTTGGACCAAGCCTTCATTGTAGATATCGTGATTAAAAGGCAAAGTAAAATTCTGATTTTGCTGTCGAACTCTGTGTCTAATATCTTCACAAAAACTTTCTTTGAAGTTGTTCCATAATTTTAATGGTTCAGATGGCTGACAAAATAGTAGAATGACTACAAACAACTCCCTCAGCTCAAATGGGCATTGCAACATCGCAGCTTCTCTCAAAGTATTTTCCCAATAATCATCAGTTTGTAGCAAACCTCTATCTCGGCAAGCTGCTTGGTACGTTTCCTTAACAACTCCATTTACAGTTTTTAAGTTTTGAATGAGGTTGGACCGCGTACGAGATGCAGTAACATTCTAAGAAAAAAACACTCCGATTGAGAAGGATGTACACCATATATTCTTCCTAAAGCAGTGTCTTTCTTTATGCCTGGATGGCCAGTTACTTTTTGACCGCGTAATCTTCTTGAAAATTTATTATTAGCCCATGTATAATAGTGTGGAACTTCGTGGTACAATAAAGTTTTTGCAAATTCGTCAGAGTTGCAGAGCTCGAAGAAAGCTATAAGTGTGGTTTTGCGAGGGTTTTGTGCAACTTGATGTGCTGTTCCTGATGTAAAGTACACCCTTTGACAGTTTTCTAAATGTACTGCCAAATGCACGACAGTGGGGTACCGATCGTGGATCGGAAATTCTAATATTCTCCATACAGATTCTGATGTACTTATGTACCGACCATTTAAATAGCTTTCAACCTCGTCATGCGGATTTCTGACGCTGAAAGTAGCTTGGTCCGATCCTTTATTTATATATTTACATATATATTTAATTGCCTGAACTGAATGGCAGTATTCCATGTTAATATTGGCGTTAAATGATCGACACAATATTGGGTAATACGGGACAATCCACCTATTGTCTATGATAATCTGTCTTCCTCTAATGTTCAAGATAGCATTTCGACCCCCACTTTCCGTGTCGCGACGACGATATACTGGATAACCGTCCTCTCCAGTCTGGGTTTTGTTGACAAAACGCCGGGGGTATTTTTTCGAACAAATACCATTTTTCATACATGGTGACGTTGAATTTTGATCTCCGCATGGTCCATGCACCATATTTCTGGTCACAATATCGAACAATACGGGATCTTCATCCTTATCTGGTAATTCGGCAACTATTATGCTGTCAATTTCATCTGATTGTAATTTTTTTTCAAACCAAAACAATATATGACAATGAGGAAGACCTCGTTTTTGCCACTCAACACTGAGCATATGGCACTTAACTTTGCCAAATATTTCGTCTTTTGTGAATAAGTTTATAATTTTCTTCATTTTTAAATAGAATACCCTTGAAATTATGTCATGACGATCAAATGACCGTTGGCCAGGTGATAGCTCTTCCTTAATTTCGGGCCATTCCGGGTTGCACGTAAAAGTCACAAATAAATCGGGTCTCCCTTAGATTCGGACATACGTCATTGCGTCCTGAGTTTTTTCGTGCATATAACGTGGGGATCCCGTGAAAGTTGAAGGCAAGATTATGTGTTGTCCAATATTTGCAGGGTTTGCATTAGCATCCTGATTTAAGGCATCTCGTAGATGTATATAGTCATCAGCTCTCAATTGTTGTTGATTTTGACGTATGTAATTTAGTCTTTCTGATATAATTTTAGCCATCATGTCGACACAGTATTGACTGAACAAATCTCTGTAATAATGTAAGGGATTAAAACTGTCAGCTCTGACCATCAGCCTATATGCATAAAACTGCATACATGAAACAGTTTTATTCCTCGCTGAATGTTGTTGAGAGATTGTCAAATAATAACCATTTTCGCCTTTTACAAACATTAGAGGGTATTGCAGAGGATCGTACGCACGATGCAATTCTGACACCCTTTTTAGTTGCCCATCTCTACAATTAATAACTATATCCCTAGGACCTTTGTCTTCGTCAACTAATAAGACTGCTACTTCGTTTACAGTAGGTGAATTATATCTTCCTTGATGTTGATCTTGTGGAGTGTGGTCGGCGTTGATTATCAATTTCAAGTTGTCTGATGAAAAGTTATGCTCTAAGTTGTATTTGAAACTGCGAATGTATGGATTATGGCTGCATAAAACAGATGTTAACTCGTTGATTAATCCTTTTTTTAGATTGTTAGCAATACTAAATCGCAATGATAATTGATCGGCTTCAGATATAAAATAAATCTGCAGAAACTGGGGACTTTGACCTGAAGGTGGTATGAGACTACCGATCCTATGGTACACCTGCCCTTCTATCTTAAATGTAGGCATAAAGTTTCCTTCGCGAATTTCTTTACCACCGAATGACGTCATCTGAAATAATGTATTGTACCTGCGTATGTTATTTAAGAAATGCGCCGATAGTGGATGAGAACCTGAAAGAAGATCTTTTACTGGTAGTGGTGGTTCCAGTATATTAGGGAGAACCACTTTGCCTCCAGCACAGCACATACCATTGGGTTCATCACTCCATTTTTTAGCAAAGCACGTAGGGCAAATGTTGTTCATTTGTCCAACTTTTACACTATTTTGTATCGCATAATCTATATTTGGATCATAATTGAAAGCTGATCTATTCCCATGAGCGACAATTCGACTACGCGCTCTAGTCGTAGATATCCGTTGTCTTTTTGCTGCAAGCTGCTGCGTACGTTCAGTACTGGACTCCCTAGCACGGGCCTGCATTGTTCTTATATTTTGGCTATCGAGGCGCTGCGAACGTTCGGTGCAGGACTCCCTAGCACGCGCCTGGGCTGTCTTTATAAATTGGATATCGAGGCGTTGCGAGCATACAGTACAGGACTCCTTAGCACGGGCCTGCGTTGTTCTTATATTTTGACTATCGAGGCGCTGCGAACGTTCAGTAGAGGACTCCGTAGCACGGGCCTGCGTTGTTTTTATATTTTGGCTATCGAGGCGCTGTGAGCGTTCACTACAGGACTCCTTAGCACGGGCCTGCGTTGTTCTTATATTTTGGCTATCGAGGCGCTGCGAACGTTCAGTAGAGGACTCCGTAGCACGGGCCTGCGTTGTTTTTATATTTTGGATATCGAGGCGCTGTGAGCGTTCACTACAGGACTCCTTAGCACGGGCCTGTGTTGTTCTTATATTTTGACTATCGAGGCGCTGCGAACGTTCAGTAGAGGACTCCGTAGCACGGGCCTGCGTTGTCTTTATAAATTGGATATCGAGCCGCTGCGAGCGTTCAGTACAGGACTCCTTAGCACGAGCCCGCGTTGTTCTTATATTTTGGCCATCGAGGCGTTGTGAGCGTTCAGTACAGGACTCCCTAGCACGGGCCTCCGTTGTTCGCATATATTGGCTATCGAGGCGCTGCGAGCATTCAGTGCAGGACTCCGTAGCACGCGCTTTTGACATTAACTCTTTACTACTCGAGAGACGCTCCGCAGTTTCAGAAGAGGACTCTTCAGCACGCCGTATTTTAGCTGCTCTTGTCATAGATATTTTTCGTGACAGATTGGTTTTTTTTTTTTTTTTTGGCATTTTATTGTTGTTTCACAGTAATTGAAGAAAAGTATGGTTGCAACAAATTTCTTTACATCATATATTTAAGCAATTTTGCTAAAATGCAGGAAAAATAAAAATGTAGTTGAGAAAATAACTTTGCATTAAACTCACCCACGTGGAATTCAGCTTCTAACTGCAGAAATTGTCATTAAAATACTACAAATATTACATATTATTATTTTTAATCAATTCTCCCCAAGAAGTATTGTGCAATTAAAATATTTTATTTTATTTTATATTTTCTTTATTTCAATGCCTGCTGATATAAAAATTTTTTGGTTTTTTCACTCAGTGCAATAATTATAAAATTTTTTGGCATTTCTACTCTGAAGCAAGCTAAATTTAGATGCCCATGGAAGAACATGGATTTTCAAAATTAAATCCGGCAACACTTAACTATTAGATTTTTCTCAAATTTAGTTTGTATATGGTTTGTATATATTTTTTGACCGAGTCCTCATATAAATATAGCATCCGATATGAACCTTTTTTTATCCGAAGGCAAAAAAATTAATAACAATGCCACTCAAATTTGATTTATAATTATTTTCTTTATCTAATTAATTGGTCATGAGAGATAGGCAGACGGTATCGTATAGTCGGTATAGACCGACAATAATTTTTCTACTTGTTGATCTTGAAGATTTTTGTTGTTTGTGATTTCCGGGATTGGTTAGCCTCACATTTGATTTTTGACTATGGCGACTTTTAAATTTGGCGATTCCGCCCATAATTTCCATGACCTCTCACACTGCCAGTTAATGTACTTGTCAAAATTTTCAAGATCGTCGCTTTCATAATACTTTATATTTTTGTAATGGAGGTGCCACGCCCACTAATCCTATCCCGCACATTTTTTGTCAGACTACTCACATTAATATCTGATGGACTCGTGCAAAATGTCAAGTCTTCCCCTTTTATAGTACACCAATTATATGATATTAGATATATACTTTACATGGGCGGTGCCACGCCCACTGCTCCGATCACGCCCATTTTTTTGTCTAACTAATCACATGATTAACTTATGGGCTCACACAAAGTCCCAAGACTCTCACTATTACAGTACTCCAGATGTATGGTATTTTATGTTTAATTTCTATGGCAGGCGCCACGCCTATTGGTCCAATACTGCCTATTTTTTTTCCGACAACTCACATTAATAATAGGTGACATCAGAAAAATTTGAAAAGCTCTCTCTATCACTGTACTCGAGATATATAATATTGAATTATTACTTGTATGGGAGGCCACGCCCACTTATCCGATCGCGCCCATTTCGGGCGTAGCTACTAATATTAACAATAGATGACCTTACACAAATTTGCAAAGCTCTCCTTATCACAGTACTCAATATATGTGTATAGCACTTCCCATATCCGCACTAAGGCTCTGTGAAAATTTCAGGAAGATCAGATATGTAGTTACGGAGATTACCTCCTACAAACAAACAAACAAACAAACAAACACACATTACCTCTTTATAATATTAGTATAGATTAAAATCTTCTAAAATCTTCTTCTAAGGTGTCCCACTTTTTGTGCCCTAAAAATCCCTATTCACTATAGCCCAATATCTCTTCACTGGAGGATCTGCCTCCCTTGGTACAAAAATCAAATTGTTGTTCTTGTACCACTCAAGAGCTTTCTTACGATAGTTACAGGATGCCAAATCGAGCCAAAAATATGTGGACGTTGTGTAGGCTTATATGTGTGGTCACAAGCGATAACCGCCTAAGTCGACTTAAGAACGATTTGAGTTATGTATCCTACCATATTCTACTATATTATATTTACGCGAAATCCCCATTTTTTCTAACACTGTTTAATAAAAAGTTATTAATGAAAACATACTGACCTAAGTCGTAACGAAGCCCCATTACATTTATGTAAAAAGTCATTTTTCTCGAAAGCATGACTTTCGAGTTAGGCGGTTATTGCTTGTGACCACAGATATAAGGAAATTTTTTTTTTTTGAAACACTGCCACTCACATGAATAAAAACAATACTCTGTTCTAGAAAAAAGTGAAACCCGGTTTGAATTCAAATTAGGAGATATTTATTTGAAATTTGTTTCTTAAATTTTATACAACATGCTTTTTTGGGTCACTTGAATAAAAACATTAATAAATATAAAGAAAAACAAAAAAATTCTTAAAAAAAAAGAATAGTAGTGTATGTTTTAAAACCTATTATAATAGTTTAATAATTTCTAGATTCTCCTTCATATAAAATTACCTCGTAGAGGCGGTTAGGCAATGAGTTATAAAGACTCTTAATGTAATTGAGAGAATCTCTGCTCCAGAAATTTTTAATGGCATTTATGAGTGACATTTTGTCATTAAATTAAACCATCCCCAAACCTTCTCAATAATAGTAAGGTCTGACAAATACGGAGGCTATAACAGCAATTCGATGCTTTCTGCTTGAATCCAAGTTGTAACCATTCGAGCGGTATGGATGGGATCATTATTATGTTGGGAAATCCATGGTAGTGGTCCAAATATGTTTTCTAATTCAGGAAATTCCCTTTCTAATACTTCTTTATCTGCCACCGCATTCATTTTGGAAGTCATGAATTGTAGATAGCTGGTACCAAAATAGGACATCGTTCCCCACCTGTGGTGGGTTACTAAAAACGTGTGCTTCTTTACACAGATCATGGAAAAAAAAGTTAAACCCATCGGCCCCATCCAGGTTAATTTTTTTTTCATCGAAAATATGACACGTTGCCATTCAGATTTCCCTGTCATATAAAAACGTGATGTTTTAATTGTTTTTCAGATTTAATTTCCGCTGCTGACTGGCGGGTAATACCATGCAAAAGTCAACCTGCCGTCCAATTTTTAAATTTTAATATAAATAATTTTTACTGATACCATTTCAAAGAAAGGGGTATACAAATATGACAATAGTTTGTTAGATGTATTTTTGAATAATTTTTTAGCCCCTACTTTTCCAGTAAGAAAGGAAAAGTGTAATTAACTAATTTTGAAAATAAAGAGAGTCTCATTTCTGTCAAATTACAAAATGCTTTTTTTACTATAATTTATTTTAGAATTTATGTCTTTTATACGCTAAATTAATAAACTAGCTCTTATATTCACTATAAACAACTTTTGCTTATCTATTTGTCATACAAATAACCTCAGAGCTTTCCTGTATTTTATAAGCATCCTCTAAATAGATGTGTGTTTGTTGTCATATCTGTCACGGATGCTTTTTGCCTCCAATTATTAATGGCATTAATACATTCTCACATTTTAATGATAACTGTGTTGGTCAGGTTTGTCTGCATAATTTTGTATGTAATTATGAACAATGAATAACTTTTACTGTATAATATTAGACTAGAAAGATCACTGAATGTCATGTCTGTCACTATGGAATTTCCCTGGTGTGAATTTGATGACGTGAAATACATAGGCTGATTTTGCAAGAAATTGAACAATACAATAATATTAATTATTTATTGTAATGAATCTTAAAAAACACTTTCACAAAACACAACTTGCGAATAACTGCTGATAAAATTATTTTTGGACTTTATGTGTTTTTACAACTTCCTTGGCTTAACTGGTTTGCTTTTCTACCGGCTCTGTTGGGCGTTCTATTAGAAAAAGTTGGCATTGCCTGGTTTGTGAAATATTTAACAAATGTTGCATTATGCGTTTTTTTAAACAAATTTTCTGAATATTTGTAAGTTAACTATCCTTTCAGGAAATATTTGGAAATAAAAAAATGCGCTCTTCTAATTTTTGTTTTTCCTTGATTGAAACAGAATTTCATACTTTGAAATATTCTCAGAAGAATATTTAATTTATTGCATCAAATGATGTAAATTCTTTTCGGTTGTACAACTTTCTGAAAATAATTAACAACAACATTCCATTCTGCTTCAAAGGGCAAGAAAAAAATCTCTGTTTTAAGATTACAACCTTTTTGTAACTTTCTTTTATGGTTCAATTTTTTAGGCTGAACTATTTTGAAGATATGACTTTCTTCTCCTCCTTTACCATCCTTTCAGTGCAATATGTTCGCTCGTATAATTCTAATAAAATGTATACCTTTGCTGGCACATAATAATTATATCGTAAAATTTATAATTACTTCAGCTGTTCTTTCCGCTGGTAATTTTTAATATATACTGAGGTTTTTTTTAAAATTTTCAACAACAACAAAAAATACTTTACAAAATAATGTAATAATTATTAAACAAAATGTGTGTTTTGTTTATTAAACACCAAAGTATAATTGAAAAAGTCATCAAAGTCGATGCAAAGTTAATGAGCAGCTTATGTTTTATTTATACAAATAAACAAAAACAATAAAAAAAAAATTCAAAAGTAAACTAATAAAATAAACAATTTGTTGCTGCTTTATGGGCATAGTTTAAAAGTGACTTAATTTAATTAGTTTAAATTTTGCCAACAAGGAACTTAGAAGGACGGTGTCCTGTAGGGGCAAATGGCGGTTACTATGAAATTTGGCTCAGTGAAAGAAAATAAAATATTTAGAAATATTTAAGATTCGGTATATTAACAGACTAACTTTAAAGAAATCATGAAGTTCAAAGATGAAAAATCGACAAAATTTAAAATTAAATTTGCAGCATTTGTTCTAGGAAAACTTAAGGCAGAAAAATTAGTTTTAAGAATAAAAACCCTAATGGCACAATTATGATAGAAATATTTTAAAGAATGTAACTTAGAAAACTTAAATTAAAAGTGCAGTGTATATATTTATAATAAGTGAAGAAGAAAAAATAATTTAAAGAAGGGCCCATATGTTTTAAAAAAGTTTTAACAACAAAAACTATTTTTAAGAAAATAAAGAAATAAATGTAACTAGCAGCCCTCGAAATTCGAGCGCAAATTCTAGGAAATTTTATTTTTTCATTAAATAAAGACCCTAAAAGTATGCTAATCAATTATAGCCAATTCACAAATCAACACAAAAAATAAACCAATTTTTATCACAAACACATTAACAAATTTAATAAACACACACATAGCATTGTATAATTTTAGTAGCAACCTTAAATGCAATTAATTTACTCCGAATAAAGGAAAAAATTTAAAAATCTGTAAATCTGCAAAACGGCTAAAAAGAAATACCTTTCAAATAATATACGTTTGGTCAAAATCGGGATAAAACGGTAGAACAAAACATCAGTCACATGAAATCGCGTAGCCTATTAATATTATAGATAGCAATTGTTCCAGAAATTTAAAAAAAAAATCTATAAAGTTTAAGATTAAACGAAGTGGAATTTTTTTTTTTAGATAAATGCAGATGTTTATGTGAAAGTTTGTATAAATAAGAAGAAAAGAAGGGAAAATTTGTTCTATTTAGAGAAATTAGAGAAGAAAAATTTATAGAGAGCATATAACCCACCTGTGCCTCTAAAGTGAGTCGACTCAAAATTTACAAATTTTCAGTACAGGCTAAAAACGGTTTTTTTTTTAAATATTTACCATAAAATTTAAAAACAGTTGTTTCATTGTAAATAATTGCGAATAATAAGTATACAACAATAGTTCTTTTTGCGATTTTTTCAGTGATCATCAAAAATAACAAGTTTTTTTTGAGTACAACTCAAAATATGTCTTTTTAGTGGATTCTTAAGAAGCTAATCTTTTAACACAAAGAGGGTTACAACTGTATTTATACCATACTAGCTGGACCCGGCAAACGTTGTTTTGCCCTCAATGAATTTTTATTTTAGTTAGAATCTGTATATACCTATATAAAATGTGTGACGAAGATCTCCAGATAATAAAATGAGAGCTTCACCAAAAAATCTTTCATTGCCTTTCAAATCTTTTATCAAATCAAATCACAATGTTTGTGAGCCATGGTACATTCATCCCAAATAAAAATACTGCATTTTTGCAGAACTTTTGCCACACCGGAATGTTTTTTGATATTACAGACGGCATTCTCATTTTTTTGTACGTTTAACGGTGATTTGAGTGCTGAATGAGCTGTGCGGCCACCATGCAATAATGTAGCGGCTTTTTCCTTCTTTTTCGTTAGAATATTTATATATAAAAACGTTTGTGAGTTTATTTATTAAAATTTATATAAATTTGACAACTCATTATTTTTCGAACGACAGCGCCATCTACCGGGTCCAATAAAAAAATGTTTCTAACATACATATATGTACATTCTTAGTTTCATTAAAATCACACCATAAATAAGAATATTCGAAATAACTTTACCCAGCGCCACCTATCGGGTCCATTTATACATACAAAAATTTCTTATGACGAAACATACGTTCATTCTGAATTGCAGTCAAATCGCGCTGAAAGTAAAAATTTTTGTTTTTAACTTGACCCCAACGCCAGCTAGAGGGTTAAAACTAAAAAAAAAAAACACAGAAGAGCTCGAACCGAACCTATGCTGGAAATCCTACCTCGACAGCTCTTATGGTTCCGGAGATCATTCGTTACAATCGAATGCATCAACGTTTTTATATATACGCCACGCCCCTTTGCCACTAACAACTTTATATAGCTAAGGTCTTATTATTTCGCAAAAATATCCTTTTGTGAAAATTTCATGACGATCCTTCCAGTAGTTTAGAAGATATTACGATTTTTTATTTTTCTAAAAAGGGGCGTGGTCCCGCCGACTTTTCTTCTTGTATGTATTTCTATTCATGCTAATACCATATGTACCAAATATGACTGCTGTAGGTAAAAAAATTCCCGTGATACGACTTTTTCAAATTTTTGGTTATATGGGCGTGGCACCGCCCCTTTGTCCAATCAAAAATTTATATAGCATATTATTCCTTCCAGAGTCACAGTAACACGCTCTGAAAATTTCAGGAAGATCGGTTCTTTGGTTTGGCCTCCTATTAAGCACAAACAAACACACATTCATTTTTATATATATACACTGTCGGACAAAATAAAGTATAAAAGTATAATTTTTTCTTATATTTGTGAAAAAAAATCATTCATTGGTATAAAATGTCAAACAAACTGATGAATTCATTTATTGTATCTTAAATACTATAGAAATAATAATAAAACAAAAACATTTAACATAAAATATTACATAATAACTTATAAAATTTAAATTAGGTTATTTTTTGGTTGGACAAAATAAAGTATAAATTTGATTTATCTTTAAAGAAAATCTTAAATATGCAACAAATTAATATTTTGTTGCACCACCTTTGTTATTTATGACCTCTCTGAGTCTTTTAGGCATACTTAATGTCAAATTTTTAAAAATATTTTTTGGAATCGCATTCCATTCGACTTGCATTTTATTCCAAAATGTATGAATGTTTGTCCGCGACTCCATCGGAATTTTGTCATCAAGTATGGTCCACAAGTGTTCTATTGGACTTAAGTCGGGACTCTGAGCAGGCCACTCCAATTTTTCAATGTTATTTGCAACAAAAAATTGTTTTGCGACTTTGCTCGTATGTTTGGGGTCATTGTCTTGTTGAAATAAAAAGTCCCCCAAACCCATTTCTTCAGCACTACTGTTAAGATTTTCTTGCAAAATACTAACGTAGTGCTCACCAGTCATTCTTGAATCTATTTTGACCAGACGTCCCGCTCCTGCGGTTGAGAAACAGCCCCACACCATGAGACTACCGCCACCATGTTTCGCCGTATGAGTAATATTTTTTGCTTTGAGTCTCTGTGAAGGTTCACACCGCACTCGTTGACGACGTTTTATATTTTTAAATTCAAATTTGGACTCGTCTGACCAAATCATGCGATTCCAAAATGATTCCGGCATATTTACATATTTTTTGGCGAAGCCCAACCGCTTTTTTATGTTTACAGCACGTAATAGTGGCTTTTTCTTCGCATAGGAGCTTTTTAAACCGCTACGGTTGAATGGTCTTTGTACTGTCCGGGATGAAATATTTAATTTTAACTCTTCCTTTATATTTCTGGCAGAAGTAAATGGATTTTTTTTGCCAGAATTGCAATATGGGCATCATCACGAACTGTGGTCTTATTTTTTCTACCACATAGCTTCTTTAAACTTTCGTTTGAATTTCTCATTTTAAACATTTCAAATATTTTTCTGGCTCCAGGTAATGAAATATTATATATTGTGGATAAATCTTTGTATTTCATCCCATTTTGACGATCTTTTACCAGCATATCTTTCAAATCTTTTGACAAAGGCTTCATTTCGGGTTTCTGTCGAAATATTTTCAATTATTTGATGAAATTGACTATTTACATACATTCTTCTATAAACACGTTTTAAGAATCTTGAGATTTTAACAATAACTTACCTCTTTTTTATTAAATTTCGTAAATAGTTCAAACAAAATATTTTAAAAATTTTCACCAAAAAATAATTTCACTTTATTTTGTCGCACTATTATAATACCGAACTTAATTATTTGATCGCAAGAACAGAAAAAGAAAGTAAAACATAATAAATTTTGTTTTTAATGTAAACATTATATGTTTATCTATAACGGGACTGCAAAAAAAATTATCCTAATGCTCTTAAAGCCAAATTAAGAGCAATTATTATTGATTTTACTCTTTTATACTTTATTTTGTCCGACAGTGTAGATAGATTGAAAGCAGATTAATTATGATTTAAGATAAAATGGGGCGAAAAAGGGGGACTTGGTAATAAAAAAATGTATGGCTACCTTACCTGTAGATAAAAAGTGTATAAAACTTTAGATAAATACATATTACAAAAAAATTATTTTGTATAGCAAACATTGTTAGTGGTATAAGTAAAAAAAAAAGGGGGCGGTGAAATGGGCGTGGTTCATAGTTATATGGCGACGTTAACAGTATTAAGAGCAATATACTACCAAATAAAAAAATCCGTTGGAAGGAACAAATTTGTACAGAGAAAAAAAAGTTTAAAACTTTCAAACAAAATTTGGCGTGAAAAGGGGCGTGAAAGGGGGCGTGGCGTAAGAAATGTTTATTTCTACCTCGCCTGGAGTATAATGTGTATACAATTTGAAGTAAATCTGTTAAAAACTATATGGGAGCAATTACATAATTTTAAAAAAGTGGGCGTAAAAGTGGGCGTGGTCAAAAAAAAAGTACCCTATTAATCATGCCAGAGTCCCAGTTAAATGCTGTGAAAATTTCAGGAAGATCGGTCCAGAGGTTTGGTCTCCTATAAGGTACACACAAACAAACAAACAAACAAAAAAACAAACACACATTCAATTTTATATATACAGATACCACTATGTGGTTTGGGTATAATGACTTTGTGCTGCTGTTCGTAACTACCAAAAATATTTGACCTAGACCCATCTTTTATTATACTGATCGACTCAGAATCATTATTTTTGGATTATTTTTGGACTGCTGACTAACGGATACAATAAACATACATACAAACCCAATTTGACTAAGATCTATGTGATAGTTTGGATCTTACGGCAATTTATGTCGATTTCATAGGGGTCATTTGTATGGGGACTAGGTCTGAACATGCTCCGATTTTCACCAATTTCAACACCATTCATCCCATGACCGATGAAAGCTTAAGTACCAAATTTCATCAAAATATATTCATATTTGCGACCTGAAGTTTGATTACAAGTTTACATGGACACACAGACGGACGGATGGATGGACAGACATCGCTAAAACGACTCAGAAAGTGATTCTGAGCTGATCGATATAATAGAAGATGGGTCTAGGTCAAATATTTTTGGTAGTTACAAACAGCAGCACAAAATCATTATACCCAAACCACATAGTGGTATAGGGTATAAAAAGTTCATATCGGATACTATATTTATATGGGGACTAATTCGAAAAAATGAACCGATCCTGACCATATTTGGTTATGTAACTTATTTTTTGCAAAAATATATACAAACCAAATTTGAGAAAATTTAAGTGAAGATCGGGAATCAGCTTCATCTGGGGGCTATGACTATGAATTGTTCTATAGGGTTTATTTTTGGACGTAATAAACATTGATGAACGCAATTTGACTGAGATCTGTATGATAATTTGGATATTATGGCAATCTAAGTCAATCAGAATGGGTTATTGTATGGGGACTAGGACTGAACATAAACTGTTTTACACAAAAAACCCGGCTGTCAAACAAAAACAAATTACCAATATGTTAGCAATTACATTTCAGGTGTCAAATGCTGCTAGGGATTGCAAATAGCAAGATATTAAAATCCGTTTTCATACAACTGACAATAATTGACATTACCACTGACACAGCGAAAACCAGGCATTAGGCCTGAGAGTGTGTAGATCAGAAGTATAGTCAAGTAAAGACAATTGAAGAAGAAGAATAGCCAATTAAAGAGATGTGAATAATTTTCGTTGCGGAAGGAGAAACTTTGCAGGGGGCAGATGAGTAAGAACATTTCGAGAAGAGATTTTTATTTTATAATTTATTTTAATTTGATCCGATAATTAATTTTTTGGGATGAGGAAAACTGATTAGAATTTTTATGATTTTGCTTTGCATAGTCAAATATAATTGGACAGTACATTTTTAAAAAGGAAACTTCTTGCAAGGGGGTGGTCCCAGAACAAGCCATACTGACGTATAAATGGCGGTAGTTGTTTCAAAAAAATTGGCAGCCAGAGAAAAAGTGGCAGCCAGAGAAAGCTTATGTTTTAAGTTAAAAGTGCCACGTTGTTTATAATTTTTTTTTTTTGAGTCATCAAAAGTAAACGATTTCAGTTAATTTGTAAAGGTAGAAAAAATTGTTCACCGTTGAGTAATTGAATACTTTAATTTTAAAGGTCTCAGTGTATTCAATATTAAAACCGAACTAGGTTCTATGTGGTCTTTCGTTTACGTCTATGAATTAATGGGTGGCGGAGTTTAAACGACGCTGCACAAGCTGTAAAGACGAACACCGTAGTCATCGAAAAATTACGGTGGCTATTCCATAAATGGTTAAGAAAGTCCACAAAATAGTATTATACGACGACTGCAGGACGATTGGGTTAGAAACGAAGACATTTGTGGGAAGAGCTGGACGGAATGCAAGGCATTCTTAAACGAGTGTGTTGTCTCCAGATGGTAAGTTAGGTGGGACGGTAGTGACAATGGACGTGTTATATATGCCTTCAATCGCGATGTGACGTTCGTGGCGAAGCGTCCAGATTTTGGTTTCAGCCTGAGTATGGGCTTTTTGCTTACGGGCCACGGGTCTTTTAATGCAGTTTTGCATAGAAGAGCCATGGCTTATTCGTTTGAGTGTGACTGTGGACCTTTTACCGAGGACTGGATGTTTTGTGCAAATGCACTTTTTACTCGGACATACGGGACCTGGATTCTCTGGGTGTCGTATTGACGGACGATGATTGTGATGTCAGTGGTGTGCATGCGAATGGTGAGAGAATGCGTTGTATGAATGAGTTTGCGTGCGAAGTCTTCAAAAGAAGACGTCTAAGAAGGGTTTGATCGCACACGCATGTTTACATCCACAGGATGTATGCATGCATGTGTACCCAAGACCTTCTAGAAGGCCTTAGTTGTGGACCTATACACTCACCCACAGGTACCACGGGAAGTCAGATGCCCCTGGAATCATTGATTTCAGCTGACTTGAGGGTACGGCCCCTTGGGGAGTATCGTGGTGGCTGTGGTTTATACCCAAATCGCGGGGAGAGCATAGCTCCCTGTGGAGTTGCATTCAACCGGGTGCTGTGGCCGTAGAACAGCAGAGGTGTGTAAGGTAGGCCTCGACTCCCCACCAAGGAGTGGGATTTGTTGCCCAAATGCAAAAATCTTGAATTGGTAACGGAGTGTAGATTAACTGCACAATGGGGCGGTAGTCGGCGTATATTCCGGTCCAGTGTTCAGAGCACCGTGAGGTTATGTCAACGAGACGGGTTCCCACTTGAAACGCAAGAGACTTTTGTACGATCTTCGGCTGAAGGTGCCTGGACTAGCAGAGGTAATAGGCACTTCCAGAAGTTCTATACATCGCTTAATGACCGAAAATTTTGAGATCAGAAAGCTGACCGCAAGATCATGCAGATGCTTGAAAAGAATATTTGGTAATATTCTAGCGCAATGAGACATGGACCCACAACTTCAGAACTGAGACAGTGGAACAGTAGACTGATTAGTGGAAGTACCCTATGACTTTTGCTTTACAGACGGATAAAGAGAGAGAATATTGATTATACATTAATATTTTTTCTCATTTATTTATTTTAGTCTATGTAATAAGTCATTACAGACACTAAAATCATAAAATAATAAAATATACAAAAAATTTTACCATATGAAATGAATAATTTGTGAATTTAACAGTTTAAGTACAGAAAAATGTAACGTTCTACAATATTAACGTTTAGAGAATAATCAATAAATTGATAGAAATCATTAAAGTTAGTGCATAATGTCCTTAACGGATCGGCGTTGGCATAGTTGGTATGGAAAACTTGAACTGAAAGTGGATGAAAGTTACGTGCAGGTCACTGAGTGAAATATTACATAACAAAAATTCAGAGAATACATCATCATTAATCAGATTTAACAAAAACTTCACATTTAGCATGGTTCTACGGCTTTTGTGTGGTGTTGGCAATTTAATTAACGCTAATCCACTCGCATAAAATGGCAAAGTTGTTGCCGCATTTCAAGACACACATCGCAAACAGAACAAAAGAAATTGTTTTTAGAATGGATTCTGTGGATATTGTATAAAGGATCCCAGATAGTTGAGCCATATTCAAGTATTGGTCTTACGAGGGATGTATATAGCAGTTTAGTGATATGGGGATCAGTAAATTCATTGGCCAATCGCTTAATAAAAGCAAGTACGCCTCTAGCTTTATTGACCGTCATATTAATGTGTGAAATGAAACTCAGTTTTGCATCAAACAAAATCACCTGATCCAGAAAGATTTGAACTGCTACCAACGGTTGTCCATTTCCTCATATTCAGTTCAATTAAATTTATATTGCATCACATAAAGAAGTTGTCATTGCAAAATTTAATAAAGTTCGGGAGATCATTTATAAATAAAGAAAAAGAATTGGACCCAGACGGCTGCTTTGCGGAACTACCACATAAGTCTACCGCATAAGTAACACTGCTGTCTATCACATAAATAAAGATTGACCCATTTTAGACTATTGGGAGTAAACCCCAAGCAAAATAATTTGTTTAGAAGAGGATTATTGTTAACTTTATCAAACGCCTTGCTATAGTCGGTGTATCAACAGTCTGTTTACTATTTACAAATCCTCAGTTGACTAAATTTGTTCATTGTAAAAGACTAGTTATAGTTGAGCAACCCTTCCGAAATTCATGTTCATACTAAGGATGATACCTTATGGCTTACGAAGTCTGTGATGAATTTTTCAAAAAATTTTGGGAATTGGACTAAGTTTGACAATTTCTCTACAGTTTGTTACATCAGATTTAAAACGGATTTAAATAATGGAATAATGTATGAATTTCTGCAGCAGTTAGGAAAGTAACCATATTTGATTGATTGGGAACACCATCAGGTCCACGGTTAAATTAAGTTTTTAATCTCCTGAATTCACGTGCCACGTCAGCAAGTTCAATAAATGGTAAACGAATTGTTTGATTTGAAGCCAGGTCAAAAAGACAACAACTAGAGTTATCATATTGGGCCTCCGAATAAGTTGTACCAAAAAAGTCAGCAAACGTGTTACAGATTCGTAGTTTTGAAATTTCAGAACAGGCGGAAATTCGCGAGATCTTCTCTTAGAATTTACAAAATTGTAGAACGATTTTGGTTACAGCTTGAAATTAGTTTTCATTTTATTTATTTATTTATTTATTTGTTATAAAATTCAGGGGCAAATCGCCACATTCTTTATCGAAATTTTTCGATCGAAATTATTTTTTTATTTTCCAAAATAAAATATTTATTTATTTATTTATTGTTCGTTTAACTTATAATTACAAATTATAAGAAAACGTAGTTGAGAGCAATAGCATCGTAGGCCTTCAGCTCTTTGTATTAAAATAAAATATTATAATTTATTTAATAACTTAAAAATAATACGTATATACATATTTACATGTTTTATATTTCATTGTAAAGATTTGATGTTTTGAGAAATTTAGTCAACAGGGCAATATTATCTATAGAAGGATGGAACAGTGGATACAAAGGGTCGGAAATTTGAAATATGGCATTACGGGAGTTATTAGTTTTCGGGCAGTCACAAAGGAAATGTGATGGATTTGTGGGATATGGGATGTTACAGTTACAGAAAGGTGTGGTATTGTTATTAAATAAATGTCCATGTGTGACTCTAGTATGACCTAGGCGTAATCGCTGGTATTTAGTACAATCTAGTCTACTAACATTCTTCATATTGTCGTTCATGTAGCTGTAAATGGTTTTCATATTTCGATTAATATTTCTATACCAGATAGACGTTGTGTCAAAAATTAGGTCTTGTTCATTTTCTGTCAATTAATGATAGCAAGTCTTTTCGATTGAAGTTTTGAGTTAAATGTAAAGGATGTTTCGCAGCAGCCTTGGCTGCAAGATCCGCAAATTCGTTTCCCTTTATTCGGCTGTGTCCAGGGACACAAATTAGTATAATTTTTGGAGATTTTGCAGTTAGAGTGCTCCTACACACAGAAAACAGATTCATTGTGGCTACCGAATTTATTACCAACCGTATTGCGATAATGCTAATAACTAACCGATTTTCGGGTTCACAATGATAACAATTCTATTGCCTTAACAGTAAATATTTTATCATAATAGAAAATTTGCAGATGATATGAAATTTCTGTTGATACAATCGAAAATACAGTTGTTCCACTTAAGACCAATTCGGTTGGCAAATATTTTTTCTGTGTGTAATGTTGGAAATGTAATACCCATTATTTGAAACATTCTGTATTGCTTGTATTAATGATAGAGAGTCTGAGCATATAGCGAATTTTCCTTGCTTATTCTTCACATATGATACAGCTTCATAAATTGCTATTAATTCGGCCGAAAATATGGAGCTGTGGGTTGGTAAGTTTGAAATTTTAATAATAGTATATTCTGTTGTAATGCTAAATGTTACTGAAAAATCAGTTTTGGATCCGTCGGTGTATAAAAATTGAAAATCCTTAAGATTATCCTTGATCGTGCTAAACATTGTATTAAATTGAGATATATCAGTAGTGAATTTTGATAGTTCATGCAGGGATATATCGATGGTCGTAGGGTCTGATGACCAAGGGGGGAGCTGTTTCATCCTGTTCTTAGGAATATGTAAAGGGATGTCTAATTGATTACAATTTCGTATTGTCCTGTAAATGGCTGATGTTACTTTGGGTATTTTTTTTTTGAAATTTTAACTTTCTTTGCTATCTGATGTAGCGGAGTATTGGTATTATATAACAATATACGAACGAGTTTTGTAGTTTCAATTTCTCGTTGTGTATTTAATGGTTTAATGTTAGCTTCAAACAACATATTGTTTATTGGCGTAGAACGGAAAGCGCCGAGTGAAGTTCTAACAGCTGAGTTAATTATTGAATCAATTTTTCTAAGTTGGGATCTAGGAGCTGATCCATAGAGTGGAAGACCATAATTTATTTTTGAGATTATAAAGGCTTTGGTAACTGAAATGAGAGAGATTGCATTGCAGTTAAATCTTGTGCTAGCAAGACATTTTAAAATGTTTAGCCGGTGTGTTAGGGCAGTTGTTAGGTTGTCAATGTGATCGTTCCATTTGTATCTCTTATTAATGGTTACGCCAAGTATCCTCAGAGTATCCGTTTTTGAAATTGCGATGTTCGATGAACGAATTTCGCAATGACAGTTTTTAAGTCTACAAACATGTATATATTTACATTTTGTGGTAGAGAGTGTAGCTCCAGTTGCATTACACCAATTTTTAATGTCATTAAATAGATTGTCCAAATTCAGCACAGTGTTTATCTTTCTGTCCGAACGAATAATTAAATTAAAGTCGTCGGCGTATGCACAGAAATCAATTTCCTTATGAAGGGAAATGATTGAACATAATTTATTATATGCTATCACAAAAAGAATAACTGATAAGGGGGATCCCTGGGGGATTCCATTATGTAGAGGGAAGGAGTTTGAGTAACAATTTTTGATTCGTACTGTTATTTTTCTCTCAGTCATAAAATTAAACACGTATCGTATAATATTTGGGCCGACTTTCCATTCTATTAACTGATCCAATATTGAATGAATTCCTACTTTATCGAATGCTCGTTCAAAGTCAAGTGATAATATGTTCGCATGTTTTCGTGATGAGAGGCAATTAGTCATTTGGTAGTCTAGATAAAGTAGACTATCAATTGTCGAGCTCCCTTTTCTGAAACCAACTGCCGGTTATTAAGCAGTTTATTTGCTGTAATAAACCACCATAACCTATTGGCAATGATTTTGTCTAAAACTTTGGATAAGCAAAGGTTCAACGAAATGGTTCGATATGACTTCATCATAGTTTTGTCATATCCGGGCTTAGGAATGGATATAACTACGCTATTTTTGAACTGTTGAGGAATGTAATTGGAAAGTATATTATTATAAAGGTTTAAAATTCTTACTTTTAGTTGATAAGGTAACATTTTCAACATTGGATACGAGATCCTGTCCATTCCCGGGGTTTTTCCTTTTAATTTACTTAAGGTGGAACTTAGCTCAACGATATTTATATTGCCTTCTATTCTTAGTGCCTCAGCGCAAGGTATAGTTGTGGGAATATTTGAAATCATATTTTGTTTGTTTGCTCTAAAATTATTTGAAAAATTTAAATCAGATGAATTGTCGGACCAGAATCTTCCAAATTCCTGCGCCATTTCCATGTTATCAGTAATCTTAACGTTAGGGTTATCCAGTGAAGTTATGCAGTGTATATTTTGTGATTTTTTGTAGCCGGTAAAATTTCGAATATTTGTCCATATTTTGTCAGTGGGTGTATTTGGATTGATTGTAGAAGTGAAGGAGATGATAGAGTCTTTTCTGGTTAATTTAATTTTTCTTTTATATAAAGAATTTGACTTTTTATAGTTTAACAGATTTGTTTGGTTAATGTTCCTTTTGAATATATGCCAAAGCCTATTCTTTTCTGCTTTTAGCTTTTCTAGTTCACTATTCCACCATGGGACTTTTTTAGAATTGGTTTGGGATTGGGGGATAGAAACATTGGCTGCTTGTATTATTGATTTGGAAATATTAGCGGCTTCTTTATTTATATTGGTAGAGACGGGTCTACTAAGGTTGAAGTTATAACAACAGTTTTGGAACTTTGTCCAGTTAGCATATTTGGTGTTAAATTTATTTTTATTAAGTGTGTTTTGAGTAATAGATAAGGGGAATAGCGATATAATTATTGGGTAATGATCACTACCACAAAGATTATTTTCAGTTTTCCATTCGGCCTGGGTAGCTATAATGGGTGAACAAAAAGTTATGTCTATGTGTGAAAAATTTCCGTGAGTATTCAAGTGAGTCAGTGATTTGTCATTTAGTAATACTAAGCTTGAATTATTAATGAAATCTGATAAAATAATACCTGTACGGCTGTTTGAATTTGATCCCCAATTTTTGTGTGAACTGTTGAGGTCACCTGTAACAAGATTTGGTGTGTTTGAAATAAAAACGTTGCTAAGATTTCTATTGCTGAATTTAGATGGGGGTGGAATGTAGGCACTAAAAATATTAAATTTTATTTTTGATATTATCTCAACGCATATTGAGTCAAAGTCATTTGGTACCGTAATTAGTCTTTGTTGTAAGGATTTATGTGCAAGTATTGCAACTCCTCCATATCTGGTAGTTGAAGTATTAATAGCATAAAGGGAGTAATTAATTCGTATAGGAATATTTAGGTGGGAATGTATGTGAGTTTCTTGGATGCAAATGATTTTTGGACTGTATAGTTTAATTAACAATTGTAGCTCATTATAATTATTTAAATAACCGTTCATGTTCCATTGTACAATGTTAAGTGTCAATATATAATTTTAAAGTGTATATTGGATTCTTTGATTTTCTATAAAGCAATTGTCTTTTTTTAGTTATATGCATGAACAGCCATAATGTTACATGTTGGATATAAATTACATTTATACAATATTGTATGGTATCTGATATACATATATTTGAGAAAAAAAAGAGAGATTGGTCAATAGTATATTTTGTACTTTAAAAAGAAATAGTAAGAAAATTATATTTAATAGACACCAGTTAGAAATATGACTATAAAAATGAGAAATGGATTTACAGTTAGATATGAGATGATATACTAAATATTTGGTACCGATAGGCTTAGTGTAATACTGAAGGAGAGTTGAATATTGGTAACTAAGAGAAATGGTTTTAATATAGGGTATAAATAGTGGGAAATATAAGAGTGAGAAATTATTATTAGAGCTAAATGTAAGAAATGTTAATATTGATATTAATTTGATTATGGCTATTTTAGTATATTTTGCCATTATAGAGAGAGTTTATTATTAAAATTATTTTCCTGTGTTTAACCGTTTGGATTTTCGAGTGGCTTCTTTAACTTTGTCTCTTAATCTCTTTGTTGCATTTTTAGGTAGGATTATTGGGTTGTTGTTCTTTTCGTTTGCTGTTTGAGATGAGTTGCTTTGTCGGTCGGTTTCCATTTCAGAGTTAGTATCACTTATGACGTCGGAGTAGTATTTTACAAAACGCGGATTTGTTTTTGGTGCTAGCATTGTACGAACGGGGGATGTGGAGGGATTATCGTTGTTATTGCTTTTCGTTATTGTAGAGTATAGCGCATTTTGTTGATTGTGACGTTGTCTGTATATAGCGGCAGCCTTCTTTTTCCCAACTTTCTCAAGGGTAGCGATTGCTTGGATTTCCTTTTCTTTAAGAAAAATTGGACAGGATCTATTATTTGTAGCATGCTTTGAGTTTTCAATTTTGGCGTTTTTGCAATTAATACAAGAGGATGGAAGTTCACATTTTTCTTTTAATTCTTCATTAGTATGGAAACCATTTGAGCAGTTGACACATAGTTTATCATTATTACAAAATTTGGATACATGTCCATACTGTAGACAATTTTTACACTTTAATGGAAGTGGAATATACGGACGTATTTTAACTTTTTCGTATCCAATAGCTATGTCAGAGGGAATATTAGTTGCAGCAAAGGTTATTACGATGAGACCTGTTTCGATTAAATTACCGTTAACATTTTTTAATATTTTATTTACTTGCGTAACATTTTGTTTTCTCAGTTCATATAAAATTTCGGACTCGTTTATTCCGCGAAGATCATTTGAATATATTACTCCCTTTGCAAAATTTAGAGTTTGATGTTCTTTAATATCAACTTTGATTTCAGGAGATAAAGAAGTGAGCTGAATTAATTTACTAGCTTGGACGAAAGATTTAGTTTGAATAAGAATAGTTCCATTAATTAGCTTTTTACATTGTAGTACTTCTCCTTCTGCGACACTGTCTACTACTTTTTTTATTAAAAAGGGTGAGACATTGGCAAGTGTGTCCGTACAATCCTCCCTGTCGTTCAATCTTTGCATAATTAAAAATTTTTCTCCAGTAGAAATTATCGTCGGTTTCTTTGTTTTATCAAACGTAATGAGTGGCTGACCACCACGATCTGGCGGTTCCGATAATTTATCCATTATTGGATATAATTATTTGTTTTAGTAATTTTTTTAAAATCAATTTAATTGTATTGTTTTGTTTTTTTTTTTTTTTATTAAAAGAGATATGTATATATATTTTGAGATAACACGTTTGTATTATAGTAATTGCTTGCACTGAGATTGATTTATGCGTATTCGGTCTTGACACAATGAGAGCGGTCTATCGACTGCAAAATAAAATAGTAAGAGTAATTTTACTCTGCACAGCTAACGAGTTATTGTCCATAGTTAATAGTAAAAGTGAAACGAGGTCTAACGATTGTCCGTCTTCTTTAAATAATAAACCAAAATATGGAATTTCGATTGATTTTACTAGATATCGAATGCGACAATTTGCCCCCAGTATTTAATAAATTGTACTTAGCCTGGCAAATAGAATATTTTCCGTCATCAGTAAGAGTACAATTTTTCTTCAACTTTCGGTAAAGTTTATTTTTTTATATTTTAACATCGATAGTAGCTTGGGACTCCAAGGAGGGCCAGTGTGATTATAAATAATCCATTTTGGAATACATTTATCCATAATGCAATAAATGGTTTTGTAGAATTAATCAATCATCAAATCATTATTAAAAGGGCTGTTATTAGTAATAAACAACAATTCATGCTAATCAGCATTACGTATAAAATGATTTATCAAATCATAATTAAATTGCTTAAAACAAAATACTTTCTTAATTTTTACAAGTTATTTGTGGTCAGAAGAAAGTGGGATGGTGACGGTCTTCTGGATCGGATAGGATCGTATTATTGTGCATTCATTTGGATCATTGACGAATACTAAATCCAGCAGTTTTCCATTGACGTTGTATATACAATTTATTTGATACGGACAAAGTCAGAAATATCGTTTAAGAAATCATCAGAATGATTAACAGCAAATTCAAAATCAATATTCTAAGTTATGCCTATCTCGTATTAAGTGGATAAAGGGGATACAAAAATAATAGGTCATTAATAATAACGTTGTGCTTGAATCGGACACTTGTTTTAGAAAAGTGGGACACCCTTTGGGTAAACCTAATTCGAGTATGCCGTTTTTCTAGGTTAGCTCTTAAAAAATGATAGTTGAGGTGAAAATTCATATACACACGGTCACAGCTGCCTTAGTCCAATTCACGTACCTTTGGTGGGAGCGTATAAAGGTTGAAAAAAATATAGTTCATGCAATAATACTTAAAAGTCAGTCGAGTATTGCGTGTTTTTATTAGCAAAAATTTTGCTAAAATCTGAAATATCACGATTTAAAAGATAAACGAATGTCTGTTATGCTTTTTATGGATCAGCGTGTACAAATTGCACCCAAAATGCAATTGATGATTCAAACTAGCCAATTTTATCTGCATGTTCAATTAAATTGTGCCTGATTTTTATTAATGGCTAAAATTTAAAGTTGTTTTAGTAAAAACATTGAGAAAAATTAGTGAGAAAAGTTAATTTTAATCCACTGCAATATTTAAATAATTTCAGATAATTTCACCAAGTCTGCCGACTAATACATCAAATTTATTTGAAAATTTAAAAAAATATTTTTTAAAAATTTTGTATATTCCGAGAACTTTAATAAGAAGTGAGATTGAAAAATCTTAACACACGTTTTCCTCATATCTTTGAAAAATATGTCACAGTCACGGAGAGATAGAAAACTCATACGTATAAGGAAAGAATGAGTTTTAATAAAAACTTTTTTTAATGTGTTAGATTATTGTAATTAATGACAAACTTGAGTAGCACTGTTATAAATTTGTTGCTTGCAGAAATTAAAAAAATAATATCAGATATTATCCTTCAATGTAACGATCACAAAATCACTTAATATTCAATCCATATTAGAGAAAAATTTATGCAATAGAGCTGTTTTTGAATAATTATCGTAGAGGTTTTATTTTTTGAAAACTAGTCAATGGAAGGATGTAAGAAACGCACATCAACCATACTGGACATATATCAAGATGATGATCTGGATTTTACAATTTATGATCGATATTAAGGGGTTCCTTGTATGTAGCCACGTCAGAACATGGACCAATTTTCATCATTTTCAAATCGATTTCCTATGGCCGATAAAAGTTTATATACCAAATTTCATCGAGATGTGTTTATATTTGAGACCATTAGTCTGATGAAAAGCTTTACGTGGATGCACAGACAGATAGACAGACAGATAGACATTCGTTCCGGAACGAATCATAGGAATAACTGAAAGAGATATATCCACGGCAAAATAGCAGATAAGGGGGGAAATTTTACCCAAAAATCGGTTGACCTATAAATTGATCCAAAACATCAGTAAGTGGATAAATCGTAGTCAAATAGAGGTTAGCTACAACCTGACACAATTGCTATACGCGGTCATTATAGGATCTATTTACATTACCTCGGACATGCGAGCTCACATGGCAAAAAGAACAAGTAAGAAAATTATAGTCGGTCTAGACCGACTATACGATACCCTATACCATGCATTTAGAGACCGTATCTCTTAGGCCCAACTAACTGGACATAGAAAATAAGCAAAAACCAAATTTGAGTGGGATTTTTATTAATTTTTTTGGCTGCAGATATGAAAAAGTTCATATCGGATGCTATATCTATATAGGGACTTGGTCCAAAAATGGACCGATCCTGATCATGTTTGGTAGTCTCTTGTATTTTGCAAAAATATATAGAAACAAAATTTGAGAAGAATCAGTGCAATATTTTTGTTTTTTAATAGATTTAAGTGAAGATCGGGAAGCAGCTCTATATGGGGTCAAAGGGATCATTTTTGGACTACTCATTAATGGATATAATGAACGCATACAAACCCAATTGGAGTAAGATCTATATGACAATTTGGATCTTATGGCAATTTATGTCGATTTCATATGGGTAATTTGTATGGGGGCTAGGTCTGAACATGGACCGATTCTCACCAATTTCAACAGCGTTCATCCCATGGCCGATAAAAGCTTATGTACCAAATTTCATCAAAATACATTCATATTTGCGACCTGCAGTTTGATTACAAGCTTTACATGGACACACAGACGGACGGACGGACGGAAGGACGGACATTGTTAAATCAACTCAGAAAGTGATTCTTATTCGATCGGTATAATTAAAGATGGGTCTAGGTCAAATTTTTTGGTTGTTACAAACAGCAGCACAAAGTCATTATACCCAAACCACATAGTGGTATAGGGTATAAAAATACGGACCACGTACTATTCACGTACCCACGGTTGGAAGACCAACCCGTACATTTAGAATTCTGCACAGGTGATAGGTTGATAATAGAGAACATTGTGAACGAGATTCTGCGGTCGGATAGGAACTGGGTTGCAGTCAATTAATTCATTAGAGTAGTACACGAGACACTGCGTATAGCAGATGAAATACATAAGGCCCTAATGGCGATGCAGTCCTGAAAAAGTGATTGGAGGATATGGAAACAGCTGTGATAGCTGAACGCTCCCGCACAGTAATATTAGGTAGGCAGTACTGGTTTAGTATAGTGAATCATGCATATGATCAGCACGGGCTGAAAGCATTTTTCGAAGATTTTACACCTCCAAACTAAAAGAGATAGACAGGCATAGATATACAGAGAGAGACAGACAGACAGACGAACGGACAGAAAATTATTCAATGTCGATCAGTATAATAAAAGTTGTTTCTTGATCATATGTTTTTAGTAGTTACAAACATCAGCACCAACTCATTACACCCTGACTATAGAATGTTATAGGGTATAGAAAGTAGAAGGTGTAGAAATTTTCCACAACGACCGAGATAAACTCAAAACATACATTTTAAACGCACTTCCTCAGGCACCGAAAAACATTGACCACCCAATATATTTTTAATATGAGGGACTAAAAAGAAGTCATTAGGTTCTTAATCGGGGCTATGTGGCGTACGACCCATCTATTCGACATTTGGATTGAAGAGAATGGCTGTTGTATGAGCCAATGTGTGGATCACGCATTGAAAAATGATACGTGTTCAGAGTTGGTTTTTGTTATCTCTCCCAACACTTCTGGTAAAAAATGGCTATGTATCATTCAGAGTTGACCATCTTACGATGTTTAAGTGGTACACCTGCCAGGTACCGAGTTTTTCCCAAAAATACATCATGCGTGAACATTTCTCGTGGTTTTGGTCTCACTTTGAAAGATCCGTATGGTCAACTGCTCTTCACTTTCGTGCTCATACCAAGAGATCCATGATTTCTTACCTGTTACAATCTTACATTTTCTAAGTTGCAAGTTATTAGCATTTTTGTGAAAGCTTTTTCAATTATATTCGATCCAAATTCAAATTTTTCAACGCACTATAAAAATCTGCATCAAATTCGTTATAATCTCTATAATATTATTGGTATACATTTTTCAAATAAAACTCTTTTTTTTTTAGCAATGTTTACTAGATATTACAAAACAAATGTGTTGTATAGCGCTTTTTTTTTTGTGGTGTTATTTATTGGGAATTTATGCATCATGAATACCAGTGGTTTGGTAAACATATAGCGTCAATACCTTAATCGAAGGGATATAACAACTTAAAGCTTTTCTAACTTCTGGTGACGGCTAACCGCTCATTGTCTATTCCATATTAATGAATTAGTAATACAATTTTTTTTTTGTTTTTTAGCCATCCACATTAAAAAACCATTTACCAACACAGTGATGAAACTTATACAAATATATTTATAGCTTCTGACTAGTACATTTTATTTTTAGATAGCAAATTATTTTTATACTGCAAAAAAAATACAATTTAATGGAAACAAACATTTGGTTACTTGGAAATGAGCCATATTCTCAATGGTATAATTTGTATGGCAATATGATATTAACATATTTTTAAAAGCCTTTTATATTTAATTTAGCATTAAAGTCTCAAGGCTAATTCACATTAACAATACCCGTGGTACCAAAAGCGAACTAATTAAATTAAAATCAGACAGGTGACAAAAAAAAATATTTATTTTATCCATATAAGTATGACTTGGTATTTAAAACCGAAATGGAAAGAGAAAGAGATTGTTTTAATTTACGAGATTAAATCGCTTAGTTTTAAATGCTGACAAAAATAAGTTAATCCGTTTGCTACCACATGCACAAGTTCTGAATAACAATTGTTCTATTTCTGTGGATGGTTTTACATTAAACGTGGAACGTGAAATTACATATATGGGAATTATGTTGAAAAGCAATTTGTCATGGGATGGACACATAAAATATTTGAAAGCCTGTATAGCTTCAGCCTTGCAATTATTTACGCATATAAAAAGAGCAATGAATTGAAATCACTGCAATCAGCTTAAATGAAAGTACTTAAATGTGTATGTAGTTTAAATCTCACACATAATAATATATCATTGTATAGAGATTATGTTAAAACTATTTTGCCAATACACGGTTTTTATGAAAAACAACTTATATACTACGTCTATAAATCTTTAGATTTAATATAAGGAGTGGTGCAAGTCTTCGGTTTGGCAGGAGACATCCCAGCAA